>CAOKZL010001089.1:0-424509 GCA_948472985.1 Iguana delicatissima
AATGGTGGAATAAGCTTCTGGAGATAGCAGAATTGGATAAACTTACCTTTATGCTTCAATATAAAACCACTAAGCAATTCTATGCAGTCTGGTGCCCCCTATTTAAGTATGTTAAAGCTAATTTATAAAGGAAGTTGCTATTTTGTACTGGGTATTTTTGATGTTGGTGTATTTGTAATGTTGTATTTGCATTAGAATGAAAGAGCTTCCGGCATATCTATGTGGAAAGAGATATTTACGAATTATATGGATAAGGTTTTTTCCTTCTCTTAACAAAAGAAATGAGGATCACAACCAAGGTTTATGTTAATGATACGACTGGAGGTGGGAATCAACTATGTTGGGGAGAAAATCCCCCCCCAATTAATGTAACAAACTGTTTCCGTCCCAGGGGGAAAGGTTTTTTTTTTTTTTTGGGAGGTGGGTGGCTGGGAGGGTACTTCATTCCAGTCAAGATAATTATGAAGTAATTTTGAATTTTGGTTGAGTGCCAACTATGTATTAGGCATTATGTATTATGTATTATGTATTATGTATTCTGTATCATATATCATACACTAGAGCAGTGTGGGGGAAAATAGGTTGATATTAGTTGTATATAATAGGACGACATTGCTTTGGGAGGAAAATATGGATAATATGAAATATATAATTCTGGAATGGTTTTTTTTCTTTTTTTCCTTTTTCTTTTTTCTCTTTTTAACAAAATCTAATAAAAATATTTATAAAAAAACAAAAACAAAACAAAACAAAACAAAACAAAAAAAACAAAAGTCAGTCACAGGAGGCATCCAGACTGGTTGACAAGTCTCCGATTTTGTTTCTGTTCTTTCCAGTTGTCATGCCCTTGCCCCAGGACCAGACAGGTCCCTTACCAGCCGCCACACCCTAGAAACATGAAAAGGCAGTAACTTATGGTAGCCAGTGCAGGAGGTAAAGGGAAAGTCCAGGCCTCTGGCAGTACTTATATGGGAAGGGCTTGTTAATTAGGACATAGTTGGCCAGGGGACTAAGGCTACATAATCAGAGGCCTCAACAACAGAAGGTTGCTGGAATCTTCTGATGCTATTGATGGTTACAGCTGTGGTGATTCTTGCCTTCTCTACCTGTATGCTTTGAACCTTGGACCTCGACACTTTGCTCAGATTATTGGTTTGGCTTTGGACTATTCCCTTTCTGGACTATTGTTGTGTTTTTCAGAAAATTTACTTCAGCCCCGAGGCTGTTTTAGGGAGCTGCTGTTATCTAGCTCACTAGGTAGCTGAGGAGCCTTGGCAAGTTGCCAAGCCTAGTTAAAATAAACTGAGCCAGGGAGCTGGGTCCAGGAGAGTTCCAGGAGCTGACAGAAAATATTCTGGGATAAGCAACAGGTGAATGGATCTCCAAATTAAAAACTAAACTAAAACTGGAAAGAACAGGAACAAAATCTGGGACTTTCTGGTGTTTTTAATCAACCTGGATGTGCCTTCAGTCTCACCCCTCTACAATGGGGATAAAAATGTGAGCACTTTGACACTTTTAAAAGTGTATATCAAGAGTTAATGCACAAGCAAAATAAATAGATAGATAAGGTAGACCTGGAATTGCTGAGGAAGAGGTGCTAATTTTATAGCAAAGCCATGTCCCTTTATTGCAGTAGCACCGCTTCTTCCTTTCTGAACCCAAAGAAGGTATATTAATCCCAAGGTTGCCAGCACATGTTTTGGAAGGGTGCACTTGAGTGACAGTATTCACTTACTTCCATCTGCTAAATGTTCTCCACCTTTCATTATCAGCTTCAGCCTGTTCAGCCTCTTAACACTTGGGTCATTTATAGCTGACATTTCATCTTGCCCTTCCAACATGGTAGGAGGCAAAATAAGCATTTCATTAAACTGAAACCAAGAGTTGGAGTGGAGTGAAACATCTGAGGAGCTAGCAGCAAGCATGGAGGCTACTGGAATGCATTAGCTTCCCCAGTGACTCTCACAGTTTGAAAGCTGGATCTCCCAGGTATGCCCTTGGATACTTTAGATCCATGGATGCACCTCACAATAAGTGTTGGTGGAAAGGCATGGCTTGTCAAAGCAACAGAAGGACCAACTTGAAAAGTTTGACTTAGGCTGGAGTTTGAAAAAATAGAGAGGCAATCATACAAACAAGTCTTTAGACACATTCATTGCGTGCAGAAGCTGAAAGTTTCCAAATCATAAATATGAGGATTTATGACAGCAGATAGAATTTCAGCTTCAGAATCTCATGGCAACAAATCAGATGTGGAAATGTCACTACATGTTCCAAGAGTCATGGGTACCCAACAGAATAATTATGCTAATGAATACATATTGCACCTCCTATTGAAGGAAACACACACTGCAACAGCTGTAGACAATAAGAAAAGTGGATTCCATTTAATTATAAAATGCTCCATCCAATGACAAATTTGAAAAGTAAAATGCACACAAATTCTTTAAATGCACAGAAATAGACCCATCCAAGTTATCCGAGGTATCTGGTATTTATTATTTATTTATTTATTTATTTATTTGGAAATTTCTCTGTGCTTCAATAGCAGAAGCAACATAATTCCTAGGCCACATGTGGGAGGGCACTTCAAAATTATTATAGCAGATTTCAAGACTTCATACTACCAAGAGTCCAGATATGCAAATGCCTACACGTTTAACATTACTACTGAAGCAAAAAGTCTTGCTGATTCAGAGGAATTATAAACATCACTTGCATTAGGTGTAGGTCCCAGTAGTTGCAGCACTGGCCTTCTAAGAGTTTATTTCAAAATCATTCACCAGTCTGTACACCCTATTGGTATAGACATCTGTGTTCAGAATGATCCTGACATACCAATGACATATACCCATTGTAATAATATATAACAATTCATGTCTTGTATAGTCATAATTAAATATAAAAAAGTATGATCTTATAATCTTATATATTATTACAAATTTTTCCTTAAAAAAAAAGAGCAACAAGATTTGAGATAAAGCAGGAAAATCTTAGAAAAAAACCATGGAGGAATTTTTGATTACATCTGGACTGATTACAATATATGCTAAAAAGAGTAATAAATTATCTACAGTATCATTTCGACTGGAAAGCAGCACATCATAAATTTGGTCAATCTGTTAAATAGGTTAAAATTTGTCTTTGGATTGTTCTTGAGAAAATGGCTTCAAATAAAAAAGATGACAACCTTAAGATGGAGTCTGCAGGACATAGGGCATGTTTCTTGCACAGACCAAGGTCCCATACACAGTATATCATGGAGGCAGAAAGGAGAAACAGCTCCTCCTGCTAAACTGTCTCCCATCAAGATAAAAAGCAGCAGAAGCAGGGAGCAGTGAAGGTCTGTTGGGTGGCTATTCCTTTAGCCAGAGCTGGGGCAGTGCCAACCACACGTACCCCAATCCTGCAAGAAACTGAATTGCATCTGGCTGCACGCCTCCATCTGTATTGCACTATTCCTCCATGCATTACTGATCTTTCACATCTTCTGCTGTGAACAGCGATATGGGGAGCCACCAATTCTTACTCAGGACTAGTTACCTATCACTGCAGCTAGGGTCACAAGTGTTGCTGTATGAAAATGTCTGGATCCAAATGGGTTTCTAATTTGGTTAAACCTAAGCAGCCTGATTGTAGGGCATCCATAGATTTCTCTTTCCTAAGGCCTCTCTGAAAAACAGGGATTTGATAAAGAATGGGAGCCATAACAGGAGATATTAAAGAACCTCATCTGCTTAAAGACCACCCCCTGCTTAACTCATAATGTTTCACATCCAAGCTACTGTGTTATTTGAGACTCTCTTCTACCATCTGATTATAAATAACAGAATACATTTATAGGGCAGCAGATTGTTAAGTCTAGCACACTTCCATTTGGTTCAACATGTTTTCAAGCCAATGTCTAGATGAACTGGGTCAAATGTTAAACAACATCTGCAAGCTGAGTGGAAAACAGAAATAAATTGTTTCATTGTTTAAAAAAATGAAAAAAAAAATCAGTATGCAGCCATTTAGCATTTCCCGAGTTGAGTCCAGGTAATGGTTGGCAGTGGCTGCCTTAGCAAGGTATTTAGTTCTTTTCTTTTTCTGGAGACTGCATTGCTATAATGCACTTGATCAGTTTCTGTTATTGTTCCTTTTGCAGCAAATCCCCTCCCGGCACCTTTCAAACCATTCCAGATTTCTGGAAACCTCTTCTTTCTTGGTAGCCCTGTCACCAAACTCGGCACTTTTTCACAGGATCCATGTATTGTGTGTTGGTACATTTAAAGGCCTCAGAAAACTCTGCAGTGTTCTGTAGTGTTCCCAGAACCCTTTAAAACAAAAGAAGACGACACTTTGGCACCACTGGCTCTACTTCACAAATAAGCATTAAAGAAAGCAGAAGGTTGGCCTCTTCTTTTCTCCAATTGTAAAAGGCTAGGGTTTTCCAAACAGACTTCTCTTCTCCTGTTGGCTGGAATTCAATGGGGCAGTTATGGATGGGTAACGTAGAGTTATGCATTCATAACTGTTTAGAATTCATGATCTCTACATATTCCCTAATTTAAGAGACATAGAGGAACTGCGAAAGTGCCACAATTCCCACCTAACAGGCAGCAGCTACTATGATAGATGTGGGTCTGTTCTCCTGTCAATTAGGAAGCAGCTGACTGAAGTTCTTACCTCCCACCATGTCAGTAACTTCTGTTGCAAGGGGGAATTGTGACAGGGACCCTCCTTCTGCCTGTTGCAATGGAGATTGCTCACAGGAGGGGATGGCAACATCAGTCAGTTGCTTCTCGTTTTTACTACTGTAATTACTAGTTACTGCTGTAATTACCACTTTTCAAGATCCAAAAGTTTTGACAGTTAACTCCCATAAGATTTACAAAAGCCATGCTTCTGGTGAAGATGAAAACTCCTCAGACTGTTGACATGGATTTGTTCGGCTGCCTGCATTTTAGGATACTCCTTAAAGTATGGGTACAAGAACTGATGAGCATTATTTCTTCAGAAAATTAAGTTCCAGTCCATTAGCTCCCTTTTGTTAAAGCTTCCCCTGTTACTTCAGAAGTTACGACAACTCTGCTCCTTTCCCTTCTAACTGATGATGGAAGTGGTAAGATTGAACATTGCCCTTCTTGCAAGTAATGGATGATACCGTGCTTTTTCTCCTGCAACTACCATTCCTGATTAGACACAACATAATCCTATGAGCCACATGACTTGTCTTGAGTGGGCATATAACCTATACATAGACACCTAGTCAGGAATAAAACATAGTGCCTGTTATGGAACATTAAATTACGTCAAATGCAAGTAATGAATGTGAAGAACAAACAAACAATGCAAATAAGGAAAATACTCATTAGGCAAAGGTCCTGGGAACTGCAACTGATCAAAGCAAACACTGTAGCAAAAAATTAAGCTATGTGCAGGAGTTTGAATATAATTGATTCAGGGATAAGGTTACAGATTTCCTGGAAAAACTTAAAAAATTCAAGAAAACACCCACACAAAAATACCACTGTCATGCCAGAGTTAGGGACAGTGGCTGCTTTGAGTACAAATTTAATTATATATAATACAATGCAAAAAATGGTTATCTAATAAATTGAGAATGGGACCAAAGGAGGATCTCTTTCAAAATGAGTGTGAAATAAACTGAAGCAAAATTTGGCCAAGCAGGTACAGAATATAGGTCCATAGTATCATGAGCACTGGTAATTGGAAATATATTGCAATGTTTTAATGTTTGCCATTTTTGATTGAATTAAAAGGAAAACACTGTATTGCATGAAAGTTCTCTGTCTGGATCATCCTTGAAACTCAGTACTGGTTGCAGACATCTGTGCAAATTGTCTTCTGTTTTCTGAATGCATCCAATGTGCACACTGCAAACATTGTTTTTTGATGTCTCTGATTACGCTACTTCTGAGCATGTTGAGCAGATTTGTAAGGCTAGATTTTTGCATCAATCTCAGTGATCAACACAACTGCAAAAAAACTTTCCAGTGTATTTCAATGCATGTGTCCAAAGAGTCATTTTGCTGAAGCCATGAAAGGCCTGTATGAATGTTACAGTTAAATTGTGGCCTTTATGCATGTAAAAATAGCAGGGCTTGAAAAAAGATACTTTTGATGGCTACAACTTCCAGGATCAGCCTGACCAACAATTGACCAAATGGTATTTTTTTCCAGCTCTGACACCCCAATCCCACCAGCATGTTTAATGGTACAACAAAATATTGAGGGCAGATATAGAATATGGGCATTACTGGTCTTCCCACTGGTGTAGTGATAAACTTTGATGTGCAAACATTCATCATGATAACTCTAATAACTGAATATCCAGGGATGTCTCCCAAAATACAGGCCTTGAGCCACACCAGTAAACTGGTTCTAGCACTTTTCAACATCACTAGGACCTGCCGGACAAACATAGGGACCATGTGGGCTCTTCTCACATGTCCAAGTCCAGCCCTCCATATGTCCCCACCCTTATCATCACCAGCCAAAATAATGGGAAGTTCAGGAATACTACAGAGTGACTGTGCCAGCTAAGGAGCGTCTAAGATTTGTAATCCAAAAAGGAACTGACTGTTTGATGATCCGCTCCAGGATCTTTCCAGGTACTGATGTCAGGCTGACTGGGCGATAATTATTTGGGTCCTCTTTTTTCCCTTCTTGAAGATGGGGACAACATTTGCCCTCCTCCAGTCTGCTGGAACTTCTCCTGTCCGCCAAGAGTTTTCAAAGATTATAGCAAGAGGTTCCGCAATGACCTCTGCTAATTCTTTTAAAATCCTAGGATGCAAAAAGAACTAGCAGAGGAACGTTTCTAAGTTTTAGCCTAGATCTCCTGATATTACCAAAAATAATGAAAACCTAACTATGATTATTTCAGACAACAACAACAAAAACAACTGGGCAAAGGGTTTTGTGGCACCTCAAACACAACACATTTATTATGGGATGAACGTTTATTGGCCAAGAGGCCACTTTTGTGTGTAAATAAATAACACTGTTTAAGAAATGGAACTTTAAAACACTGACCTGAACTTGCCCGGGCTGTGGGAATCTGTTTTAATAGAGTTGACAGCATATTCCGGCCTGTACGTTCCACACCATATCTTTAAAAGCAACAACAAAAGATTGAGGGGAAAATGTTTGCATCACAGTAATAATGCTTTAGTTTTGCTGAAATCTGTTTGAGGCTAGGAGAGAAGATTTAAAACTGAGGCCGTGAAAGAAGACATCTAAACTCCTGCATATTACAAAGTACTTATAAATGTGTCTGTGACCACACACAACGGGCCTTTCCAGACTCACCTCCTGAATGCATTTAGCACTTAGCTGTGATTAACTTAATCTGACAGGACACTCTCCTCTTGGCCCTACTGCCATGAAGGTTGTTCGACTTGGCAATTCTGCCAGTTCACATTAAAAAGAGAAAAGCCAGCCTGCTGTTTCCAACTTAGCTGTGAAATTGCAACTCAAAATAATTTTCAAAGCTTTCAATCAAGACGAGCATAGTACCTGTGCAAAGTTAAGGAAGAACAGCTGCTTGTGGTTGAAGTCAAGCCCAGGAAGGAGTTTCTCTTGCCCATTCTTTTTGACAAAGTTTTCATAGGCCTAGAAAAGGGTGGAAGCAAGAAGGGAGAAAGAAAAAACAGAGAAGAAGATATACTATCCTTTCCAAATGATGAAATGCTATATAAATGGTTATTTAGAAGGAAATTGTATTGAGCTCAGCAGGGCTTATTTTGATAGGTCATATCATTGAGACTGAAGGTGGTTAACCTACCTATCCATCAGGCTGGCAAATTCTCATGTTAAAATACATAGTAGTCTGTGCCTTCATTAAACCAATATAGAATAAAGCATTAATGTTTGCTTTCTGTTTTTGTAAAAAAAACCTGAATAAACCCTGATCTCTTGATAATTACATAAGGTGAGTGAAATGCTCAGATTCCATTCTGAAGCATCTTCCGCTGGGTCTTATTTGTTTGTTTATTGTCTTTTTGTATTGTCTCCCAACCCCCAAGGTCTCCTGAGGCAATGAACAAATAAAAACCAATTAGAACAATACAAAGATAAAAACATTTTTAAACACATTAAAATACTCTTTAAAAACTCCTAAAAGAAGTCTAAAAACCATCCTAGAATCCAGTTTTAAAACAGCTAAAACAGCAAAGAAGAAACTGCAATGTTTTGGCTGTCCAACAGAAACTTAAAAGAGATGGAGCCAGCCTAACTTCCTTAGGTGGGCAGTTCCACAGTTGAGGTATTGCTACAGAGAAAGTCTTGTTATGTGTTCCCACCAATCAAACTTGACAAGGTGTTGGGACATGCAACACAACGTCCTATGAAGATCTCAAATTTCTGCCAGGCTCATATGGGAGGATGTAGTCTTCAGGTATCTGGCTCATGGTTGGTTAGGACTTTGTAGATCAACACCAGCATCTTTGAATTAAGCCTGGAAGCAAATTGGAAGCCAAGGCAGTTCTTGCAAGACCAATGTTATATGGCCTCTAAAATTTACATCTGACAGCAGTCAGGCTGCTGCATTTTGCACTGGCTGGTGCTTCTGAACACTTTTTAATGGCAGGCCCACATACAGTGCATTACAGGTAACTAATGCATGAACCACTTTGGCCAGACCTGCCTTCTTCAAGAAAGGGTACAACTGATATACTAGCTGAGGCAGGGTAAAGGTGCTCCTGGCCACTGCAGCAACCTGGCTTTTCTGGATCAATGCTGTATCCAAAAGCACCCTGATCTTTCAGGGGAAGTGCAATCCCATCTAGAAGAGGCTGCAATCCCAAGCCTAGGTTAACTTGCCTATAGATCAGCAGCACCCTCATCTTGTCTGAAATAAACTTCAGTGTGTTCACCCACATCCAGTCCTTTATGGTACCCAGACAATGATTCAGTCCTACCCCAATCTCCTTGGCATCAGTTTTAAAGGAGATAGAGCTGGGTATCATCAGCACACTGATGATATCCAAGCAGTGCTAAGGCACTAATCATTTAATTGGAAGGAGAATATGAACCCAAGTATCTCAAGTAATGATCAGATCTAGTTCCTAGTTTTTGCAATTCATGCATCACCAACTGATTTAGGCTTCTTAAAAATTCACATTGGTAGAAGGAAAAGCTACTAAGGGAGCTGGCAAATTTTCTTGCCAATGATGAGAATGAGTTTACTGGAATGTCAAGAAAAAGCTATCAAACAAAAACAAAAAAACCCCCAACCTTGTTAACCACTGTGTTTCCACTTCCAGAGTAATCAATAAAACAGCCACCAGATATTAAAATAGTTTTTGCTTTACCTTACCAGCTTCATTTCCATCAGCAAATGCCAACTCAGCTCTACAAAGAGCCACTCAATACTTAATGCAGCATTGTCAAAGGACACAGCTGTTGTTTGATCGTTGTTTGTCAAATCACATAGGAGTGATCGTATCATAACAAGATCAAAACCCAAAACTTGTAGTGGACACAGACTAGGGAGGCACAGGCCAAGATCCTGTTTGTCACTGGTAGTTGGTAGTGTGAGGGCTGCATGGTCAGGAGGAAAGAACTGTGAAACATCCAAAACATACTAATGTTGGTGAGCCTCAGTTAAGCCAGTGTAAGTCATCAAGAAGATTCCGGCTGCTGTTAACTGTATCATCCATTATAGGTCCAGGGTAGACTGTGTCTTTCCTCATCACATTTCAAAATGAAACACGGTCATACAACTTGATGCAAACATGAATCAAACACTAGCTTACCCTGTTGCCAGGTAATATATGAACTGTCTTCTAGCCTGCCATGGTCTCTGATGTGCTTGGTTTCTGAGCAGTACTATTTCTCATGTAAAACTTTTGGGATGAAAAGTGGGGTTTTGAGGGGCTGTAAACCTTTGCAAAAACAACAATCACACCCTTGCAACTCTGTGCCTTTCAGATGTTTCCATATTTGTTCATAGCTCATTAATACTGAGGCTTTGGAACTATTTTTAAGGCTTCCTTCAACATCCATTACATAATCCAAGCCAATCTGGGATCACAATAGGAGTACAGAGGCAGAATAGTGGTCCCATAGCATTGTGAGTTATGAACTGCATATAATGCCTGGAATCATGTTGGTGACCCATGTGGTTTGCCCCAAAATATTTACCCTAATATTTACTCCATATTTGAGTTTACCTCAAAATATTTACATTTTCAGATCATGCATCAAGTGTCCAGCATGTCCTTTGACAAGACACTTACTGTGGCAAGGGATAACAATCAGGGGCTTGGATATGGGGCTGCACCTTGGCTCATTCTGGCTGCACTTCAGCATCAAGGGAGAACAGAGCTACCTTACGCTGGGAGCAGAAGCTCAACATTCTTCCCTTAGTGCTCAAGAGCAAAGAGCACGAGCCTGGGCTCACCCCACAGCCAGTCAGGGGCCAGGGAGATGATGCTGTGCCCAATAGCCCCCTAACTTGTTGCATCCTAGGCAGAAGGAGCAGTTTCTGCCCTCTCCCACATGTACACTGGTGGAGACTTTGTATTTACCAGTGTGATGCAGGATGCAGGATCTCATTTGATTTCTCCAAGACAGTGTAATCTTAAATGCAAAAAGAAGTGTTCCCTTCTGAAGGAGCTGATACAGCTCAGAATTCAATAGGACCCACTGGTAAAAACTGTTTCTCATGTTCACTGAAATCACTTCAGGCTAGTATACAAATCACAACCAGGTACAAGAAATGAAGGTGTCTTGTATGTATCTTAGACTACTATAATTCTTCTTGGTTTGTTCTAGTTACACTTGTGGGAACATCCTTGACCCATGTAAGTGAAAGATAAGAGAGCTGCAATGTCTGCACAAGACAAGCAAAAACAGAGTGATCTTATTGGAATGTACTTTGTCCTGGACATTTAGCTAATGCGACTGTGTGTTCTGTACTTTTAAAAATTAAGATAAAGAAAATATAAGGCAGGAACTGTTTTCCCTGTGACCACTTGTGAAGCAAATTCCCATCAGTTAGTGGATAATCAAAATTATATTTAAACTTATTTGCTCTGTTTTTTCCCATGTTCCCATAAGCTCACTGGTCACATCTTTGATAGACACCACTGGAGAGTCAGGAGAAAACATTCTGAGAAACCTCCCCAAACTGTCAACTGTACATTTAATGTGCATATATTTACATAAAAGTCACAGATGCTTTCTTCATAACATATGCATATATTGTAGTTCTGGGCGAACTATTCCTGCCCAAGTGGGGAGGAGGCAGAACATTTTGGGGGCTCTGAGGGCACATGCAGACTGGAAATCTGTTAACTATTTATGATGTCTAAAGCTGAATTTACAAGCCTATAGATTTTGGAATTTACATTTATGGTTGTTGCCCTGTTGCAAAGACCAAAAGTTTTTCCCCAAACATCCCTTTCATCACCACAGCCCCCACAAAGGATGGCTGAGGCGCTAGAGAGTGGGGAAGTGTGCAATGATGCCTCCTGTCCTCATGTGGCAGCAAAGTGTTTTTTGTGACAGGAAGTGGAAGGGACCCCTATTGGGTCCTATCATAGCTACGTGTTGAAAGATGCCTTGCTGCTGGGTGAAGTCTGGAGGAATCATCGCACATTGATCCCACGTCAGTGTCTCAGAAATCCTCCTGTGGTGGGGTGGGGGTGCGGGTGCACTGCTGAAAAATTAGATTTTTGAGGGCAATATCAAGAGATGTAACTATGACAACAAAGGTCTGTCGCTGTAACTACATCTCCTGAGGCAAAATCTCAGCCTAAATGTATAATAACTTCCACGAGTAAGAGAGAAATGAGGTTCTATGTGTTTACTCATGCAAATATATGCATACAACCCTTTCCCCCATTTGCCAAATGCACATATGGTTTGAGTGTGTGGCTGACACAGACTTCAGAGGCAGGATAAGTCTATAGGGCCTTGTGACTAGGAATAGAAAAGAACTCAATTAGGTCTTAATGAAAATAGCCTTTTCCCCCCAGACATGCTGTTAAAAGAAATAATCTTTGTCTTGTGAATTCACACATTTGTGACAATTAAGAGATGTGTCATTTTCTACAAAATACACTCAAAACAATGCACACATTTTTAGAATGCAAGCAGTTTACAATATGTACAATTGAAAAAATGCAACAACATGCTCAGAAAATAGGGGAAAATGCATACATTAGGTTAAATGCACCAATAAATGCACATGTCAGGAAAAATAGGTTTCAATGTAGGAAGAATAAAATGAAGTCTCATAACACAATAGGAAAAGCACATGAAAAAATACAGATAGAATGGCGAGGCTACAAAATCAAGACTGAAAGATTTTCACATCCCTACCTGTGACCCCTTTTATGTATTCTTTTAAGGCATGTGACAAGCTTCCCAATGCAAACAGACAATCCACATTACACCTCAAATGATATGTAACTAACTTTGGGGATTTGGTAAGCTAACTTTGTGAAAAAGCAAGACTAATTTGTGCTACTTATGATCTATTTTTGTCTAAACTGCTCTGTACAGACTCTTTTCTAACAAATAATCTGAACTGTGAAGACAGAGAGACATTTCTCACCCTGTATGCTTGTCTAATGCCACCGTTATCAGCAATGTTTTCCCCAAGGGTATTGATTCCACTGAGCTGCAAAGAAAAAGGAAGAAATATAAATATTGTTGACTTTTCTGTAGAATGAAATTATTGGTTGCAGGAAGTAGAACAATGCATGGCTTGACGGTCAAAATGGAGGACTGAGACAATCTAGATATGGAATGGAGAGGATGAACACTCAGGAACAACTTTCACAGGGGAAGAACTTCATAACTGGCTAAAATGCTCAACAGTTGCCAAGAACTGGGCATGGAAAACTCAGAGGTCACTGTAGAATGTTATTTATTGCATCTACAGCCTTAAGGTGTAACATATAGGCCTTTCGCTCTGTCTCTCTTTCTCTCTCTCTCTTTGTGTCCCTATCTATCTACTCATTCACAACAATTGGCATTTTGTTAGAACAAAATCAGTAAGCAATACTATAAATCCACATAAATCCATTATATGATTGTTGAATGGTAAATTGACACTTGTGTAAATCCATTTGATTCAGTGGGACTAGAAATTAGATTTAGACCCTGGCCTGTAACAGTGAAAATGAACACTACTCCTGTTGAGTAAGTTCTATTGACAGAAACATAAACAATGATATACGTATGCTGTGCAACCACAGTGAAGGAATTCAGAACTCAGAGTGAGAACTGCCCCCTTCACTCTCTTGCCCGCTACCAGCAAGTCAGACACCAAGTGGACACTACAAATATCTGAACCTGCAAAAGTCAAACCCACAAATGTGGGGAGAACTGTACATCCAAATTGAGCCATTATTTTTTCCCCTGAACTCTGGCACAGGTGCATGCAGGAATGAGATTAAATTAAAGGAGAGGGTATAGTTTAAAAATAGAAGCAAATTTGATCTTCAGAGGGCTGTCTAAACATGTGCAGATATTCTGAGAAATGGCATTCAGTCCCCTCCCTAAATCTTTTTTTTCATAATCAAATACAAAGAAGCATATACAAATATAAATGATCAAGTCAATAAGAAACATAGGACATACATGTTGTCCGCCAGCCAGATCCCATGTAAAATTACCATATTGGTATACCACACACTCGGACTGTTTCTTAAAATTAACTGCAGATTCTTGACTCCACCAGTCTACTAGATCTCCATCTGCATTAAAGTTTCTACCTGAAATAAAGAATATACATGGATAGTTAGGAAGATACTGGAACTAGGAAATTGCCTTGTACTTCAGCAAAAACATTGGTCCATCTGGTTTAGTGCTTCCTATTAAGAGCAGCAGAAGCTCTGCAAGACACAAGTCTCCCAGGGATGCTACTTGAGATCCTTTTCAAGTTTTTGAGACCTCAGAAATGCAATTATGGGCTCATCTCCTGAGCTCTACCCTTCTTTACATTAAAAAGTACTTCTGCACTCACTTTACAGAGTTCCAAATCAACCATACACCAATATAGCTGATGTCAGTAGAATAGTTGCTTATTCTAAGCTGCTTCATAACAAATCAATACTTACAGTATTTGTGAAAACTGAGCAATCTCAAGCTATGGGGGAGATTTATTCTTTGGGGGCTGTTCTTATTTTCACTTGCATTACAATCAGGACTTGGCAGACATAGTCTTTCAGCCAACAGCACCACCTAGCAAGCAAAGAAGACTGCTGGGATATGTGTGTGGGGTGCTCAGTTTCCATCCCAAGATCATATGTGACCCTTCAGGCTAAAAAGGTTGTCCATCCCTGGTTTCTTAGGTGCTCTTTGCAAATAAAGAAATGAACAGGTTGCTTATGTATAACTGTGGTTCTTTAAGTGGTCATCTGTGAACTCATACAATTGGTATTTCGCGCCTGTGCAATACAGCATTTGGAACCTTCTTGAAGCTAAAAGTAGGCATTTTGGCAGTTAACCGCTCCCCGATCCTCCCAGGATATAAAAGGCCCCTCCTGCTTTAACAGTCAGTTCCACTGGTGCCCATGTAGCAGCAGTAGACTAACCATCAAGCAGTAAACAATGTGGGGAGGATGGGCGGGGTTGTGTGAGTTCACAGATGACCACTTGAAGAACCACAGTTACAGGTAAACAACCTGTTCTTCCTCTTCGTGGTCTCTGTGACAATTGGGAGACCAGCGAGCTGTTGTGAACAGAGGTGGGGATGTTATATTGAGACACAGGCCATCATTATGACAGTATGGAAAAAACATATAGTGACAAAAAATTTGCCAGTAAAGATACCTTTTATTCGTAAACACATCTTTCTAGCTTATTTATTGACTCCAAATTATTTATTCATCCATTTATCTATCTATTCTTTAATTAACACATTAAGTTAGTCAAGGTAACCCCAGAACTTAGATAACCTTTCAACCAATGGAAGAAAAAAGAAAAACTCTCCGAAACTGGCATCACTTCTTGCTCTATTGTCAATTCTATAATGAGAAATGAATGTCAATGGCTGTGACCATGTAGCAGCTCTCTCTATATCATGCAATGGCACACTATGAAGAAACGCTGTAGAAGGTGCCATAGATCTAGTGGAATGGCTCTGCACCGATTCTGGAAGGTTTTTATTAGCAAGTTCATAATCCAACTTAATAGCAGAGACAACCCACTTTGACAACCTTTGAGAGGAAACAGGTTCACCCAATTTAGTTGATGAATAACGCAAAAACTTGTTTGACTTTTTATAATCAGTTGTGTGCTGCACATAGAAAGCCAGTGTCTGCCTAACATCAAGACAGTGTAATCTCTTTTCCACATCAGACTCAGGGTTTTGCATATATTCAGGCAGCACAATATCTTGATTTAGATGAAAAGATGAAGCCACTTTAGGAAGAAATGTTATATCAGGCCAAAGAATGATTTTTTCTTTGTGAAACCATAAATACGGTGCATCCACCCTAAGTGCACATAACTCGCTCACTCTCCTTGCAGAAGTTATTGCTACCAGAAACACCATCTTCCAGGATAGCAAATTAATGTCACAGTTCGCCATAGGTTCAAAAGGTCTATGAGTCAATTGCATCAGCACCAAATTTAGATCCCAACCTGGCATGGGAGGTTGGACTAGAGCGTGTAAATGTTTATAACCTTGTATAAACCTCCTAATCATAGGGTACAGAAAACATCTTCTTGTTGTAAATACCAAGAAATTGCTGCAAGATAAACCTTTATAGAAGACAAAGATAGTCCATCCGATGCAAGCATTGCAAGAAATGACAAAATATCCATGGTACTGCAAGTCCATTGGTCGATACCATTGTCATGTAGATACCTGCAGAATCTTTCCCACTTGTACATATACAATCTTGACGTCGCTGCCAGAAGAAGCCTTCATACAGCATCGAGAAACTCGTTCACTCCAGCAGTTTCCACGCTGTCAACTGCAGAGACTGAAAGTTGGGACGGAAGACAGTACCAGGTCAATAGGTTTGGTCTGCATGGCAGCATTCGATACCGACCTCTGGACAGCTGTAGTAGCGGTGCAAACCATGGTTGTCTTGGCCACCATGGTGTTATTAGAATTGCCTTTGTCCTGTCCTGTCGAACTTTCACTAGAACTTTTGTTATCAAGGGAAAAAGTGGGAACGCGTACAACGTTGTTCCCGACCAATCAAACAGGAATGCATCCCCCAGAGCTTCTTGTTCTCCTTCCAATGGGAGCAATATAGAGTACATTGCCTGTTTTCCTTGGTTGCGAAGAGGTCTATGCATGGTACCGTCCACTGTTCGAAGATGGTCTGGATGACAGAATTTTTCAGTTTCCATTCGTGACATGACAGTGGTAGTCTGCTCAGCTTGTCTGCCAAAAGACTGTCCTTTCCAGGAAGATGAATAGTGGTAGGGAGAATGTCCCTCCTTAGGCACCAATTCCAAAACTGAATAGTCAGTGTTAGAAGTACAATGGAATGAATTCCACCTTGCTTGTTTATAGAATACATTACTGTTGTGTTGTCTGTCACAACTTGAACTGATCTTCCTTGAAGAAGACTTTGAAAGGCACGGAACGTTTTCATTACAGCAAGGAACTCCAACACATTTATTTGATGTTTCCTCTCTGCCCCTGACCAGCATCCTCTTACTGTTAATTGTCTGAAGTGTGCTCCCCATCTGTCTTCTGAGGCATCTGTCGTTACTTATTCTGATGGAAGCTGAAGGAGAAATGGCATCCCCTTTAGAACACTCCTTGGCTTTCTCCACCATTGTAATGACCGAGGGGCTGGTCTCGGTACCATGAGAAATTTGTTTGGGTGGTGCCAGAAGAGGTTGAATGTCCTCAGGAACCAATGTTGCAGTGGTTGCATCCTCAATTGGGCATTTGGCATCACCATTGTTGTCGAGGCCATTAATCCTGGGGCCACTTGAACAGTTCTTGCCCTTACTCGCCAACATGTTTGCAATTTCGTGAGAAATTGTAGTGTTCTTTGCAAAGTCAAGTCTAGAATTGCTCCCACAAATTTAACCCTTCTTGAAGGTGTTAAATTTGACTTTTCATAGTTTATTAACAGTAAATCAAATTGATAATTGTTTTTAGGTCTTCCAACAGTTTTCCTCGAGGAGATGCTACAACCAGCCAATTGTCGATGTAAGGAAATAGGACGATACCCTTTTGTCACAGGAAAGCAGCCACTGCAGCCATGCACTTGGTAAATACCCTTGGAGCCGTAGATATAATGAAGGGAAGTACTCTGAAGCAATAAGCCCATCGATTGACCATGAAGTCAAGGAATCTTCTGTGCTTGTGTCTGATTGAGATGTGGAAATAGGCGTCTTTTAAATCCAACGTGGCAAACCGGTCTCCTTTTTTCAACAATGGCATTATTGCTGACAAAGTCACCATATAGAACCGCTTTGGTCTTATGGAATACTTCACTTTTCTGAGATCCAGAATGAGGCGAAGACCTCCGTCTTTTTTTGACACCAAGAAGTATCTTGAAAAATAACTCCTTTTCATCTGAGCTTTGGTAATCTTTTTTATAGCCCCCTTTTGAAGTAATTTGTGATTTCCTTGTCTAGCTCTGGAGATGCAGTTGTGTGTTGAATTTGTCCTACTGGTGGCAATCAGCAGAATTCTATAGTGTATCCTCTGCCTATTATATCTAAGACCCACGAGTCTGTTGTGATTGTGGACCATACATGCATGAAGTTTTTCAGTCTGTCTCCAAAGGGGGCTGATACTGTCTCGGTACCGTGCTCATTGTAGATATCGATGTTTACAAGTGACTTTGTGAGGTAGATGTTTTCTGGTGACAAAGATATGGGCTGCTGAAGAAAAGCATCTGAAAGGGTATCATCCTGCTGTCAGTCAAACCCTATGCTTGGTCTGATCTTGCTGTTGTTTTTTATACTGGGGTTGCTTATACTTCATTGAAGGAAACCTCGAAGATTGTTGTTGTTGTGGCATTGTTTGCCTGTGTTGTTGAGATGATGTCAGACTCTCACTCCTTCTTGGAAAAGGCTGGTGTCATCAATACCAGTACCTTGATGAATACGAGGCTGCAGGGAAGCCATATTTCTTTGCCATACCGCGCATCTTATGAGCATGTTCTAATTTCTCGTCAGTCAAGGCATCAAACAACCCATCTGAGTCAAAGGGTAGGTCTTCAATCATACGTTCTGCCTGATTAGATAAGCTGAAGATCTTAGCCATGCATGATGCCTCAATGTTATGGCCCCAGCTATTGCTTTGCTGCTGCAGTCTGTTATATGTTTGGCAGTAGTGATTTGTTGAGCTGACAATCAGTAGGCTTCTCTATATAGCGCCAATGCCTTTTTCCTTTCTTCCTCTGGAAGCATATCCAGATATGTTTTTATTCTACCCCATAAGAATTGTTGATATGCACCCATGCATAATTGGAAATCTTGAACAGTAAAGCAGCTTTGGAGGAAGACTTTCCCCCCAAACTATCCAACTTCTTGCCTTCTCTGTCTGCTGGTGTTGCATGTAATCTCTGGGATTGCCTCGACTGAGCAGCATCCACAATAGAATTTGGTTTTGGATGTTGGATTAGCCATCCCTGACCATTTTCCATTAAGCAGCACAGAGATTCTACTTTTTTAGAAGTTGCAGGTGTAGATGATAATGTACTCCTTCTTAATAGTTTGAAGTAAGTATGGAAGAGGAGCAATCACAGTAGACATAGGTGCTCTGTCTTGTAGCTCTTGAAAAATTGGGTCTCTCAAGTCATGTGTTTCACATTCTGTTTGCAAGTTCAGTGATCTAGAGATTCTCAACATCAAATCAGGGAATGCTCGCAAATCGTCTGAAGGACAGATCCTGTCTGGATTGCTGAAAAAATTTGATCTCTCCCTATCTGTTCCATGAGATGCCTGCGAAGTATCTACGTCCAATATTGAAGGGGATCAGGCAGAACGTTGATATGGAGATTGGTGTCTTGAACAAGATCTGCCCAACACACTGTCTACTCTTTGTGAGACCTCTGGTTGATGAGATACTTTGTGTTTTTCCGATCTATGATGTCTCACTTCAGTTGACACAACTCTTTGACAATGAGGGCTAGATATTGAGACCGTGATCTCAGGTAAGTAGAGTGATGGTATCTACTATCTAATTCCTCATAGTACTTATAGTATCAGTGTAGAACATAGTAGTCCTCTGTCCGTGGAGAGATATCTCTTGAATCCACAGAGATTTCATCATAATAATAATCTTGTTACCGTGAAGCTGACCTTCCCTCATCATGTCAATAACAAATAGGAGACTGAACAGGAGAGTGAGATGCTGTATGGTCCGATTGTGGAGGAGGAGGAGGCATTCTCCTATGGTGTTGAGGCAGCTGCTGCTATCTAAACTCCTTTGAGGCGATGTCGACTGATGAGCCTCATTGGACCTGGAACACTCATGGTATTGTGAGAATGATCCCACTGAAAGTAAGGGTGAAGATTCTATGATTTCACCCTCTGGGGCAATGCAGACTTTCTCTATCTCATTTGCCTGGACTACCTCAAGCACCTATTGCCGTCAAGGTGTAGAAGGTGATATTTCTCTTCCCACAGATAAACTGCTCTGTTTTGTGGATAGAGCTGGTGGAGGAGAGGGTTGAGGTAGAGGAGGCAACAACTGTTGTTCCTTCTTTTTGTGCCTCTTCAACTCCAGTGTGGGGTCTTGGCCTTTCCTCTTCTTCTTCTCTTTCCGTACAGACTTAGTAGTCTTGACCGAGGATACATTTGTTGAAGGGTCTTGGTCCTCAGACTTTGCAGCAGTTGATGCCAAGGGTACCTCGTCTTGTGTTCGAGATGTCCACTGAGACCTCAGTCTTGAAGTCGGTGCCGAAGACACAGCATGATGTTTTGATGTCGAAGAGGAGGAAGTATGAGCCATAGGCTTGGACTGAGAGGACTGAACATGAGCAGCAGGATCTGAGGCTGACAGAATGTTTTCCCAGAGTAGTGCTTTTAGCATCGCTGCTCTATTTTGTCTGGTTTGTGGAGTGAATAACTGGCAGTGACCAGAAGAACCGACATTATGACCCTCTCCCAAACAAAGGAGGCACTTAGAATGGCCGTCCTTATCAGGAATTTTTCCTCCACATGACTTACAACGCTTGAAAGACTTAGTTGCCATACAACCTCTCAGAAGTCCAGTCCAAAATCTAAAAAACTTAGGTAAAAATAGTCCAATTCCTAAGCGATGTCAATCCTCCACAGAAAACGAATGCCAGGCAAATCTCATAAAACTTCAGAAAAAAATCATCAGAAACCGTTAAGTCAACCAACTTAGAGAAAGGTTCCTTTGCTGCTGCTACCACGGTGAAAGAAAAGGAACTGACCATTAAAGTGGGAGGGGCCTTTTATACCCTGGTAGGATGGGAGAGGGGTTAACCGCCAAAACGCCAACTGTTAGCTTCGAGAAGGTTTTGAATGCACAGGCACAAAATACCTGATTGTGTGAGTCACAGAGACCACGAAAAAGAAGTCATGTTCCATTCATTGTTAGTTCATGGATAGTGCAATGTAATACAATGTCCTGGAGTAGTGTGTCATCTAGGTTACCATATCTAGCAGGGTTTCCTGGCTAAGGAGATCCTTTCTATTTTAGATCCTCTCATTTCTACATTTGTTTTTCAGCCACCATTTAAATTTGTCTCTTGTCTCTACAAATTTTAAGAGAATAAGCAAGTGTTCAGTTTGTCTTTGACTGGTGCTTGTTTGCACTCATTCTATTGCATTTTAGCAGATATCTGTAATTTATAACTTCAGATATTTGTAGTTTTGTCTTCGTGTGCCTTCAAGCCATTTCTGACTTTGGAGACCTTAAGGAGAACCTATCTTGGGGTTTTCTGGGGCTAAAATTGTGTGATGCACCCAATATCATGCAGTGGGTTTTCATGGCTGAGTAGGGAACTAAACCCTGGTCTCCAGGGTTGCAGTTTAATGCTCAAATCACTACACCACATCAGTGTTTGTAATTCATAAGTTTAGACTTGTGATTGTACATATTTGCAGTCTGTGAGTTTAATCATGCATTTTTCTATAAGACTTTAAGCCTCCCTGAACTCTTATGAAGACGAAAATCAAATAAATTATTACTATTAATGCTACCGAGAAACATATAGAGGTATGCATCTTGTACATTTGCTCTTGCACTGCCAGATAATATGAAAAGGAGGAGCACATACTTTTTGATTTTGAATAACAAATAAGATTTTTTTATCCTGTAGGGAATTTGTCCAATGCAAAAGATATAATTAATACACGTAAAATAAGGCGTGATTATAAATTTCAAAAACAAGAACGCTTCCTTGCATGCTCTATCATAATTCTTATGGCTAAATATAAGTTTTTTTGCCTTACCATTATCATCAAAGCCGTGTGTGATTTCATGGCCAATGACCATGCCAATGCCACCATAATTCAAGGATTTAGGCTGGGATGCACTGAAGAAAGGTGGCTGCAAAATCCCTGCAGGAAAGACTGGACAAAGAGAGATGACATGGCATTTCAGGACTGTGGGCACTAACAAGACGGGAAAAAAGAAAGCCAATACTGGCAATTTTTAGTAAAAGACCGAGTTGATCTGTTTAGTTCAGCATATAACCATTCATCCTACTCCACTGTCTTTCTTTTGAGCTACAGTTTGCAAAATGCCCTTCACAGACACACTTGGTGGACAGGAGCCTCTTATGCATGATGCAGTGCCATGCTGCAAGGGAACTCCTGTGAATGCGACATGGGATGAGCCAATTGTATAAATCTTCCCTTTTGGAAGTGAGGGTGCCAGCTTCATGAAGAAAGAACTACATCTGGTCTTATTATTAACAGTTGTGTCCCTGCAACTAGAGATTAGTGTGCTGAACCAGTCCCCATGTTGCTGGAGATGCAGGCCAAGAGCATTTTTTAGCTCCCAAAACTCACTTGCCTATCTGCCTAGTGCAACATAAATCCTTGTGTCTGGTGTCCCTGCAAACAGTGCAAGGTTTTTCCTTTTTCTCCTAGGCCTTTTGTTTCCTGACTGCCTTTCTTCTAGCAACTCTCTCCTTTCTTTCATATTCCTTCACTTCCTAGGGCTCCTCACTTCTTAACCCATTGACTATTCTTTTCTGTTGTCTTCTACTGTCCTGCTTTCTGGAACTTCTCCTCTCTTGTAACTCCCAAGCGTCAGAGTGACATTTCAGGTTCTGTACTATTTTGTAATGTAATGTTTTCTATAATCACCCAATACCAAAAGAAACTGACCCAGGTGTTGCAACCAATGGTTAGTTTGTTCAGTCTTTGAACAAGAGCAGGCTAACTGTCTGTGGTACTGAGACCTTGCAAAAATCAGAACATTGTCCCAGCTGGCTGCCTTGATAAGTCAGGATGATATGTCCACATGCAGATGTTTTTTAGTTAAGGCCCTTGGAACACCTCCATGTTGTACTATCCCGTTTCTCATGGTTTTAACCAAAAATATGGTATAATTGGCACATCCAGTCCACATGGGGTGGGGGACAGGAAAAGACCATCACTTCAGGAAATAATCAGACTATAACGATTTGAGTTAAATCCCATCCTGTCTCCATCACACATGGTTCTGGAGAATAGCACTACAAACAAAAATAAATACAGTAACCCACACACATGTTGACTGTGCTTGCTTTGCAATTTGATGAATTGTTTCACTTTGCACCACAGCAGTTCAAAGCATTGAAATGTTTTGATGTTAGCTGTGTTAAAGAAGTATCACTTTAATGGACGAGATGTTTATTCTAACAAACCAAAGCTCGTTTATAACTTTTGCAAAAATTGAGCAATCTTAAGCTATGGGGGAGAAGAGAATGGTTCTTTAGAGGCTCTTCTCAACTAGCAAAACACTTGCCCATATCAACACAGAAATAAATACAGTTGTGGCCAGGGAATCACAATTCTTCTCCTGACTGCCTGTTCAAAGATTGTTAAGAAAAGAATCCTAAATTCTTTATCCCTTGAGCCTAGTCATAAAGGCTTTTGCCACGAGATGTTAACACACTGGATGCAACCACAGTGGAATTAGCATTTCATTTCATAAATGAATAAACATTCCTGCTAATGTGTTTCTTCATTTTGTTTTGCTTTTCATTGCACAAGATTTTTTTTTTGTCACTGAAATATTTTATGATTGCCTAAAGGTTTGTATCCTCATTTTAAACTCAAGTATGTAATTAATGGTCTCTGTTGTATAATTAACTGGGTCAGCTCTCCTCCTCAAATGTCATCTTCCTCCATAGGGACTACAGTTGGGATGAATTTGCCGTATCTGTGTTGATCTTGTCTTTGGTTAGCCAAGACTGCAAGAATGAGATTCTGCTTGTCTTTCCTACATGGATAGTTTGAAGAGTTTTCAGGGAAACATTTATTTATATTCAGCCAATCCTTTCCTCTGTGTTGGTTTGACTTCTTGGCCCTGACTGACTGTAGATTTGGAGCTCAGAAACATTATTTGTTTGAACCAAAACTCCTATAGTTCCCCTAGCCACTGCTCCCTCATGTGAAATATACACCATTAGAGAGCCAGTGTGGTATAGTGGGTTAGAGTGTTGGACTGGGACTATGGAGACCCAGGTTTGGTTTCCCATAAATCCATGACCTGAATCTGATCTTGGGCCAGTAACTTCTTCTCAATCTAAACCACCCCACAGGGTCATGGTTGTGAGGATAAAGGCACAGGACAGCCATGTATGCTGCCTTGAGCTAAGTGAAAGAGAGACCATCAATAAATATGAATGATAAATAAAATCACCAAATAATAAATAGTACTTAAAATGAATTGCCATTCTTCTGACATTGCTTGAGAGTACTTTCCTCCATCCATTTTAAAGATAGTTATATGTATAGGTGTAGGTGTAGGTATAGATACAAATATATGTAAAACACGTCACTGTTCTCCAGGTTCTGTTACCTCCTTGATCTGGTATCTAATCATAGGCAAGTTTATTGTACCAAGTAAAGGTACATATGATTCACAAAAGGGTTTGGAAGCCCTGCCCTACCAGGAGTGGCTTAGGCAGCTGGGTATGTTTAGTCTGCAGAAGAGAAGGTTAAGAGGGGACATGATAGTCATGTTTAAATATTTGAAGGGATGTTATGTCGAGGAGGAATAGGGCTTGTTTTCTACTGCTCCAGAGATAGGACAAGGAGCAATGGATTCAAAGTGCAGGAAAAGAGATTTCACTTAAACCTCAGGAGGAACTTCCTGACTGTCAGAGCTGTTTGGCAGTGGAATATGCTGCCTTGGAGTGTGGTGGAGTCTCCTTCTTAGGAGGTTTTTAAGCAGAGGCTAGATAGCCATCTGTCAGGAGTGCTTTGATATGTGTTCCTGCATGGCGGGGGGTTGGATTGGATTGGATGGCCTCTGTGGTCTCTTCCAACTCTATAATTCCACGACTCTATGTTTCTGTGACTTTATAGCTTAAGTGTATGATTTTGAAAGGGACATCTAAGGCCCTGGCTGAACCTGCTGGGAATATGTTCTATGAAGGACATAACTTATACTACAAATTTATCCAGTTTAACAGTAATGCCTCTCCACGTGGAAACTGGGAACTGCTCTGAAAAGACAGAAACAGCATGTATGCCCATCACATAATTATAGCACTTCATCATGCTTCTGTCCTATAGAATCCTAGGACTTGTAATTTCATACTCTCTGTAAGAATGCTCAAATGCTCTAGTTCAAGACTATTCCCTACGGAATACTAAATTCCAAACACCAAACTATTTATCTCAGGATTCTTTGGAGAATGGAGTCAAAATGGTTAAATTATATCAAACAGTCATAATTGCACAATGTGGATTCATCCAGAGAAGGTTTAGGGCTTCCAAATTTCAGAAACACCACTCAGGTGCAGTTCCCAGGATTCTTTAGAGGACACCTTGATAGGCACACAAATATAAAGTCAATAGAGACAAATAGTGTAAATATAACTCCAATTTCCACTTTCAGCCACAGACAGTCATCCCCCATCCTTTACATTGCTGTTCAGACTCAAATTTAACAGATCACAAGGTATCAAAGCACAAAATAAAACAAGGAGCCATTAAGTAAAACACAGAAGTGCCTGTTCAGGGTGAACTGAAATTTTTTCCCTGTGTTAATAAAGTGTGAAAATATAGTCCCAGAATAGGTTCAACTGTCACTTCCATTTCTGAATTTTATGCTGAAGAGTCTTCTTCTGCCCATAATTCCCCTACAAGATGATCAATAAAAGATTGTGCGATTGTGTGAGCTGGAGAACCAGAGTTCCACCAATTCCTGGCTTAAGCATGACAGAATTTCTCCTCAGGACAAGGACTGTTGTTGGCATTTTCATATTTTCCAAAAGACAGCAAAGTTAAACGACATTTCATTTAAAAAAGAGATACAGTTGGCCCTCCACATTCACTAGGGGTTAGGGGTGAAAGACCTTTGCATCTCCTCTGGACCATGGTTGAAGATGGCTGCCAGCAGCTGCCATTGCTGCATCCCACTCTAGACCTCACTTTAGTTGGAGAGTGGTGGTGGAAGAGCAGCTGATGTTTGTGCAAAGTTTGGCTCTGAACTTGGCTGTGTCATCTCCCTCCCTCCTGCTCCTCTCCCTGGAACTGAGGGAGGACAAAGAATGTGGGCTGGCTGGTGGGGCTTACTTCTGCCTCTGCTGCTGCCCTATACCATTTTATAAACAGGAACCTGTATTTTATTCCAAATTTATTCCAATTCTTCCTCCCCCGCCCCCGTCAAAAAAATACAGAACAGTTCTGGTCACAAGCATTTTGGATAAGGAATATTCAACCTGTATAATACAGTGCATTAATAATATGCTGAGCAGATATAGAGAAGTGAGACCTATTTCCTGCATAGTCAAGATGCAAACAAAGATGTGTCAGGGATGAGGAAATAATTTGTTCCTCCCCAAATGACTAGACAGTCCTTCTTAAAGAGGCCAGGCTTACCAATCTGATTTCTGTTTGCTGAATAAAAGGCATTCACTACAGCTGCTCCACTTATCCACCTGCAGAAAATTCAAGAAACACATGAAAATGTTAATGAAGCCATTAGTTGGAGGAGAAAATTTAATGGCCCTGAATCTTTTTGATTCTGGGTAGCCAAAGTAGTTTTTCAGACAGGTTTTATAATGGGTCCCATGCATCAGCACATTCTTGTGCACAAACCACACTGAAATGGAAAAGTAAAGTGTGAAGGTACATGCAAAATCACATAGGTGTTTTGTACTGTCTCATTTGGATGGTTACTATGCTTCTTTATCAACTCAGCTGGAAAAATGGCTTGGCAGCATGGCTGAAGAATGTACTGTGACCTCTATTTTTATATTATGTTAGCCTTTTCCTCTGTGTCACCTCCTTATATGTCAGTCTCTTACCTAATTCATTATGGGGGTCAAGCAGTATAGCTCTATCATGTTTGCAGGTCATTTCAGGGACTAGTAAGGAACGTAAGAACTGTTTATGATCAATCAAATAGTACGTCTAGTCCAGCCTTCTATCTTGAACAAGCAGATGCCTCTTGGTAGTTCACAAGGAGAGCAAGATTGAGACAGATATCTCCTGTTGCTTGCTCTCAGCATTTGGTTATCAGAGATCTATTGCCTCAGAACATGGAGGCTATATTTAACTTTCATGGTTAGTAATCTTTGAGAGACCAATCCTCCATGAAATTGTCTAATTCTGCCTTTCCCAACCATGTTGCTTCCCACGTTCCTAACCCTTAGTCATGCCAATTGGGGCTAATGGTGTTTATCATCCAAAATATATGAGGGTACTGAAATTGCAGATTTCCCAATGCTTAGCAATTGGACCTAGAGGACATCAACAACTCTTGTGTTAATTAATTTTATTTGTTAAGTACACACTGTGATCAAGTAGAACTTTCTTATGTTTTTCTTTAAGCCACTGTAAATACATTTTATTGCATGACTTTGACTTCTTCTTCCCTTTCTGAATCTTCTTCAGCTTTTCAATACACATTTGGGATGATAAGAATTATACAAAGTATTCTAATGTGGCTGTACCATAAATTAACATGCTGGCATGATGGCAGAATAACTCTACAGTCATAGGAAACATAACCTCTGATTTTTTAAAGATCTACAGGAGCTACAAATCCACAAGTGTATGCAGTATTCTGAACAGCTGTTCACATTCAGAAAACATGTTTAACGAAGAGAAATATGGAATCACTATTGCTGAACAACCTGACTAAGGATATTGTATTTAGATTATGCATTTCTCTAGAAATAAAAGTACCTGCGCAGCACTTAAAAATAACCCATAAGCCAATGATTTATGTTCTTTCCATTTCTCAGACTTACAGACTGATACCTATGAAACTGGATTCATTTAGATATAGTGCTAAATCATGCTGTAGTGTTACCAAACCAAACTACACCAAAACAAACAAAGCTGAAGCGAACTATGGGTTTCACTACTTAAATTGGAAGAATATGCAATTTTGTGTCTTGCTAATTGCTTAGTTAAACCCGCACCCTAAATTAAGGTAGCCAAAACATATCAGAAGTTTATTTGTAACATAGATAAAGAATTCTCACACCACTACATCAGAAAAGCGTTATTAAAGATTTAGAATGAGTACAAAAAGAAAAACATTAGACAACTGCTCCTGTGGATATCTCCTCAAGAAGGCTTTTTTGGAAGGTGGACAGAGACAGAGAATTGGATAAAATATGAGGACATCATTGATAAAACAGAGACAAATACAGTTAAAATTAAAACAAGAGAAAAATCAGAAGAAGAGGGAATAGTATTGAACTGGTTTCCATATAGACAACTCATGGAACGATTCAACATGGATTTAAAAACATATGGTTTTGAGCTAAAAGAGGACAATCTGATAAAACGGTTTTTCCAAAATTCCCCACACCTATTATCAAACACATATAAAGAATTATTGAAACAAGAAAGAGAAGAGGAAGTAGTTAAGACATCAATGATCTTGTGGGCCCAAAACATAGGCCATCCGATCCAATTAGAAGACTGGGAACGAAGCTGGAAAATAACACAGAAATTTACAATTGCTCAAAACTTAAAGGAGAATCATTTTAAGTTGGTACATGATGCCAGAAAAATTGAAAAAAATATATAACACCTGAGTGGGTATATGTTGGAAATGTCAAAAGAAGTAGGTACGATGTATCATATGTGGTGGACGTGTAGGCAAGCAAAAAAATTTTGGGACAAAGTACATAATAAGATATGTACAATCCTCCAAATTCAGTTTAATAAAATGACAGAAACATATCTGTTAAATATGTTACATATGATTGATTCGAAAATACAAAAAAAATATTGGAGGATCTTACTGTACACGATCACGTCTGCCAGAATTGAATATGCTAAAGTATGGAAAAATCAGGAAATTCCAACAATGGATCAATGGTTGATTACTCTGTTAGAAAACAGGAATGCAGAATAGTTTCACAGAGACTAAAGGGTAAAACAGATGATGAAATAGAAAGAGAATGGGAACAACTGCGATATATTAAAGCTGGGTAACCAACATGTAAGAAAACAACACATATAAGGGGGAAAAGATGAAATGACTGATGACATGTTGATAAGATGATATGTTGATATGATATATGATATGTATGATATGCTGGCTGAAAAGTAAGTTGCATTTAAGAGGATTTAAAGATGAAAAGACGGAACAATTAGAATAAGGTGATGATAGACTGAATGCAGAAATAACAAGAATTTGGATATATAAAGATATAGAACAAGGATATACGCAATAATTAGGAATTCTGGAGAAGATTGGAAGGAACAAGAATGCATCTATTATAATATAAACAATGTATAGATATGTATGTTTTAAATGTGTGAAATTTATATATATATATATATATATAATAAGTTTATTTGTTAAATAATAACTGGATTGGATGAACTTTTTTCATCTTTCTGATTTTGAGTGTGTTTCTGTTATTGGTCTGCTCTAATTCAGTATGTGGAATTCAGTAATTTTGTTGATTCTGCTTTGGGTTCAGTCCTACACTAAGGTGGCCACATATGTGTCATAAAAAAAAAGTCATTTCCACAAAAAAGGAATCATAGAATCTTAGAGTTGGAAGAGACCCCCAGGGGCCATCCAGTCCAACCCCCTGCTATGTAGGAACACACATCAAAGCATTCCCAACAGATGGCCATCCAACCTCTGCTTAAAAACCTCCAAAGAAGGAGACTCTACCACACTCCGAGGTAGCATATTCCACTGCCAGACAGTTCTGGCCATCAGGAAGTTCTTCCTGAGGCTCAAGTAGAATCACCTTTCCTGCACCTTTCCTGAGGCTCAAGTAGAATCCCCTTTCCTCCATTGTTCCTTGTCCTAGTTTCTGGAGAGGCAGAGAACAAGCCAGCTCCCTCCTCAACATAATATCCCTTCAAATATTTAAACATGGCTATCATGTCCCCTCTTAACCTTCTCTTCTGCAGACTAAACATACCCAGCTCCCTAAGCTGTTCTTCATAGCGCATGGCTTCCAGACCCTTCACCATTTTGGTCGCCCTCCTCTGGATATGTTAAAAGGGAACACAGATATTTCAATAGTTTATGAGTATTGTTGTTGTTGTTGCTGCTGTCTTTCAAGTTGTTTCCAAATTACGGTGACCCTAAGGTAAACCTATCACAGAGTTTTCTGGGAATGAGATCTGTGACATGCCCAAGATCACCCAGTGGGTTCCCATGGCCAAGCAGGGAATCAAACCCTGGTCTCCAGGCTCATAGTCTAATGCTCAAACCATTACACCATGCTGGCTCTATATTATAAGTATAGAGGAAGATAAAAATGATATTTTAAATGGAAACATAGTACATCTCAGCATAGCCGGAGCACCTGCTCAGTCTACTCTCCAGATGCTCACTGTGAAGGGGGCAAATTCAGGGCTCCTTTCTTGGGCATCTCCATTTTTAAATGGAACTTGGACTGGACAGTCTTTCACATTAAACGGGACTTGGACTGTCCTGTCCTTGGTAAAGCAAGATAGATGGCTACCCTGTCCCAAAACATGTATACCAGGCAGTATGTCTGAGAAAGCTCATTCAGCATTATTCTGTAAATATGATCAACTCCCAAGGAAAGTAGTAAATGAAAAAATAATGCAGATAGATACTAAAGTATGGAATCACCCAGAAGTCTTTCCCCCATAGGGTCAGATAACTTTTGTTGAGTGGTAGAATGGCTGCCAGTCTGTGCTGGTAGACATTTTGTTATTCTATCAGCTTTTGAATATATTACATTTACCTCAAATGTGTACACTTTACTTTTTAGCCAGCTTCAGTCATCCTTCTTTTTTTTCAAAATTCAAACCCATCCACTCCCAGGGGAAAGACTTAGAGCTTATTTTACGATTCTCCAGTTGGTTATGTCTGTCTCTATTAGCAATGCAATAGTTAGCTTTAATAGTTTTCACTAGTGAAATATAAACATGTTTGTTTCTTGGGTAAGTCATTGTACCTTGAACACAAATACTTTTTAAAAAATCCTTGTTGGAACTGGGACTCAGTGAATCAGCAACTTCAGCTCACCACTTTCTATAAAATACTTCCTTTGCTTGGCATACATTAGATTATAAAGCAATCTGCATGATAAAAATGTTTTATAGTTATTTAAGTCTAGTTATTTTGCCAATCAGGCACACTGTCCATTCATATCTGAAGGTAAGAATTTATTGAATCAGACCATCTGTTCCAATACTGTGTCTCTTTGGTGCTGTAGATATACATGTCACAGCAGTTAAAAGATTGGTGAGAATGGGCCAAGTTCCTTATGAATATTAATGGAGCTAAAGTAAGCTTGGGGAAATAGCGTCCTGGTGACCGCAGCAGAATTATGGTGGTACCACAGACTAGACACATTTGTTATTAGAATGTCTTTAGAAAGTCCCTGTGGCTATACTTATATGTACATAGGGACTAGCACTGGAGCAAACATTTAAAGGAGTGATACCTTGAGTAAGCAAGCACTCCTACTCAAATTATAGCAAGCAGAATCAAGCAAGTGATACTGTATCTCAAGCACACCTTTGTCTCAAGTCTGCTACCCTTTCCTTCCTCAAGGAAAAAATAAACATTCATCATAGGAAAGGTGTGACAGAGTGATAAGTGGACGAGGGTTTCAGAAATACCATGAAAAGGACAATGACCCTCTTCACTTATACTATGATACTCTGAAGGCAATCTCAATATCATTAGACTGCTGCAGTCCTTTCTGCTATAAGCAGATGCCATTTTAGCAGACAGTCTGTCTTTATCTGTATTGATCTACATCTATATATATCAAATAGCCACACACTGAATGTATTCAGTCTGTCAGTACTAGGAGTTCTAATGGCCCTCCAACAGAAGTTGTTACCATTTTAGCAGGGCTAGTCCTCACTTGCAATAATTTCATATTTGATGGAGATCACTACTTACAACTGCAGGGTACAGCTATGGGTGCTCACATGGCTCTTTCTCATACAAATCTGTTCATGGGCAAACTAGAAAACAACATCTTTATGGAGGCTAGTGACCTCTTTATGATTTGGACAAAGGAAACGGATATTTAGAAAAGTTTATATTATATAACAACTCAATCAATCCTAAAATCAAGTTTATACCTAGCAACACAACTAAACATCCACATATCCCTTTCCTTGATGCCCTCCTCACCCCTAAGAATCACAAAAGTGCTACAGATCTCCACAATAAACCCAATGATGCTCATGCTCACATGGATTAGAGATTCTGTCACCTTAAGCACATTAAAGGAAATATTATCTACAGCTTGGCTCTAAGAATCAGACATACCTGTAACACTGAAGAAAACTACTGTAAAAGGACCAATGAACTCAAGCAACATCTCCTTCAAAGGGAATACCTTCCTCATATAATAACATCAGGAGAGCAAACATTATTTTGAGAGAAAATCTTCTCCACAAAAGACACGACATCACATCACATTCCTTTTGTGGTAGATTTCCATTCCACATCTCCCAATTACTGTATGGCAATTAGAGAAAGCAATGCATTGCTAAATAATTCTGAACAACTCATTAAAGCCATCAACAAGCCTTCAGTTATAACTTTTTGCCAGCCACTAAATCTACAGAGACTGACAGTAAAAGTTGTCATAAAAACAACATTTAGCAACCCAGGATTGTACCCATGTGATTCAAAGTGTTGTATCCTCTATAAGTACCTTAAGCAGACTGTCACTTTTAGGAGCACAGTGACTTGATGGGACCTACTATATTAAACAATATATCACTTGCCGGTCCTGCAATCCTATTTAAGTGCTTGGATGCAGACATATATGATGTCATCTGCAGTATGTAAAACTACAAAACTATGTAAAAAGTATGCGGACAAAACTACCATAGACTTTGTACGTGCTTCAGGAACTTTGTACATGCAATCCTGACCAGCAATCAGTGGTCGGGCATTTCAGCCCTGAACACTGCAGCCTCTCTGACATGTCTTTTTATAGTACTGAGGTACCATCATCTTCAGACATTTTGGACAAAAGGGAAAAATGTTGCATCCATAGACATAAAATGCTAAGACCCTAAAACTACATGGTCTCAACTGAGAGGACCATATCATCATCCACTAAAGAATGCTGGAAACAGAGTGTTCTAAACTGCCACCTTTAAGCAGCTCCATTTCATCTAGTAACTGAAGAAGGTGGAAGCTGAAATATTTTTCTTATGTTACATTTTTCAAACCTGTTTGTCAATTGGTTCAATAAATATATGCATATCAAATATATGCATATATATAAAGAATAATTTAAGCAAGTAGCCAGGAGATGTAGGGAGGAGGTCAGAAAGGCTACAGCACAGAATGAACTTAGGTGGCCAGAGACATTAAAAACAATAAAAAGGGCTTTTTAAAATATGTCCGCAGAAAAAGGAAAAAGAAGGAGACAATAGGGTCGCTGCGCAGAGAAGATGGCAAATTACTAACAGGGGGAAGAGAAAAGGCTGAACTACTTAACACCTTCTTTGCCTCAGTTTTTCCCCAGAAGGATACAAGCACTCAACCTGGCGGTTGGGGAGCAGGTGAGGAAACAAGGGAAATGCGGCACATAAAAGGTAGAGAGATGGTACAGGAATACCTGGCCACACTGGATGAATTCAAGTCTCCAGGGCTAGATGAATTGCATCTTAGGATATTAAAAGAGCTGGCAGAGGTCATTTCGGAACCGCTTGCTATAATCTTTGAGAAATTTTGGAGGACAGGAGAAGTTCCAGCAGACTGGAGGAGGGCAAATGTTGTCCCCATCTTCAAGAAGGGAAAAAAAGAGGACCCAAATAATTATTGCCCAGTCAGCCTGACATCAGTACCTGGAAAGATCCTGGAGCAGATCATTAAGCAGTCAGTCTCTAATCACTTAGAAAGCAATGCGGTAATTACGAGAAGTCAACATGCCAGACTAATCTTATCTCTTTTTATGATAGAGTTACTAGCTTGATACATGAAGGGAATGCTGTGGATGTAGCCTATCTCGATTTCGGTAAGGCCTTTGACAAAGTTCCCCATGACATTCTTTCAAAGAAGCTGGTAAAATGCAGGCTGGACAGAGCTACTGTTTGTTGGATTTGTAATTGGTTGACTGACCGAACCCAAAGGGTGATCATGAATGGCTGCTTTTCATCCTGGAGAGAAGGGACTAGTGGGGTGCCACAGGGTTCTGTCCTGGGCCCAGTGCTGTTCAATATCTTTATCAATGACTTGGATGAAGGAATAGAGGGCATGCTCATCAAATTTGCAGATGACACCAAATTGGGGGATTGCTAATACTCCAGAGGACAGGATCAAAATTCAAAATGACCTGGACAGATTGGAGAGCTGGGCCAAGGCTAACAAAATGAAATTCAACAGAGAGAAGTGTAAGGTCCTACACTTAGGTAGAAAAAATGGAATACAGAAATATAGGATGGGGGACACATGGCTGGACAGCTGTAAGTATGAAAGGGATCTAGGAGTCTTAATAGACCACAAGCTGAACATGAGTCAGCAGTGTGATGTGGCAAGAAAGCCAATGCAATTCTCAGCTGCATCAATAGGAGTATGGTGTCTAGATTGAGGGAGGTACTGGTACCACTCTACTCTACTTTGGTTAGACCTCATCTTGAATCCTGTGTCCAGTTCTGGGCACCCCAATTCAAGAAGGACATGGTCAAGCTGGAGCAAGTCCAGAGGAGGGTGACCAAAATGGTAAGGGGCCTGGAAGCCATGCCCTATGAGGATAGACTTAGAGAGCTGGGTATGTTTAGTCTGCAGAAGAGAAGGTTAAGAGGGGACATGATAGCCCTGTTTAAATATTTGAAGGGATGCCATGTAGAGGAGGGAGAGGGCTTGTTTTCTGCTGCTCCAGAAACCAGGACAAGGAGCAATGGATTCAAGCTGCAGGAAAGGAGATTCCACCTGAACCTCAGGAAGAACTTCCTGACGGTCAGGGCAGTCTGGCAGTGGAATATGCTGCCTCAGAGTGTGGTGGAACCTCCTTCTTTGGAGATTTTTAAGCAGAGGCTGGATGGCCATCTGTCAGGAGTGGTTTGAGGGTGTTCCTGCATGGCAGGGGGTTGGACTGGATGGCCCGTGTGGTCTCTTCCAACTCTACATTTCTATGATTCTATGATTCTACATGAAACATGAAGCTGGTAAACAGTTCTACAGATACAATGGATGAGTCTTAGAGCAAAGCTTGAATTCTCACTAGAAGTGAACATAACTAAACTGAGGCTATCATATCACTGGAAAAGACAACGATACTTAAGAAAGTGGAAGGCAGCAGGAAAAGAGGAAAATCACATTACAAGTAGATTGTTTCAAACAAGGAAGTCATTGCTCTGTGTTACCATACCCTACACCCCCATTCTGCGAGATGCGCTATTTTTATAATTGAACATATTTATGGCAAGAAAACATATTTAAAATCATGCTGGCTGGAAGCATGTTTTCAGTTCAGAATGACCCTAGACATGGTCAGATCATAAGTTCAAAGAGGATTAGTCAGGAAAACCTGATGCTAATGGGTTTGTGATAATCCTTGCAAGCATCAGGCTTCACGCACACCCAAATACAATGAAACTGCCCAGACGAAGCAATCAGAGACCATCTTGTGATGTTGCGCTACGGAAATCTTTCCTAGGCCCCTTGCCTGACTAGACATTAAGAGATTATCATGACTCTTATCAATGGTTTGTCACCTCGAGTTAAGACAATCAGCCCATTCTGGTCTCCTTTGTCAATCCCATGAGAAAGTAATTATTGCTTTGTCCATGCACCCCCTTCAGGGTAGGAACAGGGTATGAAAACCTCATCTTTCGTCCTGGCAAACTGTAGCATGCTGGGTGCATTACACTGTATGTGGTACCGCAGACTCTCATTCGTCGGTGCTACCCTCAGGCACTGTCTGAGCCACTCTGCTATGACCCTCTGCTTCAGGACTGGTAACTATCACCCTTTCCACCCAATCTCTTTCTCCAACCTTTCTTGCTTCACTTTCTGGCAGCCTGGTATGATTCTTAGGAGTGTCTGATTTCCTGTGTGTTTGTTAATTCCTAATAAAATGCTCTGTTTAACTTTTAAGTGGAGTCCTCTCTACAGTTAGTATTGGTATATACAGATGAAAAGATCCTCTCCCTACCCTCCTCTCACAGGCCTCCTTTGAGCTATAACTCTCCAAATTCTAATGAGATGCTGGCATTGTGGGTGGACCCCAATGTCCCCCACCTGCTTGGGTAACACCTGAGTCAACATGATCTGAGCAGAGAAGCTGATGACTGTGGCTCTTGGAGATCTCTCATTCACAGATTTACAATAAATTGATGGCAAGTATCAACAACAAATAAAAGAGCACAATATTCACAGCTTAAATACGTACTCATCTTTGTCAACTTTTTCTCTAAGCTTCTTCAACCTTTCCTTTTGGGCAAACTTTAAATTCTCAATCATGTTTTCAAAATATTCTTCTTCGTTGTAGTTCAACTTTAAAAGAAAAGACAGAGAAATAACAGTGCAATTTGTAAGAGAAACAGAGCAAGCTTGTGCCAGACTGGTTCTAATGTCAGAATCTTCATAGAGCGACCTTTTTTGCTTTGCCAAAAAGGTCTGAAAAATGGATATGCTGATTCTTAAATAGAAGTGAAAATACAGGCATAATACTTATATTTCTAAAAAAAAAAGAAATATATCCCATAATAGGGGGGAAACTATCAGTGGGTGACCTGTGTGCCTGTTGGGGATCTAAATCATTGCTTATTCCTTTCTTACATGTGAGAATAATGAAATTTAAAACTTTTCTGCCCACTGAGAAAGATGATGAGAATTTTTTTTGCACATTTTTCAGTGACTGCTCACTTCCAGATTGTCCAGATTTGTTTGCTGGAAAAACATGCAAAAATTTGATGGAAGATTCTCTGCCCTCCAAACCCTTGTTTTCTATGAAATACAAGTTCTTGTGCAAAATTTGTGCCAAATATGTTTTTGTGTATGAAAAAATCCTACAGATTCCAAAGATTTCATTACTGTGAAACTGTTTACAATAGAGTAGACATAGCCTAAATTGCCCATTTCGGTAGATCCCGTTTTGCAGAAGACACAAATATTTGTATCATGTTGTCCTAGTGTGTTCAGTGCTGGTATATTGCTTAAATACTTACACTTATAAACATTTGCCTTTAATTTAAATAGCAAGAAACTGTACGACTTATTTCTTGCTAGTAAGATAAGGTAATGTGATCAGATTTTTCAAAATATTCAACAAGATTGAGGGGACTGGGATGGGCTAGATTTTGGAGACTACCAGTAATTGTATTTAAATCATCCTCCCAAATATTAAATTTTCAGGCTAGGGACTCTTCTCTCTATATATTTCTGTCTAGTCTCTATGCATTCATGTTTTGCAACCTGAATCATTTTCATGAGCCTTTGGATTCCATTAGAATCCCTCAACCCCAATTGTCAAGGTGCTTTCCACAATTCTCATAGGAATCCAGCAAGAGAACTATCACTGCTGATCTGCTTGCTCAACAGAATGACTTGCAAGCATGTTAGACTAGTTGACAAATGAAGGACAACATGGGGTAATAGGGCAGGTACTGGATAATTTAAAATGCATGGTAATCATTCAGATGAAAAGGACATTAGGGATTATGTCACCTGGCAAATATGTAAATCGCTGGTAATTAACAAGAACCAATAAGAAAAAAACTTGAAGTATGAGCTCATTTTAATTTTATTTATACTTTTTTGACTGTTCACCGAAATATATTTTTACAGGCTTTCCCCCAAGTATCCACAGTATGTATTACTTCTAAACTAATTACTAAAAGTCTGCGTGTCATGTTAGACTTCACAACTTACCACTTTTTCTTTGGTATTACTTAGATTGTGCTATCCCTGGGAAATCTTTCTATAAACTCTGAACAAACTGCGTTGTCAGTGTGCAAGAAACAGTGAAAATAATTTGAGGTTAAGGAGACAGAAATAGCTGTTTGTAGCTGCTTTATAAAATTTAGAATTTGTATCCTATAATTGGAAGAGAATCTGAGATTGGCTTCTTTTCCCCCTCAATGTTGTAGCAAAAATGGGAACAATGTCAATGTAAAGCCATGATGGACTAGATCCCCCCTCCCAGGGTTGAGGTAGAGTTCTTCATCCTTTTCGCCACGTGTCAGTTCCCCTGATGCTGTACCCCACTGAATGGGTTAGGCTTTAATGTGGAGAGAAGGGGGAGAGCTTATCAAATTGTGCAAAGGCACATATTACTTGCTCGCATTTAGATCAATGTTTACCAACCTATTGCCCACCAGATATGGTGGACTACAATGCTCACCACTTCATTCAGCACTGCTAATAGGTGGGAATGATGGATTTAGTAATCCAACATACTTGGTAGGCTGGGAGACAGTGGTTTCACTCTTATACCCTTGCTGTTGATTACAACTTATTTTTACATGTACTTACATCTTTGTATTCTGCATTCAGCTTAGCAGTGTCTGTCATTATTTCATTAGGGTAGCCAATTCTTTCTTTAATTGCAAGAGCCTAAAAGGAAAAAAAAGCCACTGGAATTTGAAGTGTACTGTACTCACATTGTAAATGTGAACATTATAGAGTTGGTCAGAAATCATCCGCACAATTACAGAGCTTCTTTTTCAATCTGTTTCAATCTAGATTTTACATCGAGCAATCAGGCTTCAGAGTAACAGATATTTCCTATTTGATGCCAGTTTAATGGTTTTTTCAAAGCTGTAAGAAATCAGGAATTCCTCGAGAATCCTTTTTGACATGTCCAATATATAAATGCCACAACAAATTTAACAGCAGAGCCAATTCAGTTAACAGCCTCCCCGACTCTTTTTCTTCCTTTTTCTCCCCTCCTCTCCTCTCTCCTGCTTTGACACATGTATTTAACAAAATCCAAACTTAAGCACTTAAGTATCACCGGTTTCAGAAGGATGGAATAACTAAAAGTGTGTTTAATTATCTACCATTAAAATTAACAGGACTTCAAAGTTTTTGCTTTCAAGATCATTGTTTCTACAATCCTTTAAGGTCCTCCAATTCATCACTCCTGAAGAGAACACTTTTGGTTATTAATTAAAGTTACTAATGCACAAAATACTAAGTGATTTTAGTTCCCTGCTTCGCACAGCTTCAGTGGGAGACTTGAACATCTTCCCACAAAGGAAATATGTAGGCCTTAGTAGAGAGACAGGTTCAGTTCACTACTCCAGAAGGGTGTGACCACTCACTCTGAATCTTATTAAATAGAGATTCATATTAAAAGCATGGCACCTTCATGCTCTCTGTATTTGTTCATATAACTAACACTGAAGTCAGAGCTTTTTGGAATATAACTCTCAGAATCCTCCAGCCAGTATGAATCAGGTTTCATTTGTATAACCAGTGGGTTTCAAAGCTTTCTCAGCTAATTTTTTTCATTTTTTTTTTTTTTGGTGTATTTCCATCTCTACTTGTTTCTTCTTCAGTTTTATTGTTAGCAGTCTTGTATACCATTTTTGACAGAAAAGAAGAATTTACCAAATAGTAAATAATAAATGGGAATCAGAAAATAACAGCTATCATAGGAGAGCTATAGTGGTTTGAACACTGGACTAAGGCTCAGGGTAAATCCTTGCTCAGCACTGGATACCCACTGGATGACCTTGCACTCTTTCAGCTTGAGAAGAAGCCAGTGGCAAACCCCCTCTGTGATGAGAGGAGCCATTAAGTGAGAAATAACTTGAGTTTTTAAAAAATACATTTATTAAACATGTATTTTATATACAAAACAATACATAAAACAACACACAAGGGATTAAAAAGACAAACAATAAGTAAATAGACAAAGAAATTCTAATAGCAAAACTAGTATTAAATTAAATGTTAATGTAATAATATTAAATATTATATAATATTATAATATTAAATAAATTAAATATTAAATAATATTAAACTAAACAAAAAAAGGGGCCAAAAATACGTATGTGGCTTCTAACTCATTATCTTTTGGTTCTAAGATTATCTACAGGATAGAATTCTTTTCATGTGTCTATCATTATCACACTACTGCCTGGTATTTAGAGCTGACTTGAGGGCACATAACAACAAGGAGCTAGCAGTGCTGGTTCCCAAAATAAGTAATCTAGCAATTGGGAGCTGCTGTTGGTCAGTAAGCTTCATTCGCATCTTGCCTTTCTTCCAGGAAGTTCAAAGCAGCATGGATAATTTTCTACACTTCATCTTCCCTGCAACTCCATCAGTCAGACTGAGAGAAAGAGTAACTGACCCAAAATTATCTAGTGTGTTTATATGAGTTTGTGTGTGTGTTTAAGTCTGAGAGGATCTGAACCTGGGTCACCAAAGTCCCAGTCCAGCGTTCTGACCACTATGACACAGTGACAACAATGCACTGATCAGCATCTTACTAGTGGTGTACCTGTGCGTAAGTACAGCTTACAGTCTCATAAATCCCTTTTTGGAAAGGACACAGAGGGCTATTCTCTTTTCCTTGCACTCTGTCCAAAATTCCCCCACCAGGAAGGGCTGCTGCCTGTCCTTCTAAATGGAAGGGGAAGTGATTCAGACCATGAAGTTCCAGATGCTCTAAACTCCTGGCAGAAGGAAAAGGTAGGTACACTCCATTTGAAGGCAGATCCACATTTCTCCCCCATTCTGCCAGACTGAACTAAAATCATCTCTTCTCTATGGTCTGAATTGCCTAACTCTTTCTTCACTAGTACATGACAGCAGCGATGGCCCCTCTTGAAGACTTGGCAGCTGCTGGGCAGATGTACAAAAATTGGGAAACGGTCAAATGGTAATGTCATAGAAAAGGAAGCACAGCCATTTGGGAAACACCAGAGGGCTAGGCTGGGACCCCAGAAAGGCCAGATTCATCTCCACGGCCCATCCCAGTTTCTCACCCCAGACTTATAGGATGGGGGTTAGATTTTGAAAATAAACACACACTAACCTACCCAAGAAGAGCCAGCATGGTGCAGTAGTTTGAATACTGGAGTACAACTCTGGAGACCAGAGTTTGATTCCCTGCTCAGCCATGGAAACACACTGGATGACCTTGGGCATTTCACAAACTCTCAGCCCCAGAAAACCCTGAGATAGGTTGGCCTTAGGGTCTCCAGAAGTAGGAAACAACTTGAAGATACCAAACAACAACAGTCTACTTAAGCTATCATGGGATACCTTCAACCTTTTAATTAGAAACACTCTCTCGACTAGCTATTGTATGTAACAAAATGCTTCAAAGGGAATGGCATTTGTACATAGATGAAAGTAAGCACTCAATTGTCTGTTGTATTAAGCTATTCAGCAGGAAACGTTTACCATTTTCAATCAAGTAGAAGAAAATTGACCATCACAAACAGTCCCAGATGTTCTGTGAAGAATGCTGTATTTCTTTTTCCATCTCATATGTGATCCATTGTAATTGCTTATGCTATTATGTTCTTCCTGTTCAGATTTTAGATGAAGAAAGTACCAGGCTTTTATTTACCCCCAAATTGCAAAATATGTCTTTAAAATACTTGCCTTTTCCTCTGCTTTCTTTTTGGTTTCTTCATCCATCCAAGTGAGTTCTTCCAGTGTATGTATAAAAACTTCACGGATTTGTGTAATCATATCTTGCACCTGAGGATAAACAAAATACAATAGAGTTAAAACTGCAAAATAATAGTTCCTTTCCTGGGACATAATTCCCATTGAATTCAAGGAGACTTGCTTTAAAGTAGATTTATGCACAAACATACACACAGACACACACAAGACTACCTAAACGTCCAGTTTGTGTCATAGGTTATAGTCTGACATGCTATAATCTGACATTTTTCATTGACAGATTATTTATTGTATTTTAATATTTTATTTTATTATTCCAATTTACTATTTTATTATATTATTATATTATTTTATTTAATTTTAATAAACTATTTATACCCCACTCTTGATTGTGGGATCTCAGGGAGGCAAACAAAATAAATAATTTAAGACATTTTAGATTAAAACTATAAATAATTTAAACAAGATTTAAAAATACTAAAAGGGACAATTGTTAAAACAACATTAAAATGCTATGTCAACTTAAAAGCAGGTACATATACCCTTTCAAGTAAATTAATCACTGAAGGCTTTAATTAAAAAAAAATGTTTTGACTAAGTCAGACCTCCAAGGGGAGGGATTCTTTCAGTGGGATGCCACAATTGAGAAGGCCTTCTGCTACTGGTACGGGTACCACTGGTAACATGTTCTTGGGCTGGCATGTATGTATGTATGTATGAATAAATAAATATTACATTTTGTTTTGCAAAATTAATTAGTTATGACTAAAGTTCAAGTCATTTGTAGATCAAAATGCTAAGTATATCAGATATCACCAATAATTACCATCACTATTTGAAATACTTCTGTGCCATGAAATGAAAATGATGGTGCTCACGTAGACATATCAAAGCTTGGGAAAGGTTGTTGTTGTCGTTGTTGCTGCTGCTGCTGCTGTTATTATTACTAAATATACAGAATTCAGGTCTTGCCATATTGGCTAGGAAATTCTTGGAGTCATAGTCCAAACAAAATAAAACGGCCCACTAAATTTTCCATGTTCTGAGGCATGTATATACTCTATAGACTTATATTGATTTTAATGCTAATTTAAATGTTATGACTTTAACCAAAGAGTCCTGAGAATGTAAGCATGCTGAGGTTGTTGATGTTGTCCTAGCCACTACCTCACAGACGACAGCTTCTCTGACAAGAAGACAAGACTGAGGCCATTTCTACGTGGTGTAGCTGTCCCTCATTGGGGATGCGACGGCAGCAGTCTGCAGGTCATGCTTTCACATGTCGCTGCAGTCCCGCAGCCACTGCATCTCCACACATTGCGATCGCGGGATATTTGCTTAACATGAAAAATCCATTAAGTGCCAGCAACCCTGCAATGCTCACCACCCTTCGCCATGTGGAAGGGGCGGAAGTGCGATCACACACTTCTTTCCCCACTGCAGCATGGGAAGAAGGCCAGCTGCAATGCAGAAGGAAGGAACATGCACTCCTGCAGGAAGCTGGCTGGATGTGGAGAAGAGCATTGGGGAAACGCTCCCATCCCAGCAGAGGTGCTGCTGGGATTATGATGGGGCAACATGGGAGAGCATTGTCGTGCAGAAATGGTATGAGTCTGTAGCTTAGGGCCAAGCTAGATAGGATATTGATTCTGTGAAGCTAATGAGTATCCTTTTGGTTTCAAAAGCAGCAGCCCTGAGGAAGCCTAGGTAACCTCTATTCTCTATTTCAACAGAATTACTCATTGTTCACACTTCTGAAACTGTCCAGGCTTTCTGTAGCCCTATTTATGTGACAGAACAACAACAACAACAACAACAAGGATTTGACACCACAATCCTTCACTGCATTGCAAATCTCCTTTGTGAAAATATGTCAGCCTTCTGATGTGGCTTCATTTTACATCAGAAGGTAGACCAGGGAACACTACGCACTTCTGAAATCTTCCACATGATCAGGAACTGTGCCTGCATCTAAGTGCACACATGAAGGTCAACACACTATGTGTTAGCAAATGAGTATATATCCTTTGTGGTTGGTTTGTTATTACAAGGAGTGCATCTGTGCCCACATACAGATTTTAGTCTTTGGCTCTACATCTAGATGACCAAGTGGTTGAGGTTTGTATTTTGTCTCAGTGACGTTTCAGAGATCCCTTACAAAACTGTCATTCTTGGCTCTCAGGCTGGGGTTTGGAGAGGAACTGGTACACAATATTTGTGGTTCTGGAAGAATGGCATCCTGCTTTGTTGATGTTTGTCAAAAGAAGATCTCTTCTGGGACAAGTGAATATTTTAGGAAGGAGGCTTGCCTCTCCAATGTGAATGTGTTGATTACATATATTCTGTATTGGTCCACACAAAGGCTTGTGGTAGTTGCAGTTGGGGTAAGACAGACAGAGAAAGAGGCTGGTTTTAGATGCCAGAAACCAACATTTTAGCTGTCTCACAAAATCTAATGGGAAAGGACTAAACTTTCTGTTGGAGTTATTAACTATGAAATCCAGTTGATGCTTAACTGGTGCATATGAGTAGAAAAATCATTTATCACAAAAATGCCAAAGAAACCATCATTCACACTTAAGACCAGATTGAGGATCAAACTAGATGATATAGATTAACCCAGTTTTAGAGCAGATGCTTCCACAACCGGTCAACTAGGTCTGTTTATCACAGAATATGGTTTTCCTCACTTATGTATCTTGCATTTAGTGTACTTTGGTTTATGATTGGCCATTGGAAGGTAAACACTTAATTAATTTGCAAGTTTGCTTGCCATAGCACACATCCCAGAGGAAATCCCATTGTGGGAAGCAGACAAATTAATCCTTGGGACTTCCCATTCTCTGTAATGCCCAATTTGACCCTCAATTTGGATCCAGAGGAAAATATCAATTGGTCCTGTCACTATGCAAAGAAAGGCAACTGCCTCAGGCAGCAGACACTGGAGCCAACAGTGGCAGTCCCTTCAGAGCTGTTCTTGAAACCCTTGGCCTTTCTGCTGTCTTGGAGAACATAGGCTGTTCTTCATCCCCTAAACTGGCCTGCTGCCATCAAGTGTGGTCTCATTGCCACTTTGAAGTAATGTTTAATTGCAAGTCCATTCAACTTTTATACATGTGCCATTTTGTCTTTTGCCTTAGGCTGTCAAACACCTTGAGTTGGCTCTTGAAGGACTGGGGGCATTGCAGATGGAACATATACACTTAATCCTCAGAACAGCAAGAAGCAATCTGAATGCAGATGATCCTTAACAGATGCAACACAGGCTTTATGGAAGAGAAACTGCCTGTGTCCAATAGTCCACTTATAATCCTTTCAACTGTAGACCTACAGGTGGAGCGCCAGATGGGAATACCTACTGCCCTGTTTATGGAGACTCTTCCATAAACCTCCTACCTCCCATTGACCATCTGTCAGCAGGAAGAAGATAGTATCAATGACTGTGTAACCAACAACAGTTCTTTCATAGGGGTACAGATCTAGCACATATTCTTATTCTTCTTTGGACATTTCTTTATTGAAACAAGCTTATTCTTACAAAAAGGATGTAGGGCTGCAGACCAGAGGACCCATTCTGTTTACTGAGATCCCCTCCTGTTTGTGGGAATAAATATTCCACTTCTGAGTAACCATTTATTCAGCAGAAAGACAGAGTCACTGGCTGTGTAATCAACACTGGTTGTTTCATGGATCTACAGATCCAGCACAGTGGTGCTTAGCTGTTGATTTACAACTAGAGTGAGTTATGTTATTCTTATTTGTACATTTCCTTATTGAAACAGGCTTAGTCACATAAAAAAAGGACTGAAAACTATAATAGTTTGTTTGATAGCATGATGCCAAATAAAAGCGAAAAAACAAAGGATAATTCATTTTAAAATCTATCCAATGATTCATGGTTTATATTTTTTTTCTTCCAGTTTAGCAAAATTAATCAAATAGATTTTTTTCTGTAATTTCCTCTTCTTCAACACCTTCATTCTACAACATGCAAGGACTTCTAATCTTCATCATTAGCTAATAACTTGGCTTACTGTCCTGGAAGAACTATATAATCTCCTCATCACTCTGGCTGCCAAAAGATGTTGATTTTTTCCAGTCTCTTAAATCTGCTTTTCAAACCTCCACTGCATAAGGTTTTCTCCTACTTTCTCCTCCTCCCCTTCTTGATTTTTTTTTAAATTGGCAGACATGTTTTTTATTTTCCTATTTAGTGCCAAATAAAATAAAAATAAATAAAAATTTCATTCCACTGCAGTAGCAAAGCAGTGCAATGTATTTGGTACAACAGTTACATATGGCGTGGTGCTTTGCAAACTGGACCACAACATTGCATCAGCCTTGCAATGTGTGTAGTTTCTACTGCAACAACCTTGAACACTATCTTCACCAGATGTGAGTTCGTGGTTGTGAAAAATGTCCCCCTCCTTTTAAAATGTATTTACTTAGAGTAAAATTTATACTTTAACAACATGCCTCCCTGGGACCCTCAGCCTGAACTCTATGTTTAGTCCCCACTAGAGTAGACACATTGAATCAATGGATTTATCAACAAAAGAGTACAATCAACTTTCTCTGGATCAAGGCTAACAGTGAGTCTCAAAATAGCGAGGAATCTGACTGTCAAGTAGTTTTAACCACTGACTACTTTACCATTGCACATGTTGTGTGAAGTCAGTGGAATGAGTTCATGAGGATTCAGCCTTCAGATCCATTATTTGTATAAAAACAGATAGAAGGGGTAGGAACTTTTGTTTCTCCAAATGTTGCAAATTGCCTCTTGAAGCATGCTGCCATAGGTAGTGACTTTTTGACATCATTGTTAACTAATCTCTGTAAGATCAGGGTATCAGGAACTTTAATAGAAAGGAATGGGATAATATTGCGCTATACACTGCTGGTATGTTGGGTGTGTCAAAATTAGTCAAACTATCTGCTTTGCTTCCCTGATGCAATGCTTCCATGTCCAAGGGAGTTAACAATTCAGGGCTTCTCCCACAAAGGATCCTTCCAGGACTTTCTTCTTCTTTGTAGTCACTGCTATACTTCCAAAATCTGTCCCAGAGTGTCCTCTATCCCTCTGAGGGGAGATGTGGGAGCTAAGCTGCAGCATAAGAGAGAATGGGCTCCACTGACCACAGGTTTAGACTGAGGCCATTTCTGCAATACACTGTTATAGTGATATTATTCCACTTTCAACATTCAATATGTTGAAGGTCAAAGAACTCTTTGGTTGAAAATTCTAAATGCCGCTCCCTAAACTGCAAATCCCAGGATCCCATAGGATGTTGAAAGTGGAATAACAGCACTGTAACCGTGCAGTGCAGGAATGGCCTGAGGCATGGTGAAATGTGTATCTTCATGGTCACTTTTAAGATGCACATCTCTTTTCACTATTGGTCTTCCTTGCACTCGAGGTGAAGCCTACCACAGTCAACAAGGAACAAGAACAAGGCTAACCTGGAATTATTTGATGTCATGGCATTCCTGATTTAAACAGGGCTATTTCTTGCATTTCTACTCCTAATTCCATTGGATGATACAGGATTAAAGATGATAATATGCATGCTTTGTTTTCCAAACAGTCCATGGGTATTCCTTTCAATATCCTGAAGCTAACATCTATGCAAATAAGCAGCATAACTGATTTCTGAGAACCTTACCAGTTGTTTACTTTCTCCAGCGAACGCTTCTGTTACATACAGCCTCCCCACAGCATTTTCCATATTTCCATTGACATAGTTTGCACAACGGCGCCAAACGGCAGTGTCTGATGTTGTCCCATACAGCACCTTATAAACATGAACATCAGAGAAATTAAGGACATGTTTTACTGAGTTTGGAATTGAAGAACATTTTCCAGAAGCCCCCAGCTGACGTGGCCAGGAGTCAACCTCTGGCTGAAGGATTCTACAAACTATAGTCACAAAAAGAGTAATGTCTCCAAGCTCTGTGACATATAGCAATACAAACAAGCACGGGTTACAAATCACAACTGAACAGTCCTTAGTTAGGATCAAGGGAAATGAAGTGATTTGTAACAAATGAATGCTGGTTAAATGAGTACAGGTGAACCTCTCTCCTGCTCCACTTTGCATTTCTCAAATGCTCACTGTTTCAATAATCTGAAAACTGTGAAGTACAGAGTACCTGGCTCAGCACAGTCTCAGGAGGACACACAAATGCCCAGAGTGAGACCATCATTCATTCTAAGCTGCATCTTACCCATCCCAGTTAATAGAAACAATCTTTCCAAGGGAAGAAATAACTCCATAAATATCAAAGTGATCCAAGGCCCTGACAGACTGATGCTTGAGATCTTCTTAGCCTCATAATTAATGCTGCTGTGTTATATCAGGTACAGGGGAAAATCTGGCTGAAAAAGTGTTGTGGCTTTACAGTGGCCTAAATGCTGTTAGACAAATGGTTGCACCTTCTTGGAGTTTGCACAAGGATGCTACTCTATCCAAGGTTGCACAAGCACTCTGACACTGATATAAACTATTGTACAAGTCTAGGAGATTCCTCAGTGGTGGGTGGGGGGCTGGATGGACTGTTGTGCATTGGGAGAATACATGGCAACAGTGGGATCCTATACTGCAGCACAGCTTTTTATTATCATGTGCTGTCAAGTCAACTTCAACTTACAGCAAGCCTATTCATAAGAGACCTCCAACAGACCCTGCTGTTAACAGGCCTGCTCAGGTATTGCAGATCCAGGGTCATGGCTTCTTTGATTGAGTCTATCAAACTGTAACGAGTTTTCCTCTTTTACACTGTACAACCAATGAACAGAATCTCAAACTCTGTCAGGTTTGCTTTTAATTGCATTCAATTTCTTTAACCTCTTTCCCATCCTCAGTATTTGACCCGTGGATGTTGGCAAATACTTCAGAAACAAACAATTATCCCATTTGCATGACTAGATTCAATAGGTACAGTTATATCAAGCATTCAGAGGAACATGTTGGACCTCCTTGCCAAAAAAAGGTGTTAATAATGACACCTCTGAAAAAAAAGAGAAAGAGAAATGTAGATGAGCCAGCACATGACGTAGCATTGAACACACAGGGATTAAAACACATACTTCTTAGAGTTAAATGGTTCTTTTTCACTCACATTCTGTTTTCTAAAAAATTAGTTTTCTTCCAGCTGAAATAGGAAGGAATTTCTGAATCTCTGTAAATTCTGATTTAAAAAACACATAAGCACAAGCCTCATTCAGGGAGCCCTCCCTTTCTCTTTTCTGTCCTTTATTACCACTTGCAGGACAAGAAGGAAGCAGGACTCAAATCTTAAAATGTAAAAATTTGAAAGGAGCAGGGATGATCTGTGAAGAATGAGCTTGCCAGGGAGAATTGCTATGCTGATTAGTTGTATCTCTTTCCTATACAAAACAAACTCTTAGTTGGTTTCATGGCTTAGCTTTCAAATCTTTACAGCAAGACGAATCCTGAGTCAAATTTAGAATCCTCCTCTTGCAGGGATCAGAAAATAAACAAAACAGGACTTTAAGCTGTTCAGATTCTTCCTTCACTAACTTTGCTGTGCTAGGTCAGAAGCTGCCTAGGCTTAAAAATAAAGCTGTGCTAGAAAAATACAGAACAGTAAATATAGTATCGCAAATTTTAAAGTTGATGTAAAAATAGGTTTCTGTTATTAAACCTAATTGACCTAGTGCCAGAAGAACTCTAGATTGAAGCCAGGGACACTGTTAGGGAAGAATAAGAAAAGACACTTTCTATAGCTAAAAAGAAATAGAAGCCTCAACAGATGACAGACGAAACTCTTTGAATGATTAAGGGCAGAAGAGAAGCAAAATAAAAGGTAACAGCAATAGAGTCAGAACCATGAATACAACTGCCTTGTGATGTGTGCAGGACTAAGAATTATTATGATAGTAATCAGTGCAGAGAAATAGAAAATGACAACCAAAAAGGAAGAACAAGAGACCTCTTCCACCAGATCTAAAGAATCAACGGGAAATTTAAACTAAGAAAGGGGATGGTCTGTGAATATCAGGGGAACACATTACATGACATAAACGTAAAAGATGATGGAAATAATACATTGAAGAACCATATAAAAGAAATGAAAAGATGACAGATTCACTCAAGGAGGAACCATTTGAAGATGAACCTACAATTTGAGAAAGTGAAGTAAAAGCTGCATTCAGAGAGCTTGGGAGAAATAAATCACCAGGAACAGTTGACATATGAATAGAGCTGCTTCAAGTTGCACAGACAGAATCTACTCTAGTTCTAACTAAAATCTGACAACAAATAAGGAAAACAAAAGAATGTCTCACAGATTGGAAACACTTAATATACATTCCAGTCCCAAGAAAGGGGACACCAGAAATTTCAGTAATCACAGGACCACTGCATTCATTTCCCAGGAGAGGAAAGCACTGTTCAAAATCCTACAACAAACACTTTTACCATATACAGAGCAAGAAGTGCCAGATGTTCAAGGTGGATTCAGGAAAGGAAGAGTCACAAGAGATCATATGTTGGATCATGGAGCACACCAAATAATTGCAGAAAATCAGCCTGTGCTTTATAGATTATAGCAAAACCTTTGATAGTGCAGATCATGAAAAATTGTGGATAGGTCTTAAAGACATGGGTGTGCCATATCTGATTATCTTGATGTGCAATCTATATACAGGATAAGTAGCTACTGTTGGGACAGAAATGGAATGGTTTCCAATCGACAAGTGAGTCAGGCATGGCTGCATTTTATCACCTCATCTGAATGTATCATATATAAAGGAAGATCAGAGTTGGAAGAAGGCTTGAAAATTGGAGGAAGGAACATCAACAATTGAAGATATGCTGGTGACACCATACTACTAACAGAAAATAGCAATGACTTAGAATGATTCCTGAAGAAAGTCAATGAAGAAAATGCAGAGACAGGTTTACAAATGAACACCGAGAAAACAAACATAATGACCAGAGATGATTTACATAATTTTAAAATAGAGGATGAAGACATTGAAATAGTTAAAGTTTTTCCACACCTCGGCTCAGTCCTTAATCAGAACAGAGATGGCAGTCAAGAAATCAGAAGAAGACTAGGACTTGGAAGGACAGCTATGAAGGAATGAGACAAGATCCTGAAGTGTAAAGATATACCCTTGAATACTAAAGTTAGGATTGTCCATGCCACTCTATCTCCAGTTTCTATGTCTAGTTCTGAAAGCTGGACATTGAAGTAAGCTGATAGGAAGAAAATCAACTTGTTTGAAATGTGGTGCTGGAGAAAAGTTCTACTGATATCATGGACTACTAAAAAGAAAAGAAATGGATCCTAGAGCAAATGAAGCCTGAAGACTCCCTAGAGGCCAAGATGACTATACTGAGACTGTCATACTTTGGACACATCATGAGAAGGTATGACTCACTAGAAAAGACAATAATGTTTGATAAGTCAGAAGGTAGCAGGAAAAGAAAAAGAGAACATTACAGATGGATAGACTCAATCTATGAAGCCATGGCTCTGAGTCTGCAAGATCCGAACAGGGATGTTGATCATAGGGTGACCTGAAGGTCTCTTATTCAAAAGTTGACGTGATGGCAGTTAACAAAAAATACAGTCTCAGTAAATTTCAAAGCATTTCTCTGGCAAGCAACATTTTTAGTTTCATGGCTCATAACCATGGTTTACCTGCTTTAAATTTGAAAATTTACTACAGATTAAAGATTGCAAAAGTTAATGTTTTGTAACATAGCTCCCTCAGTCCTCTGGTCATCATGCTGAGATGGGAGAGGAAACTTGTTTGGTTCATACGTTTATATGAACTAAGAGCTAACTTCAAAGTTAGTCTTGTCTGAAGTATACTGCTGAAATCAATGGAACTTAACATTTGCTGTGATACAATGAGTCCCATTCATTTCAACAAACCTACCCTAGGTGAGAATAAGGTTGTATTTAGTCTAGAACTGAGAACTGCAACACAATGATCCAGTGGTTTTCACAGTTCTCTAAATTTTGCAATGTGCTTTTCTATTTAAATTGCATTAAAAAGGTGCACATTAGGGAACATTTAAAACATAGTCTGACTGTGGCTACAAAACGTTTTTGTGTCCCTCACTGCCCTCCCTAGAATTAAAAAAAAAACACTTTGCAGGGTGCTTCCAAAATTCAGTGGCTAAAATGCGTTGATAGGCTATAATCCATGTGAAAAGGAATCTAATGCATTATAGGCAATATTGTCAGTGTCATGGTCAATTTACTTCTTTTTTATTCACCATCACTAGTCAATTAATTAAAGTCAACTCAAGTGCACCTCAGGTCCAATTTTGTGTGTGTGTGTGTGTGTGTGTGTGTGTGTATAATTCAGCACATGTGGGGAATTTTGTCTATTAATAATTACAACTAAATTTTGTAATGTCATATGGAGGATGGAGCAAGCCTGTTTTCTGCTGCTCCATAAACCAGGATACGGAGCAATGGCTTCAAACGTCAGGAAAAGAGATTCCACCTAAACAACACGATGAACTTCCTGATGGTAACAGCAGTTCAATGGTGGAAAGCACTGCCTCAGAGTGTGGTGGGATCACCTTCTTTGAAGGTTTTTAAACAGAGGCTGAATGGTCATCTATTGGGAATGCTTTGATGGTATATTTCTGCATGGCAGGGAGCTGCACTTGACGGCCCTTGTTGTCTTTTCCAACTCTATGATTCTATCATTCTAATCAAGCATAAGTGGGGTATTTTAATACATCCAACAATATTTAATGGATCATTAAATTTAATGTCAGTCAGTTTTAACTGTGTTACACATATGTAGCTCAATTTGTTTGCATTTGTAACTAATCCTCCCAAACCTGAACTGTGGTCATTGGGCACTGACAACCTGGAAAGTGGCCCCAAGTACTAGTGCAGCAGCTGCTCACCTCTGATTTATAGGATTTCTATGAATCTGCTCTGAATTACAAAGTTGCAGCTAGAAGCTTCTCAACAAAGTATCTTTGGACCCTGAAATCACTCCACCCCACCCAGACTGGACTGGACATCCTTGGGTAGGGAAAACTATAAAAAATGTGAACTGTTTCAAGAAGCCTTGCTTAAGCAATGTGGTATTCGTGAACTCTGCTGCAGTCCAGTATCTTTGGTTGTTTACTCCCAACTTCTGGTTTGCTTCTTCCGCTACCTTCTGGGTTTGCCTGAGCTAGTGCCTAGAAAAGTAAAATGTTTGGATCACAAATTCTAGCCACTGGCCATGTAAATGAATCAACCCCAAAACAGAGGGCAAGAGGGGACTTAACCCCTCACCCAATAATAGGTGAAGGATGAGTGCCCTTGAATTATTCAGGAGAACAAACAGAAGTGTACAAATTGATTAAGCATCATGAAATATTAAGACAGTGATTGTTGTCGAGCCATTCCAAGAATTTTTTTCTTTTTTTAAAAAGGCTGTCTGCAATCTTTCTTGTGCATATTTTTCTCCTGCTACACAGAACTCACAGAGGGGACTTTTAAGTACACATTGTGCTTCTAAAAGTTGTCATATTTAAGGATGTTGGAATAATGGATGAGAAATGGAATGTGCCCTCCTCATACAAAATGAGGAACAATCCGCCTTCCAATGTTGAGCCCCACACATCTTAGAAACAGTTCTGACCTTCCTGCCAAATGTCAGCTTTCTAAAATCTGGCCTGACTTGCTCTTTGTTCAAACTGCTGCTGCAAACGGTCCCACTATTACACTATACTAGCATCTCAGGCAGAAAAACTGAATCTTTTCTGATGTTTTAGACTATGCAGGGTCCCTCATCCCCATCCTAGGAAAGAATTTACAAGTATAAATCTTACCTGCTATCTAAGACACACAGCTCAACATTTCACCTACTTTACTCTCTCATAAGGTATATGATGACTCAAATTTCAAGGAGACCACGGCAAAACAGATCAAACTAAGCACAGACGTAAGGTGCTGTGTCATTCTTATTAATTTCTTAATTAAAATATTTGTAGCCTACTCTCTGTAGGCTATAAGAATTCTCATGGTTAAGCAGTAATGGGAACTTCAAGTTTTTGTTCCTCAAAGCTTACAGCAACCTGTGCAGATGGTGATTTAGAAGGGTGTGTTAGCAAGGATGCAGAAATGATGTTGTTGTTCCTTGAAACCTTCTTCATCATTGACTGAAATAGACCTGTGTATCTTTCTTTACAACTGCCAGTTCTCTTAACCTTGTGTCTAAAGTTCTCTAAGTAATCATTTATGACATTCCACCCTTTGGACAGAATGAAAGGCACTGAAAAAGAACAGGTTGTTTCCAATCCTAATAAGTGCATACAGAATGGGGAAGAGGGGAAAGGTCTATGTGGAAGGGTTATCAGCAAAGCTAGAAAAAAACAGCCTGCTGTTCGGCTGACTCCTCTGAAAATTGTTTTGTTTCAACTTTTATTTTGCTGTTGTTGCTACATTTCTGTGATTTAGCACTGCAAAGGAATATCTGTACAGAACAGGGCCAACCTTTGACTTCTAGATTTGTTTTCTCATCCTCACAAGTACAGCCGTTTCATGCCTTGAATCAAAGACAACGTAGGCTGCAATTCAAAGTTCTTTGTCCAGTGAAATATTAAGTTCATGTGCTCCACTCTTATAAAGAAATCTCTGGGAATTACAAGTGCTTCATTTTTGTTCTACTACATCTTGTATTTGTTGCATAGCACGCAATAGTACATTGGATTTGGAGATGTTTCAGCATATTCTAGCATGTTTACATTTTATCAGTTGACTTGGGCACCTTTTTATTTAAAAGAAAAAGTGGAATGGAAAGACCTCGTCAATAAAATCATACGAATAAGTAGCAATAATATGCTTTCAATGAGTTGTTAATTTCATTCTCAAATGAGACAATGAGTCATTTTAGCCATTTTCTTCCTGCTGTGAAAAACTTTTTGAGAACGTCACAGTTTTTTAAGATTACTTGCAGTCTTTTTTATTCATCATTACTAGTCAATTAATTAAAGTCAACTCAAGTATACTTAAGGTCCAATTATACACACACACACACACACATACACACACATATATATAAAATCCAGCACGAGTGGGGTATTGTTTATCAATAATTACAAATAAATTTTGTAATATCATATGGAGGACTGAGCAAGCCTGTTTAGCACTGAAAACAGCATTTTATAAGCTGGACACAGTATTTTATGCTCACAAAATAAGATTTCTATTATCTTCTGTGCACAATATGCTGTTTCCAGCACAGAAAATGTTGTTTTTTGTGCAAAAAAGAGTCACATGTGAATTTTACATAGAACAAGTCCCAAACTGTGAAGATTCTCATTAGTCCAGGATCATCCTAACCAGGTTTTCCTGACACTTAAGACATATATTCTTTGACCATGTTTTAAAAAATATTATTGAATATTCTTTCTATCCCCATTGGTGTCTCCCCTGTGATCACACAGACCACAAAAGATAAACAACCAGCAGCCTTCTGAATGCAATTTCCTGCTAAGAACCTAAAGCAACATGTTGCTAGGAATGCAAACCAATACACTTCATTATGTGTAAATTATGTTTGAACTTTTATGCCCCAGTCAGACAGACAGCACATTTCAAGAACCAGAGTACATGAGAGCTTGCTGGCTATACCTCTGTTTAGCCAGCTACACTTCTCTTTCCTTCCTGCAAATGATGGATGGGCCCAAGTACATGAATCCCAACCACAGCGGTTCCATACCTCTCCAAGCTTTACCTTCCACAGTCTCTAGCTAGCTTGTGTCTTAATGACACTCTTAACAGTGCTCCACATTTTCTTTCCTCCTGATAGATCTGGGATCTATCTGCATTGCCAGTGGCAGGTTAAGACAGTAGCCCAACAATATCTGGAGAACTGTTATAGATTTGGAAACCCATTTCATTTCAAGGATGGGAAATGTTAAGACACTTTTAACTTGAAAGTCTCATGTTCTTTATACTTGTCTTGAATTTTTCAGAGGAAAGGTAGGATAATAAGTAACTACTTGCTTTTGCTACTGACGGAGTTCAAAGAAAGGTTTACCAGGTTTGTGAGGGTACCACAAAGGTCTCAAAAATGGGCATGTGCCCCACCAGACTAAAAAAAATGGACAGGTATAAGTCACATCAGATCAAGCCACTATTTCGAAAGCAGCTTTCTAAATATGACCCATTCTGCACACTTGTCCTGATGGAGGCCTAGTTGCACTTGAAAAAATTCCTGTGTGTGCCAGGGCATGGATAGAGATACCTCTCAAATCACATTCAAATGTACATCCTACTAACAAAGCAAGATAGAGAAGCAGCACCTGGAGCTGAATATGCATTGCAGTGCATTTGATTTATGACTGTAGTTCCTGACAAGCAAATGATATGATGGCCTTAAACACTTTATTATCCAGTGAATTGTTGTTATAGTTGTTGTTTAGATTTATATGTCACCTCCTCTCTAAGAAGAGCTTCAAGGTGGCATATGTGGAGAAAAAGTGAGTGGCCTAAAATGGTCCTATGAGCTTTATGATTGAGTGGAAACTTGATCTAGGACTTGGGAGACTTTAGTTCAGTACTATCCACTCTGCCAGACTGGGAGCCTTTCTGCACTACACTGTTATAGTGCTATTATTCCACTTTCCACCTCCTGTGGAATTCTGAGGTTTGTAGTTTCCTAAGGCCAAAGAGCTCTCTGGCTGGGAATCCTAATGGAACCTCCCTAAACTGCAAACCCCAAGGTTCCATAGGAGGTTGAAAGTGGAATAATAGCACCATAACAGTGTAGCGTGGAAAGGCCTTGGGTCTTGTTTTCCACTTGAATGTACAGTAGGAATCTGATACTGACAGAGATCATTAGTCTATTTAGTCGAGTATTATATAAACTGGTACTGGTTCATTAGGTTGTCAGATGTAAAATTGCTATCTGAGATCCTTTTACTGGAGATAATAAGCACTGTACCTATGGTCTTCTGCAAGATGGAATCATGGCACAAAACGCCATCTACAATGTTAGCAAACAGATGTTGCTTTTTGTGTTCTAAGTTTTAAATAAATATATTAGGGAGAGCTGATTTCAGGGAAAAAAAATCTGCAAACATGACAAACTTTGAATCTTAAATATAAAAGAAGATAGTTTCTGCACCTTACGGAAATTACTCCTTGTGTCCTTGTAATCACGGCTTAGACTGTTTACCATTTCCATTATGTATCGCCAGCTAACATAGTTTTGAATTTCTCTGCATAGAAACACAAAAAGGAGATGCTGATGATGTTCTAGAACTGCAGAACACATGGCTGTTATGAATTTATTTATTTAAAAAGTGTATGTGGCATACCTACCTGGCTGTGTATTTATTAAGGATAGATTCCAGCTTGGTTAGATATTCTGGGGCACAAACAATCACATTTTCTGTATTTTCAATGGTAATTTGCACTGCTGACATAATACTATTCAAGAAAGTCGACCAGTTGAATTGCTGTGGAGGCAAAAAGATATGCATTTTAGTTATGTTCACCTTGTTCAAAACAAGAAAGTTTCATTTTTAATCACTAACCCCTTATGATTTGTTACGCTCAGTGTCTTGAATATCTCAAGAAAACTTATAATTGTGATTAAATGGATCTGTTGTATGAAACACTCTATTTATAGATCAGATTTACATCCTTCCAACTTCATTCAGTATGCTTTCAAGAAATCTCTTGACAAAATAATCAAAAAAGTGCACACATCATAAGAGGAATCATCTATCTATCTATCCGTCATCTATCCATCCATCTATCTGTCTACCATATGAGCGCATACAGATACCTCACCTCCCCACTTGTAAAATCAAAATTATATCATTTAAAAAGATTCTCTTAAAGGCCTTAAACAATTAAAACAAGGTTTCACGTTTTTCCCCCAATGTTGCAGATTTTTTCAAGACAAGGCTTACATGTCAAGTAGGAACAGAAGACAATCCTCTTGCTCTCACCACTAAGCAGTTTTGCCACATTTAGACTACTGACAAGAGATTCAACCTTCTTGATTAATTTGAGTCTCAGTAACACCCATTTTAGAAATACAGAAAAGTTGCACATTGCCTGAAGATGCTATGTTCATACTCTGAGAGGAATGACAGTGGGCATACTAATACAAATATTCTGTTATACAAGTACTATGACTCTTAAAAAAGAGATGAAGGAACATCTTAGTGTCTTTCACAACACACATTATATTGTGCAAGAGGAAAGTATTGCACAGACATATTTGATTCCCCCTATCTAAAACCAACTTTCCAGGCAGTGGATGATGGAATCAACATTAAACTGGCATGAGTGCAACATGAAGAAGAAGATCTCCAGATTTCTTCAAGCAAAATGTGACAAGAAGAAGATGATGGGGTTGGGAAGTCATGGTGGTTGTATAATTAGAGATCTTGGAACACTAACATTTTTTGTGATCTTCAAACTGGTCTCATAAAAGAATTTTTTTTTCTTAGCGCTAACACAGCTGCCTCAACCTCTTCATTAATAGATACATAAATATAATTTGTAGGGATGGGCCAACAGAATCTTCAAATCTTTGGCAAGGATTCGAGATTCACGAATCTGAATCCCTGCACCAAAATAGGCAAACCAAATCTTTTGAATCCACCAACCAAATACTTTGTTGGAGACTGGGATGCCTGAAAACCTAGGAGACCAGACACACAAGGGGAGATGGCAAGTAGGTGAGTTTTCCCCTTGGAGTAATAATGTTCTTTGCTAATAATTTCAGAAATTACATCTGAGGTTGTATTCTAATATATTTAAATTGAACATTTAATATTTAAGTTCAGCACTATTTTCTGTGCTGAAAATCAATGGTATCTATCAATGCTGGGGTCAGTGGGTCTGACACCTATCAGAAGTAGTGGAGGAGAGGGCAAGGTCACACAATCTCATCCAGTCATTGCCACATGTAGGCCAGTGTACCTCCTTCCACAAGACCAGTGCCTGGTTGCTAGAATAGGCTGAGAAGTGAAATGTCTGTCATGGTTTCTCATGAGCCACATGACAAATCACATGTAGCAGAAAGGAAAAATTGTATTTAAAAATTGGCACCTTTGCAGCCCGCCAAAGGTCTGACTGGGTGGAAGGTACAGTCTTCTTGTGATTTCAAGGACAGCTGAAAGATTCCTTTGCATATCTCCCTTGAAAAGCTCTTTCATACACAATTCTGGGGTTTATAGTTTTGCAAGGTGTCACTGCCAAAGTGTGCCGGTGCATCATCAAACTCCAAACCCGAGGATGCCATAAGGAGCTATGCAAAGAAAATCGAGTTTTGACCTGGATTATCTCTGTACTGTAGTATGTTGACCTGTTTACACAGGCAGGAAAATGTGGGATTAATCCACATATTCCTGCCTGTGTAGAAAGGGCCTTCATGTAATTTTCAATCTGGGGAGATCCTGAGGCAAAACTATGACAATTGTCCTGGCCAGATTTCTTCAGAGAGAGGTTTGCCTTTGCCTAGGCTTTTGCTAAGGCTGAGAGAATGTTTCTTGCCGAAGATGATCCTTCTTTACCTTGCTTTTGAAACCTTTTTTTTAAAAAAAAGAGATTCAAAAGATTTGAGATTCGTGAGATTCGTGGATTCCCAGAACCTTCCAGGGATTTGGATCCGGATTCAGAATTGGAAAATTCTGGATTCGTCCCATCCCTAGTAATTGTTTCTGAATGATATGTATTCATTTGGAGATATATAAACATAAAATAGGTAGATCAAAAAAAGCTTCATGTAATTCACAAAAAAGTGGCCATTTCGATTTGCTTTTTGACTTGCTGCAGCCAGGCTGCTACTGTTAAAAAAAAAACAACCTTCATAAGTAGCAAAGGGAAAAGTGCTCAGTTAGGATTAAATGTCTGTTAAGCACTAAATAAATGTAAGTACTAAATATCTGTTAAGCAATTTCACATTTATCTTGGAAACTCTTGGCTACGAGGCAATAAAATGAACTGAAATAGCTTCAGGTTAAGGTTCAGGTTAAGGTTAATGAGCTGTAAAACAATAAAAGGCTATGATTGTAACTACTTTATGTAACTGTAATTCTTGCAAAGAAATGACCATACTCTGGACATTCCTGAACAAGTCCAGCACTTTAAAATGTTATTTTGGGGACTACAGTTCCAAGAATTCCCCAGCCATCTGCAAGTTCGGTCCAAAAAAGTAACTTTTCCAAGTGTGCTGCTATAGAAAGAGCAAAGGCTTACCATCTCAATAAGACAACTTCTGATTGTGGATGTGTCAACCATTTGCAGTTGTACTTCTTTCCCAGATGGGAAATTTTGCTAACCACCCTTGCCTTATACCTTCATCAGTTACAAATTGCAAATTGCATCAGTTTGTTTTGGTAGCTCAACATTTCATAGGATATGGCTGTAGGAAAAGCACACCTTAGATAAAATACAGGGCATGTACTATGAACTAATGAGGCTGAATTAACCAATATAATTGGCAGACCAATCAACTACAAGTCAAGTTGATTACTCAGTGACTTTTTTTTTATTGGTGAGTCTACAATTTAAGAATTTAGGGCATTTCCACACTACACTGTTATAGTGCTATTATTCCACTTTCAACATCCTATGGAATCCTGGGATTTTCAGTTTAGGGAGGGGCATTTAGAATTTTCAGCCAGAGGGCACTTTGGCCTCAGTAAACTACAAACCTCAGAATTCCACAGGCTGCTGAAAGTGGAATAATAGCACTATAACAGTGTAGTGTGGAAAGGCACTCAGAGTTAAAAGGGACCACTAGAGCCACCTAGTCCAGTCCCCTGCCATGGAGAAATACCCAACCAAAGCACTCCTGTAAGATGCTCATCCAAACCCTCTTTCAAGACCCCCAAACAAGGGTAGCCCACTATCCTTTGAGGCAACCTGTCCCATTGTTGAACAGTTCTCAAAGTAAAAAGAGTCTTCCTAAGACTTAGGTGAAATCTCTTCTCATTTGAATTCACTGGTTTGTGTTCTAGTCTCTGGAGAAGCAGAAAAGCTTGTTCCATCTTCTATATGACATCCCTCAGATATTTAAAAACAAGTATCATGTAACCTCTCAGTTTTCTTTCCTCCAAGCTAAACAAGCCCAGCTTTCTCAATTTGTTCCCTCAGAATACTTCTTCTTAAGTATGGTTTTTGCTCCTTTTGGTCAGGGGAGGTCACCTCTGTTGGGGTCAGGGTCAATGTTCCCTCCAGACACCACAGTCCAGCCCCACAGAAACCCCAAATATCTCCATTTTCCTTCACCATCCCTCTCAGGAAGAGAAGAGAGTATCAGTTCCTGCTCCCACCTTGAGAGGGACTACAGAGGAAAATAGAGATATTTTGGGGAATTCTATGGAAATCTAGAGCCAGTACAGTGTCGTGGTTTGAGCACTGAACTACAACCCTGGAGACCAGGATTTCCTGCTCGGCCAAGGAAATCCACTGAGTGACACACTCAGCCCCAGAAAAGCCTGTGACAGGTTCACCCTAGGGCTGCCATAAGCCAAAAATGCCTTGAAGATACACAACAACAGCGACAAAGAAGATGTAGGGTGCATGTGAGGTGGGGTAGTTCTGCATTTTTTCACACATTTAGGAGACTTTCTCTGTTATTTGGGGTCAAAAATGGCCAGAAAACTGTGTCATTTTTTTAAAAATGGGGATTCAGGGGCTTTGGAGGTATGATGGGGAGCTTCAGTGATCACAGAAGAAGTCCAGGGCCACATGCCTCTTGCAGAATGTAATATGCACACCCTTGCTTTAGGTGCTAGTATATTCAGAACATGGAAAGGCTACTATTACGGACTGCAGATCACAGAATCTCCCATGAGTTACCAAGCTCTGAGTATGCTAGTGATAGTAAATGACAAACAAAAATACAAACATAACAAGAGCCTTCAGGAGCAGATCAAAAATCCAACATCCTGTTTTCTTAGCCAGTCAGATAATATGGTGAGCCCAGAAACAAGTGATAAAGACAAGAAACCTTTTCTGCTGGTGTTATCCGTTAACAGTTTTCAACTGGTTAAAGTTCTCTGCTGAGTGTGGGAAAAGTTTCGGATTACAACTCTGAGAATCTTTTGGCTGATAACTCCCTGCTGACTGGAGGATTTTCGGACTTCTACTGCCCAAAGGTAATATTTCTAATCTCTGCTTCTCAATTTCGAGTCATGGTATTAAAAACGGTATCCCTTTCCATTTTGGCTTCTCTCACCCTTCCTTCAGCATCCTCAAGAGTGTCCAATGAGTTGGGGATTCACAAATAAAATTTAAATTTAATAAATCCATTAATCTCTTTGTTAATAAGTCAATTTATTAATAGACTAAATTGAGGGCCCACAACAATGACAAAAATCAGTTTCCTTAGTTACAGCCCTGTAAATAAATTGCAGCTTAGTGCCAAAGAGCTCAGCCTTTGGACTGAAGTCCTTACTCGGTATCAGAGAAAGAATATATTTATGATAAAACTTTATAGGGAGACATCAGCGCTTTACAATGGAAAAACTAATCATTTAATTAAACTTTGTCCATTTGTTAGATGTTTGGTTTAGTTAGAACAATGATTGAACCTTCTTGCTCCCATCCAACTAAGCAAGGCACCCATGTAGAAGCAGACTTTGGCTCATGCACTTCTGGGTGGATAAGGAATGATGTATTTTGATAGCTATTGCCTGCATGGTTGAGTCTCTACTTCAGCTACCAAGCCCTGTCTCACAGCTTCCTTCAATGTCTCAGGGCTTGGAAAGGTAATCTTTTGAACTGAGTCTCCCTTTTGGAGAGATGTCTTTTGGACTACATTGGAAAAGTTACTTTTTTCTCAGAAATTGGAGGTTTAATTTTTGGCCTATAACCTTCAGCATCCTCTAGGTCAGCACAGCCTGTAGCAATGCTGCTTGGGGAATTCTTATACCCATAATTAAAATAAAAGAAGAGAAGAGAAGAGAAGAGAAGAGAAGAGAAGAGAAGAGAAGAGAAGAGAAGAGAAGAGAAGAGAAAAGAGAGAAAAAAGAGGCAACTTTTCCATGTTATGCCCTGTCTTGAAAAATCAGTGATAGCACTTCATACTTTTTGGGAAGAGGGAAAGAGGGAAAGTTTTCTGCTGAGAGTAAGTGCAACTGGATGGAATGGGATTTACTTTTAAGCAGACGTACATAGGATATATCAGTTCTATTGCTGTCCCTTATCACTGGTCCTCTATTTAGCATGAGTGTCAACCTTCTGGGAGGCATACTACATGTGTTCAATTGGTTTGGGGCCTTGTTTTCCTTTTCTTATCATTAGTTCAGTATACAACAGGGTGACAAATTCACTTCAATGCTGGCAGTTCTGAAGCTCTATTTATCTTTAGAATTAAGCTTTAAAAAGACAAAACAAAATACATTAGAAAACTGGTAGAAGCTGAAAACAACATCAAATCAGTGCAATCAGTGGTAGAAACCAAAGACAATGCATCATTGATCTTTTTTACCTTGTGATTGATTTCCAAAGAGAAATTCTTCTGGACATCACTGAGTGTCATTTTGTTGTACAACAAAAGTGGGTCATTTCTGTCATCAGCTTTGGTGGTAGCCTGGGAAAGATACACATACCCACAAATTTATCTCACATGAAGAAAAAGCCAGGCAAACAAGAGATGTGGAACAGCTGCACTGCCCCAGTGGATCCCCTCCAAGTATGACTGTTTGAATACAGAACATTCTCAGACAGACAATGTTATCAGATGTTAGATACATTTATAGAGACCTGGACAACAGTTTGCTCACTGCCAGAATGAAAAACATATTAATTTTAACCTTTTGTTTTATTCTGTTATTATATCTGTTCTCTTAGAAATGTTCCTTTATACCAAATGTTTGATCTAGAATAGGTAACATATTATGCATAAAGAAAATGGTAACGGGTGTAAAACGATCATTGGTGTGATGAAGTATAGTCTTCTAAATTCTTCACAGAAATATCCTGAGGAAATACTCATCTGCTCTTCTTGTTGTCTACTCTCTCAGTTGTACATTACACTGCCAGACAAGGACCACAGGAAAATGCAAAAAGAACACAGCAAAGGTCCCCTGGCCTCACTGAATGGCAGGTGAAGGAGAGTGGAGAAAGACAGACTTTTATTGCCAGCTTACAGCAGTAAAGGATTGCAATAAAACTTAACCTGGAAAAGAATGGGATTCTAGTCAAGGTGATCCTACTACAGCTGTGTGTGCAAGGTAAACAGCTGCCTCCAGAATCATTTACTGAGGATGTGCCAAGAGCAATACAGAAAGAAAAGGGAAGAACAGATTAAACTGTCTCACCAGCTACCCTGGTATGTTGAGGAAACACAGATCTGTAAGTGTCACCACCAAAATGGAAATCATAAGAAAAGTAAAAGCTGTTGAAAGAAAAAAAAAATCCATTTTGGGATGTATTTTGGAAGATGCTTCCAAGTGGCCAAATGTTTTTCTTTATTTATTCAAGGCTTACCTGACCTGGTTGTTTCATTATACAACTGTAGTAATGTTAGTTTTAAATAAAAAGTTCCTACACTTTTTTTGCAGTGTAGGAACCTATCCCTCTTTGCATGTTATTTCTACCTCTGGCCATTTCCACACTACACTGTTATAGTGCTTTTATTCCAGTTTCAACATTCTACAGAATCATGAGGTTTGCATTTTAGGAGGGAATATTTAGAATTCTTAGCCAGAGAGCTCTTCGGCCTCAGTAAACTACAAACCTCAGAATTCCACAGGATGTTGAAAGTGGAATAAAATCACTATAATCAAGTAGACAAAATAGTTACAGTTGCACTATAAAAGAACTTTTTTTCATGCAGCTGCAACTGTAATGGTTAGGCTTTAATTATTGAAAAAAGAAGTAGTAATTGCAAGTACCCATGACAATCAAAGTAGAGTTACAGTGCTGTAATTGTTTAGAGTGAAAAACATCCAACGTCATCAAATCAGATGCGTCAAACTGGACTCATGTCATCACAAGTATTACATTGTAATTATCATTGCTCAAGATCCTGCTACTGATAATTTTAACTTTACCTACATTCAGTTCTATGCATAAGTCCCTGGAAAACTGACTTACATTTGCAATCTCTGTTTCCAGAGCCATTACTTTTCTCATTTCTGTAGAAATTTCTGTCTCATTGATGGTAAGATTTCTTTCCTTGCGGATCAGCTTTGCTACAGAAATCATAAAATCAACATAGGCTGAGCATGCCTGTAAGAAAAAAATATATACATATTTTGCAAATGCATGTTTAAGCATTGTACAGAACAGCCATTAGATGGTTGAGTTATGCATACACTGCCTTTCTTGCTCACAGGACAATTTGAAGGCCCACTGCAAATGAACTTGCCCATTGGTATCAGTCATCTTCAAGGCTCTGTTCTGCATTCTAACATCAAAGTAAGTTGGATGATGAGAATATGAAACAGAGACTTGTTTGTGGCTGCCCCTAAATAACAAAACACTTTCTCAAGAGAAGGTAAAGTGTGTGCTTCTCCAGTGTCCTTTAGTTAGGCAATTAAGATCCATCAGGCTTTTCATGTTTTTGAATTTTATCCAGACATGGTTTTGTTTCTCCAATTCTGCATTTGAATGCTTCTTTTAAATGCATTCAATATTATTTTGTTGCAAAGTGCCACAAGGGCTCTAAAATATAAGCACTTTTATAATCAATCAATTTACACTTGACATAGTGCTGCCGCCAGAGATGAATTATCTTCACCTTCTATAGAATCATTTACTCCCTATTGTAAGCTGTTTGTTCTCTCTTTGCAACAGTGGAAGCTACTTGTATGAAGCAAGGCAGGAAAATGTACATGCCGATTCACAATATTGGCTAAGCAGTCCTACCTAAAAAAGTGGAAGGGAAAGAGTATGACCCCGGTATGCAGCCCCTTTGTACCAGACAGCCTTCCTATTTCTTGTTACAGATCATTCTTCCCTTTGCCTCCCCTGCCTCTGGACAATAATTTTTCGCACATAAGGGCAAAAAATGTGCAGCCTGAAAACAACATGTGGCCTCAACTCTTCTTTTTTCAATTATCCAAATCCCCACAAGACCTCCTCCATTTCCCTACATCCTCCAAATGTTTTTTTAATGGTCTAATTTTTGACCCAAATATGACCCAAAAATCTCTAAATCTCTATCTTACACACACCCACACACACCACGGTGCTTTGTCTTTAATTCCTCCCCTTCTACAGCTCTGCCCACCACAACAGCTGAAAACCAAAAATGAAAAACCGAAAAATGACAAACTCAAAATGAAAATGGAAGTGATATGGTGTCACTTCTGCTCTGTTAGAACTTACAGTTCTGTGTGTGTGTCTGAGGGTTAATACTGACTACCATCCTCCTCACAGTTGCCCAGCCCTGTTATCCATGCTCTAGATGAGGGATGGAGAACATCCTCTAGAATTTATTGGCTTGCAGCTCACCAACGCTTATGCTGGCAGATGTGTGCAGTCCAACAATCTCAGGAGAACAACATAGTCTCCATTCCTGTACTAGAAGCTCTTCTTGCACTTATGCATTATTTTGAAACAGATCTTTGTTAAATTACTGCTGTTGATGAGGAAAATGGATACACTTGGTTGTGGCTGACTGGTGGAAAAATACATCATGTTGTATGTTGAAATGCTTTTTAAAAAAGTAACAAACCCCAAATTAATTTTAAATACTTGCTTATAGCAAATAGTTATACCTTTCTAACCAAGTCTAATCATAATATGTACCAGGCTTTTATTACGAGTGTAATTATATATTTATTACAGTGTATTTAAAAGGTAACACTTGAATTACAGCTTTCCTAACAAGCTTACTTAATTACAGTTTCAGAAAATGTGGCTTTCAGATTGTAGTAGCAAACAGATTAGTTGGAAGAAGATATTCATTAGAGGAACAATGATTCAATGTTGCCAATTTCTCTGGGTGACTGTAGAAAGTTCCATTATGGGTGTTTCGCTTCTTGTTAGAGATTTTATTCTTCCCTCAGTATGCTGGCAGCTGTCCATTAGCATCCTTGTTCAGGCTGACTTCACATGTAACAAAGTCCTAGATGGATTCTGACTTTCATCCAGGAAGGAAATTGGCCAGTTTGCATCTCAGCTTCAGCCAATCAAAATTCACTCCCTGTGTGCATACTATAAGCAGGGTTGTATACTTGTGTGTCCAGAGGTAGACTACCACCAGTCTGGTGGAGTGGCTACTTTGGGCAACAGATTTTAAGTATCAAGGGTAGGAAGGAAAGGAGAAATACTACTGGATATCTTCTGATCATGTTGATTCATCTGATGTTGTCAAATGAAATGAATGTTAATGGAAGCGCCAGCATTGTGCAGGTATTGAGGATATTCTTAAAGAGCATGGTTGGAATCCTCACACACAGATATGCACAAAATACAATGCCTTAAAATAATTGGTTAGCATCTTAGTCTCATAAATTTTGAGATTCACATTTAGAGTCTTTAATAGTTGAATGTTCCGCCCCCCCCCACTCCACCAACCTATCTGAAGCAAAGCAGTGCTCAACCAATGGGCTTCTGAGGTGTATCGCATTAGGATGATAACTGCTGCACTGACCCAGTTTCAAGGTGCATTGAGAGAAGCAGTTGCAGCAGGACCCCAAGGTCTCTCTCCAGTTGCCTGTCTCACCATGCTCTGTAACCAAGACAGCAATGCAGGTCTCATTTCCTAACACCTAATCTGCAGGGCCTTGAAAACCCTTCAACTGGGGTGCTGACTGGCTTAAGAAGTTGTTCTGGAGCGTATCATTGGTAGAAGCAGCTACAGTGACAACTCCATTGCTATAGCTATATCTGACAATGCCAAATTGCCAAGACACTTTACAGAAAATTTAATCTCATGTTAAATTGAGAAAAATGCTATTCTTTCTTACCTTTGGGAACTGAGATATAAACAACATACAATATACTTAAGGAAGTTAAGATGTATGAGGGGAGAAAATGGTATCATGTACAGTATTTCTAATATCCACTATAGTTGTATTCCTCTCAGTGAGGCTTCTGAATCAGTTGGAAAACAGCTAATTTGGGAGCCTATCCCTTTTATACAGAATTGACATAGAGCTGTGGTTGCTTATCTGAGAGCATACCTCTTTGTATACTCCAGTGCATTCATAGTAATCACGGGAAGGGAGTCCAAGCGAAGGCTGATCTATCTATAAAATGAACATTAAAAGATATTCAGGCTTGAGATACAATGGCAATTCATGAAAAGATATAGGTTTGCAGCTAATGATAGCTACTTCTCCTGAATAGCTTGGTTTCTTTGGAAATACTTCTGAAGTAAAATATGTGAACACCACAACAAACAGTTCTAAATTAAAAATACTAGAGTCTAAGGGTGGTAAGCAGAAGATCTGGGGAATAACTGTGTTCAAACAAACCAAGGGAGGGAAATAGAGTGGAAGGGATGGAAGAGATGTGGATTTAGAGAGACAGAAAAGGATAAAGGTAAGGGAAAGAAGGGATAATTAGTGAAGCTATAAGGAAGACAAGACTTTTGCTACTTAACGGGGAGAAAGGAAATGAGGGGACTCCTGCCCTCACTAGCATACGTGAGAAAACATAGACAAAGCTTGGTATGGGGCAACATCACCAAGCAGGTGCAGCTGTTAACTGGTGTCACTCTCTGTTGATGACTGCCAGCACAAATGCAGAAGAATGAAATACAGAATGTACAGCAAAAGAGAAAGGAACCCATAGGGCAGGTGGGCACAGACCCAGGCACTTATGTAGTACCCTGATACTCTCAGAACTTTCTGGAGGCAAATTAAGCTCCATTTAAACCTTATAACTTGTCACTTAAAAGCTGGCACACAGTGTGAGAGTAAAGATCAGGCTGTAAGATTCTATCACATTGGAGCATGGTCAAACATATACCATAAAGAAGTAATGAAAACCTGCATTTTTGTTCTTATCACATGATGTCCTTGCATTGTATGCCACACAACTGAATAGAATAACAGGGGACAATGAAACTTGCAACAATTCAAGAAGTAGAAATTAAAGACATCTTAATTCAGAACAGAAAAAAAATGGCAAAAAATGGGTGAGGGAGGGATGTGACAGACACATGTCTACAGGAGATGAGATGGTTCTCATATGCTTCTTCGCATGTTTGCCTGAGAATATTATATTATGGATGTGCCAAATGACTTGCAGCTTTCTTAATATTATACAGAAGTGATGCTTGTATGACGCAGCTTCTCTTTATGGTAAGGTATTCATAGTCCTCCCATTAGATAGACTGAAGCATTCACTTCAGGAAGCGGAAACTGAGGAGCCAGGAGTTGGAAGGGCAGAGCTGTGTTTGCCAGGGAACCTGCCCTGGATCCACATGTTCAGTGGATCATAGAATCATAGAGTTAGAAGTGACCACAAGGGCCACTTAGTCCAACCCCCTGCCATGCAGGAATATACAAATATAGCACTCCTGAGAGATGGCCATCAAACCTCTGTTTAAAAATCTTCAAAGAAGGAGACTGTCTCTGAGGCAGTATATTCCATTCCCATATAGCTGTTACAGTCAATAAGTCTTTCCTAATGTCTAAACTGAATTCATTGGGTTGCTTCTAGTGACTAGTCTATGGAATAGCAGAATACAAGCTTGCCCCAGCTCTTCAGACATTTAAAGATGGTTGTCATATCATCTCTTAATCTCCTGTTCTTCAAGCTGAACATAAGTAGTTCCCTAAGCTGTTCCTCATAGGGCTTGGTCTCCAGACCTTTTATGCTTACCCAACTCTGGACACATTTCAGCTTGTCATTATCCTTCTTGAACTGTGGTGTTCAGAACTGGTCACAGTATTCTAGGTGAGGTCTGACCAAAGCAGAACAGAGTGGTACTACTATCTCCCACAATCTAGACACTATACTCCTGTTGATGCAGGCAAGAATTGCATAGGCCTTTTTGGCCTCCACACCACACTGCTGACTCATGTTTAGCTTTTCATCTAACTAAGAGTTTGAGAACTTTTTCATAGTTATCCATCTATATTTGTCCATTTCATTTTTCCTATCTAATTGGACTGCCTTACATTTCGCCCGGTTGACATTCATTCTGTTAGTTTTTACCCAGCTCTCCAATCTGTCAAGGTTATTTTGAATTCAATTCCCATCCTCTGGAGTACTGGTTACTCCTCCTAATCTGATATATATGCAAATTTCATAAACATGACTTCTATTCCATCCTCCAAAACATTTATAAAGATATTGGACAACACCAGGACAGAAGCCCGTGACAGTACACTAATCACTTCTCTCCACAATGAAGAGGAACCACCGGTGAGCACTTTCTGGGTTTTGTCCAACAACTAGTAGAAGATGCTATTACTTCATTAGTCCTGAAGTAAATTCAATTGTCAGTACAGCTTCTGTAATGAGATGGGGATCGGGAACTCCATCTTGTCCTTCACATAAGATAGGATATGTTTTGGGCCCTCTCTGGAATTCATAACATTCCCAAGTTCTGTAATTTTGACAACTTAAAAAATATGCACGTATGGTTAAGAATTTCCAGGTGTGCTAAACTTACATGAATTATATGTTGTGTAGAGTTCTTATCATCTGTACCAACAAAGAAGTTAATGATGACCCTTTTCCCATACTGATAGTTTAGCTCAGAAATAGATTTTTCAGCTGTCCATAAGGTGCCTAAAACAGAAAAAGAGAGAGAGAGAGAGAGGGAGAGAGACTTTCAGCATTTTGATGAAGACAACCCTCCCAGCTGCTTTTTTGGAAAATAATAATGGAGAAATAATGGGAATTCTCATACCATAATCATGGTCCCAAGTGTCTAATGCCACAGGCCAGTCAGAAAAAGTTGACATTATGTCGATGAGTGGTTTTCCTCCTCTGCTGTCAATAGCCGCTTGTGAAAACAAACATTGGTTCATAAGTTTTAAATTTGTGTTCCTCAAAGCACCCAATTATTACACTGATACAGAAGACTGGTACAATACAGACCCCTATATGAGCTCACCTACGTCTTGAGTTCTTCTGGGCAGACAAAACACACACAAAACAAAACACAACATCCAAAAAACAGGACATCATGCTGTTAAAAAAAAGGGATGGAACCAGCGAAGGACTGTACACAGAAAGGTAGAAAGTCTGTAGGTATGAACTTTATAGAGGTATGCTTCCCTCTTATAGCTAACCACAGACCTGAGATTAGTGTTTTAAGGTAATGAAAAGAAAGTCAGGTCTGAAACACTTTGGGATGGTCTGTTACAGTGATTAAGACTTTTAAAATCAGCACAAGAATTTAGAGTTAACAGCTTATGCCAAGATGACTGGGTAAATCAGGATGGGCAAAGTGTAGCCCTGGGGTGACATGTCAACCCCCACGATGGATGTTTTTGCGGCCCTTGTTTTGTATCAGTTTGGTCAAAAGTATTATCCTTTCTTGAAACTTCCAGGAGCAGCAAGCTGGCTTTTGCAGTTGCCCATCCCTCATGTAAGTGGAAGACTCTTTTGATTGCTCTTTATTTTGGCAATTCAACCTCTCATTAAATTGAACCACCTATTTCATTTCCAGGTGCCAGAATCTGAAACAATGCTTTACATTTCTATCTATCTTTTCTATGATCACCTAAGAACTTCTAGAGCAGTGGTTCTCAACCTGTGGGTCCCCAGATGTTTTGGACTTCAGCTCCCAGAAGCCCTGAGCATTGACCATAGTGGCTGGGGCTTCTGGGAGCTGAAGTCCACAAACATCTGGGGACCCACAGGTTGAGAACCACTGTTCTATAGGGTAGATTTAGATCTCAAGTGTAAATATTCTATCAGCACATGGAAAGATGTATGGAGAGAATAAGTCAAACCAATATGTTTATTAATCATTTATTTACACTGTTTCTTATTATTTATTAATAGCAATTTATTGCTGGTTTCATTTTAAACAATGGTGCTTTTATATGTATGAAATATAGCTGATATTACCAAGGTGCTATAGATAATTCCTTTAAACATAAAGAATTCCTCTAAAAATAGAGGTTTAAGACTAGAATTGAGCATCTTTCCCCAGCTAGGCTCTCCAGATATGCTAGACTACTGTTCACATCACCCTCCGCTAGCCACCTCCATGGCTACTCTTACATGCCGCAAAATACAAGGAAACTTACTCTCATTTATGCAAGATCTGTAAAGTGTTTTTGCTTTCTTAACAGCTTCTATATCATCACTATTTTCCGTCTCGAGGACATCTGAAAACAAGAGAGATATACTCATCCAAAGGTTATAGACTGAATCTACTGTATAAAAGTAAATGTTTGTCTTTGAGTTTGTCTGTGTCAGGCAGATGAAGACCTCATACAATTGGCTGAGCGCGGCTAGAAGACCTCATATGATTGGCTAGCTGTGAAGATTCTATGGAATCCTGGGGTTGGCAGTTTAGGGAGGGACCTTTAGACTTCTTGGGCCTCAGGCTGGTTGCTATGGAGATGAGGCCCACCGTCAATAAGGATGCCAGAAAACTTTTGGGAGGCATATGTGAGAAAAATTAAGGTGACATACACAACATAGTTACAAGGTCTTCTCGCCTCACACAGTAGATTGCATGGGTTCCATATACGAGGAATCCTAAAAGTTGAAATTCAAAACAAAAAATGTTTCCAGAAAAATGTAAAGCTATTGCACAAATTCAACAGAAAGCAAAATAATCAAAAGTCAGCACTTCAACGTTGCCAGACAACACAGATTGGATTGGGGACTATGAGGAAAAGTTACAGGTACTGGAATAGGCCAGTTGCTATGGAGATGACGCCTAGCAGCAAAGAGGAAGACAGTGTATTCCCTCAGGAACCCAACCTCTGAATGTTAACAACTACGAATACAGATTGGATTGGGGAATAGGAGGATAAGTTACAGGTACTGGAATAGGCTGGTTACTATGGAGATGAGGTCTAGCAGCAAGGAGGAGGACAGTGTATTCCCTCAGGAACCCAACCTCTGAATGTTAACAACTCTAAATAAAGATTGGATTGGGGAGTATGGGAAAAATTTACAGGTACAGGAATAGGCTGGTTGCTATGGACATGAGGCCTAGCAGCAAGCAGGAGGACAGTGTACTCCCTCAGGAACCCAAACTGTGTGTGTAAATAACTCTGAATACAGATTGTACTGGGAAATATCAGGAAAAGTTACAGGAAATGGAGAACACAGTTTGGTGAGTTTTTAAGAGGAAAATAAAAATCCCAGGCAACACTAGGTAAATACGCTGGTAGTAATATATTTTATTGATGTCTCCTAGTATCTTGGGAAAGGATGCCCATTTTACAGATTAGAACCTCAACATACAAAAAAGGAGTAAGGCCATTTCCGCACCACACTGTTATAGTGCTATTATTCCACTTTCAACATCCTGTGGAATTCTGGGGTTTGGAGTTTACTGAGGCCAAAGAGCTCTCTGGCTGAGAATTCTAAATGCCCCTCCCTAAACTGCAAACCCCAGGATTCCATGGGATGTTGAAAGTTGAATAATAGTGCTATAACAGTGCAGTGCGGAAGGCCCCTCCCTATAATGCAAATCCCAAGATTCCTTAGGATGTTGAAAGTAGAATAATAATAGCGTAGTGTGGAAGGCCCCTCTCTAAACTGCAAACCATAGGATGCTGAAAGCGGAATAACAGCACTGTAACACTGTAAGTGATTATGGGAGCACAGTTTCAAAGCATTGTGGAACAAATCTGTGCTCCTTTAGAAGAATAACATTTGCTGCTACAGACCCCTTGCCCCCAAGGTTGTTGTTTGTTGTTGCATGCCTTCTAGTCATTTTTGACTTACGGCAACTCCTAGGCAATCCTATCTTGGGGCTTTCCTGACAATATTCAGAGCATATTTCCCATTGCCTTCCTCTAAGGCTGCAAGAATATAACTTGTCCAAGGTCACCCAGTTGCATTCCATGACTAAGCAGGAATCTGACCCAGAATGATAGGTTCCAAGACTCTGCTCCACTGCACCGTGGTGGCTGTCATTCTTTCCCACTGAAAATGTTCTACAGCCAATGAATTGGTTTCATCTATTTTCTCAGCCTCAGTGCTTAAAAGGATATTCCTATTTTATCTGCTTTGGAATTTGGCAGCCACTTCTCCTGATGTTTTGGAAGGAGATGCAGCTTGGTATGGCTACGCTATGCCTATGTTTAGAAAGGGCTTGCTTGGCTGTATCTAAATAAAGGGTACAAGATATAAGGTTGGTCAACACTGGCTGCCAGTGCTTTAGCAGCATTCCCAGTTGAGTTGGCATGAAGGAAAGTGCCTTTTTCTCACACCTAGGACAGCTGCCCACTCTTGTAGGGTCAGAAGGGCACTGGCTTCAGCTGTTGAAAGAGTTGGAATGCAATGCCAAGCTCATTCCCTAGTGGGACAAGATCCACCCCAGCCGGAAAACAGTCTCTGCTTGCTTTTTGCCAGATACAACAGATTAATTCATAATTTGTATTCATATAGCCAGACAAACAGTCTGGGCTGGTTTTAAAAGAGTGAAACAAAGAAAAAAGATATGCGACACAAAAGAGTAACTTTGTTTTTGCTTTTCTGATATCAGGTTGGAGGAGTAGAAGACAAGACAAAAATCTTCCAAATGTTTAGTTCACAAATTTATATTCCAACTGACCTTTCAAAACAACTTCTAGCTCATCTCTTAAAATGTCAAAGTTACTATAACGGGAACTTGTCTCTGGGATGATATTCTTCTTTAACCACCCTCCACAAGCATACTGATAGAAATTTTCGCAAGGTTCTGACGTCGTATCCATGTTCTCAATGATTCTGGCAGCTGTCATAAGGGAGAGAGACAGGAGAATCAATCTATTAGATATAAGATTTTTTAAAAAATAATATAACAGTTGGAAATGCTGATATAAAAGTGAAGAAACATAGCCACATTGTTATTAGATAATTCTTTTTAATATGTGTTTTGCTAAATCAGAGTTAGAACTATACAATTCATTGAGACTAAGACCTACTAAAAAATAAGTGAAACCTTGACTTCTAAGCAAAGATAGGATAGAGTCACAGAGATGATTGCTATCAAAGCTATAACAACAAAGCGGTTAACAGAATTAAAGTATTTCTTCCATCCTCTCAAAGAAAAAGACTTATAGATCTTATAATTGATTCACATGACAAAACCATATGAGAGAACCTTGAAATGATAAGTGGGCGGCATGGAGTTCCCAGTGCTGTTTTTTTAGCTCCCAAACTCCTTCTGAGAACTAGCCCCTTTAAATCAAGCCACATTTAAAGACCTGGCCAGCAAGTCATGAGCTAACCCAGGCCTGAGGGTCCCTGGTCCTTCAAGTTTTGTTCATGACAGGTGAGGTCAGTAGAAGCTATAGCCCAAAACCTCTGGAGGACCAGAAACACCCCACCTCTCAGCAAAGTACTCCTATAATTTCAAAAAAACATTTTGAAGTAAAGACCATAAGAAAACTCAGTTCACCAGATGATGATAAGTTACAGTCAGACAGAGCCCAAAGAAGTTTAAAAAAACAAAAGACAAAACTACAACTTTTTCGACTAGAAAACGAGCAGTGGCCATGCTGGCCAAGGGAAATGGACTCCAAAAAAATTAACTTTTCCAGACTCTGCAAACATTCTGTGCCAGCCTGCCAGTAGAAGGAATGTCCTCTTCTATATGAACCTACCCATACATTATGATGATGTATATACTTTTAAACAACGGAATTCACCAGGAGTTCCACAAAGGAAGAGGTTGGCCATCTTGGGAGTTGAATGAGACAGATAAAAGCAGTGGGTGAACTGTAGAGGGTCACCTGTATATATTAAACTATAAACAACCCTTTTAAAGAAGAGTCTCCCCTCACATAACTAATTCTTGAGGAAAAATACAAGAGGGTAACAGAAGCAGACTTGGAATGATGATAAAGGCTAGTGAGTGAGGAGATGAAGATATCTGAAAAACCAACTGGAAGCACACAGAAACTTAAGCTTGCTTCTGAATGGTACTAATGACTATAGACACTTCATGCAGGAGTCAGTTTTCTCACATGAACTTTCCCATACAAGAAAGACATTTTGGAGACTCGTCTCCAGATGACCCTAGATGTCTTCCCTGGATGCCCTCAAAGAAAAGAGAAAGAGTGATGTGGTACAACCTTTTTCAGTGGTGGCATCTTTTGTTTACAGTTCTCTCCAGGCTTGGTGGAGGAAGAAAACAGCTCATTAGTTAATGCCAGTTTTATGGTGTGTGTGGAAGGTACATGATCCCTTGTTTCCTCAGGCCACTGAAAGTGTGGTTGATCACACAAGCCAGAATCCTGCCTGTTAGAGTGGTTTGAATTACAACGGATGTCTGTTAGACATTTATCCTTCCTGTAGGCTTCCATAACGCCTGATAATTTGCTCTATGTGTCTGGGTTTGTTTCCAATGCTCCAAGTGGATTTTGAGGATGCACAGAAAGTTATAGAAAGCTTTCTCCTTGCAATTCTGTTGACAGAATCCAGGGCCTTTCCATAGTTTTTATTCTGCTGGTAGATTGGCCAGCTGTTTTTTTAAATGTATTTTTGTTTTTAATAATGCATTTTATAATTTTTATTGTGTTAATTTTTCTACTGATTTGTTAGCTGGCCAGGGAGTAGCATATAATTCAATAAACCACTTAGTACTAGAAAAAATCTAGTACACTACCAAGAAAAAGCCAGTAAGACTCACTACTCTGGATGTTACTTAATGGAGAACAATTTATTAATCCTGTTGCCCACTCTCAAATTGTCAAGATGAGGATCTGAATGGCCATGCTCTTTAAAAATTATAGTTAAGGACTATATTCTTTCACTGAGATAATGAAAAGAAAAGGATTTAAATTATATTGCAATTTTCTCTCTGAAAATGGAAAGTTTTTTTTTTAACGCATCTGAGAATAATAGAGACTTAGTACCTATGGACTGTTCATCTGTAGCAGTAACATATAATAAAATTAAAACATTGGACATTAAAACATATCTGCCTTCTCCTCGCCAAGGTCTGTGATCTTCTCTCCTTGGATTGGTGTTGGAAGTACAATGTCAGCTTGGAATGACGGCATTTTCCAGTGGCTAGCCTTGCAACTGGAAGAAGGAGGTTCAGATTCCTATTCTGGGAATGATGTTGGAAGTAGGCCCACCACCTCACATATCTCCACTCAGGTGAAATGTCATTACCCATGAGGCTAATAAAATTAGATAGAATCTTATTCAGACCACCTGCTCACCAGATAAGAGCCAAACCGCCTATTCAGATTTATCATCATTTGCCTCCCGCAATGCCCTCATGAAGTTTGGGTCATAAATTCATGAGCACATAGAGCAGATTTTGCCATCTCCAGTGTTATGCTACAGTGCAGCCCATGATATTCCTTGGTTTTTCAGTGCACGTAGCATGGCGCTATTTCTGTGCTTCGGTTCCTAGTGCAAAGATGGGCAGCTCTGCCAAGGTGGGTGCTATTTTTCACCCCAGGTACCTGTTGTACTGTGCTGTGCCACCATGTCAAAACTGGAGGTGATGGCTTCAGCCATTTTTTCAAAGTGAAACGGCTGTATTTTGATCTATTTGGAGCACATGATCTTATTTTTTTAAATGGGGGTGTATAGGGGAGGGTCCTGGAGGCACCTAGGGTCACTAGAAATGATTTAAAGCCCCCAAGGCAACTTTCCATACTGCTACCTTAGTGGGAAAGGGAATAATGCATATTGTATTCACTGGATGGAGTTCACCAAAATTTGCTTCTCTGGGGCAAGTATTCCACACCTTGGCTATAACTCATACTTATGAGTTATATCCTAGAGGAAGGATTACTGTCACTATGGAAGGAGACTTCTAGACCTAGCTAGCTACAAGGAATGATGTTTGGCAGATGCCTTTAAATTCTCTACACAATAGTAGTGAGTCATATGCATATGTGAACATTTATTTCTAGCATTTTGCATACACACACAGATAAAGATACACACACACACACACACACACAACCCCTTTGATGGATTCTTTAGGTCTCTGGACTTCATTATGGTATGTTTAATCATAGTACTACAATGTTTGCTTTTTGTTTGTCTCTTTCAAAGACAAGGCCAAACAGATGCGCACAATAAGTGAGACAGTACAAAAACCTACTGAAGGACCTTCCCTGCTATTCTTTCAACTCCAAACCATTTCCTATGTTCCTTGGTGCCACTTTAGCTCAACTATAGCCCATTTCTGAGGCCCTTTCACACTATGCAATCATTGTATTATGATCCAACTTTAACTTCCACAGTGGCACCCTATGAAATCCTAGGGCTTCTAAATACCAGTTCCCATAGTTTCACAGTATGGAACCATAGCAATTAAAGAGGAATAAGAGTGCTATAACTCTACAGTGTGAAAGGACTCCAGGTTCAGAATAGATAAGCCATCTATTGTTTGGTACAGAGATTTGTGCGGTCTACAGAGTTTCCTTTCACACCAGGAAAGGAGAACACAGGACCCTGCAGATGCCATAAAACCATAACTTCCCTCATGTCTTGCCACTAGCTATATTGGTTAGGGTTGGTGGGAACTGCAGTCCAACATCTTGAGAACTGCATACTTCCAGATCCACCTTAAACCTTGAAAGCCTTGAAAATCCAAGCAAGAACTATTTTAGGCCTTTTCCACACGGGGTTTTTGAAACAGTGTAGTCCATCCTCCAAAGAGAAGGTCTGCACCTCGGACCGGACTGGGTCGGACCTATTTAACATAGATCTGCACCTTGGTCCAGTCCAGAACGACCCCAAATGGTCCTCCAGCGTGCTTTTGAAAGACCTGATTTTTCTGGTCTTTCAAAAGCAGAGTGCACCACTGCAAGCCTGCTTCCTTACGCAGATTCGCAGGCTCACACTGCGATCTGCCCAGGGGCGGGCTTTAGCTGGCGAGCTTCAGCGGTTGAGACCCTTGATCAACCGGAAGCTGCCATTTGGGGTGCCGGAGCAGTGTGTATTGACGAGCACGCACTGCTCCGGAGCACCGTGGACCGGACCGGGGAGCTGAAAGGTCCAGTGAGTAGCGGTGGCTTTTTTTCCTGAAAGTAAATATTGGGAAGTTTGTTTTCCAGAAATGTATTCTTTATTCTCTTGAACATTTCAACAGCTGTTGGCTGGAAACAATTTAAAGTGTAGAATAACACTGACCTTTTTATATGGAAAAAGAGATACAGTTGTTGCAGGAGCCCTTATTTCTAATTCATACCTATATCACAGTGTCACAGGTAACTGTGAACAAACTGTCCCATACATGGCGAAATGAGGCAAGATTTGGGGTGGGATTTAGCACAGGTGTCCCTTCTACTTTAACTGCTATGGTTCCATCCTATGGAGTCCTGGGATTGACAGTTTCGGGAGGAGCATTTAGAATTCTCTGACCGAGCACTCCAGTCCCTCACCAGACTACAAACCCCACGATTCCACAGGGTGGAACCATGGCAGGTAGAGTGAAACAATAGTGCTGTAAGATGTGATTTGAATGCACCACAGCAATGCCCTTTTCCCAATCAAGAGGTTTCCTCCAATACACAAAAGCCAGTAATGTGTTTCCATATGCATTGGTCTAACACAGTTAATCCTTTATCCATTGCAATGGCACATTCATGCATACATAATTTACTCTGTCTCTCTGTCTCTCTCTCTCTCTCTTTTACTGATAATGGAAAAACATTAAAAAAAGCAAAATAAAGACAATAAAAGAAGTAAAAGAGATGTAAGGTTCAATAATAGAGGCTACTTCTTAGGAATTGTCATATTAACCCTCTTGAAACAGTTTTGAATTAACCATTTTAACTTTGTGTTTACTCTTACAGAGCAATCCTTTTGGGGCTTGGGAAGGGACAGGACAGCCATGGTGGAGCTCCTGCCATTTATGAACCCCATCAGCTTGTGTGGGCGGGATCTTCTATTTCCTCACCATAGAATTAATTACAGTGTTGGGCTGATTTTGTTCTGGTCTATACTCACTTGTAACCCTCAGCTGCTCTTGACATGCTCACAGAATGCTCTGGTTTTGGCTTTACAACTTGCAGGCACCAATGGCTAGGTAGCCACAATGGAAGAAACGTCTGCTGTGTCCAAAGGTGATTTCTGATAGCAAGTGTCTGCTTCTAATGGGGCATAAGATTATTTTGTTTTTAACAGTTAATAGAAAAGGTAGGTTAATTTAATGTGAGGCTACAATTTAATGTGACCATGATTTATAAAAGATGAAATGAAGAAATAATAACTCATCTAAAATAGTAGTTTTGGGGCTACACTGAATTGTTAGTTGCCTCTACAGCAGACTGATTGAATCAGTCCTGGACTGGGAAAAAGGTGGGATGATCATACTTATACTAATGCTAGTTTTACTACTAATATTAAATCAATCCTCATCTCTGAATTGGACTCAGTCTATTATTTAAACAGATATTGCACATGGTGGGAAACTCTTCCTTATTAAATAGGAGAATATTAGCATTTAGAAACTGAGAATCAGCTGATTCTAAACTTAGATCCTGAAACTAGTTAAAAATGGTTGATGGCTGGGAACTAGTGACATTTTGTTTAATTTTTTCCTGCATATGTCTAAGGCCCTTTTCACACCTTACCTTCGTCGTGGCAGTGGAGGGCGGCGCTCGCGTGAGCAGCCGTTTGCACGAGCCGCTCATGGCAGCCCTTCTGCCTCCCGCAGCTATTTGCTGGTCGCATAAGCGTCGCACAAACGCCCCGCTCCTTCCTTCTGCAGTGCAGTCTGGGAGCTGTAGGCTGCGCTGGGGGAAGAAGCGCGACCGGACTGGCTTGTTCGACGCACCGCACGCAGGTATTGCGCGACTACACAGTATTTTTGGCTTAGAGCCAAAAATAAGAAAATGCGTGTGCTCGTGAGCGTTGCCTGAATGGGAGTGCGTCATATGGATCGACGGTCCCATTTACGCGACGCTCAAGGGGCCCTCGCGCTACAGAAACTGCGTGCGAAAAGGGCCTAAGTGTTCAACAGCACATGTCTTTTCAAAAGTAATCCCATTAATTCCAATAGAATTTTCCTCCGGGTGCTTACATATAGGTTTGCAGCCTAAATTCTAAAGTCTAACAGTATGATAGTATTTAGACATTGTGGCTAGATAGGCCAGAGTCTCAAGAGTTAAAAGAGAATATAATCAGTTCAGAAAAACTCCAATAGCTGATTAGAGACAGTTTGTATTGTGGTTTGGCTTGTTTGCTATATTGGGAAGGGACAAAAGAAAATCAGTATTTTTTGTTTATGTTTTTACAAATCTGAACATTGAGAAGCTGGGAAATAGAGGCCTCCTTAAACATGGAAACAAAAAGATACAAAAACAAAATACAAAACAAAAGAAATTGCTACATAATATGGTGACCAGGTCACAGTCAGCTACGTCTATACAATTCGCTCTCTTAATTGTTGAGTATAAGAAACAAATATGCTTACAGAATATATTGCAGAAAATGAGCCATTGCTGAAGAGTCTTTGCATACCACCTATTTTGAGGCTTTCTTAGACTAAACCATTTTCAGTGTTATCTAGCATCCACATGTGATAGACAAGATCTTCTGTTCCATCCAATTTACAAAGACTTCTGCCATCTTAAGAATAAGTCCTGTGATCGTGTCATAAATATGAGACAGCTGCAGACAGATGGCTTATGAGCGTGACTATTAGGGTTGCCAAGGCATTGTTCTGTGAAACCACAACAGATATACTGAAGGCAGCATTTTAAGGCAGGTGCCTCCTGCCTTTTAGTTTCTGTAACAAACAGGGATCTGTTCCAAATACCATTTGTGCCAGCTGGCAAAAAAAGGATGGGAGTCAAAGGATGACATTTTGATCCATGTCAAAGGGGACAAACCAGTCAAGAAGAAAGAAGTCAGAGAAAAGGCTTTTAAGGTCTAAAGTGGGAGAGGGTGCTGGGGCCATTGTCAATAAATTGTATTGTATGAAAATACAGGCAGGGATAGCCCCAGGTAGCAACTAGAAATTTTATAATAGCGATAATATAGAATTAGAGAACAACTATATTGGAGAAGTGTGAGTAGATTCTCACGCGGATCTACTATCAGATCCCAAATCCTGCTACAATATTCTTCTAAAACAAAACAAAACAAAACAAAACAAAACAAAACAAAATGCCTTTCTTTCTCTCCAACCACAGTCAAAGGGAAGAGGGAGTAAACTATGCCAGCTGCAGAGGCTAGTATAATTTAGGACATTGACAGCCATGTCTAGAACAAAAGGAAGCTCATGTAGCAGAGGATCTAGGGCCCAACATACTCCTGACTAGCCCTGTCTTTGGAGTCACTGTCACTGGAGCAGCATGTGTGGAACAGCAGTGATGGTGGAACTTACTACCACTTTTCCTAAATGGTATCTCTGCTAGTGGACTCACCAACTCCCACTGGTCCAGGAGACATTATTTGCTCCCTCCCCATTGTTCCTCTGCAGCATTTAGTATTCCCTTATTGGGAACTTTAGATTGCTACCACTAATACCTTGATTTAATGGTTTTGAAGAAAATGAAAAGAGGAAGATAGGGCCAATATCTATGATATGGTTTGATTTTCAATTAATCTGGGCTGTATCATTTCAGGATGCCGTTGGGAGTTCATGAGGTCAAATGTTCTTTCATTTTCTTTAGAGAAAATATGCTCTACTTAGAAATCTAGATTTCAGGGCTTTGCCTAGTCTTTGCCCTGTCATGCTAATGCTCTTTGTATAACTGTACAACTCTGTACAAGTGTGCAAGAGAGACAGAGAAGGAGGGAAAGATTAAGAGAAGGCAATTCTTCATCTGTGCTCTTGCCTGCAATTTTGCACAACTCTGATGAACATTTATCATGTCACAGAGACCTTGGCCTAAAGAGGCAGGGCTGCTCTAAGACAATTTGCTGACTGACATGGAACAGAAAAAAGCACCCTTCCCCTCCATCAGCCCAAGGCTGGTCATGTTATTTTGTCACTGGAAGAAGCATATTCTCCATATGTCTCTCTCTCCCTGCCTGCCAGTAAAAATACAATACAATTAAATTCAAGAAGGAACCATTCTCTGCTCTTAGATAGCACCCCAGAGCTACTGTTTTGGCCAACTGCCTCCTATTCTCTCATGATAGATCTGGCTTTACAAAGAGGAGGGGTGGGGTCAAGGAACATAGGTTACAAGACTGATGATGGAAAGAAAGTGAGCTGCTTCAAAGTCAGAGGAGGAGTCTGTTTGGATTTCCTTTTGATTTTCTGGGGGTAGGAGACAGCTGTCTATGGAGGTGGAGCATGCTTTCTTTACAGGATGGCCGTATCTTCTCAGTGGAGACAGTATTCTCTTTGAAGGTGTCCTCTAGTTTGAAAAGCTGTTCAGAACAAGTGTGGCCAAAATGCAAAGAATCCCAAGGGAAGAGGAGTAGGTGCCTTGAAGATGGCTAACACTTCCCCATTGCACAGTTAAAACTCTACAATCCTATTTTAACTGTCATAGTTCCATCCTATGGAATCCTGGGATTGGTAATTTAGGGAGGAGAATCCTCTTCCAGAGATCTCCAGTACCTCACCAAACTACAAACTCCAGGACTCATAGGATTCAGCCATTGCAATTTATGAGGAATCATAATGCTATCATTGAATATTGTGAATTGAGTAGCCCTTGCCTTAGGTCAGCAGACTGAGGACTTCCACATGTCTCCTGCCCACAGTTTTCTTTACTGAGATGAAATTTTAACTGTAATCATTTTAACTGATTTTAAAATCTATTTTAACTGTAATCATTTTTTTTTCTAAATGTGCTTTTATACGTAAAATGCAGCATAAGCACACTTTGTACAAATCTTTTTTTCTCTTTTCCTGGCAATGCCTAAGTGGTCAGCCTACTCCCAGTTCCCTCTGCCCAACTAGCTTCCATGTTTTTAGACAGAGGTCTTGGCAACTTTCAAATGTCTCCTTTTCAGATTACTCTGCACTGAACAACATTCCTGCAGCCCCCCACAACATATGGTTTCATCTTATTTTAAAATAGTAAACAAATTGTTTTTTAAAATTTTTTACAATTCCTGTGCCTTTGCTTTCTTCCAAGACCTCTGATTACAAGAATAACAGCCGCAAATATAGTAACCATCCTGGAATAATCCCAGTGCCTAATTGCTCTGTCCGGTTTCTTTTTCTCCTGTTGAGAAATCTGTTCCCAGTGTTGCTCTGAGCCTTAGCAGCTTCATCTAGTGAGGTGAAAAGTACACCTGGAAGCACTCAGCTACAGACATTCCCTCTTTAGCATAACCAGAAAACCTAGAGATCTTGTTACTGTCACGTTGGTTCCACAATCCCTGCCATATTGCTTGGACAAGCAACTTTTTGGACTATAATTCCCAAACTCTACTATCAATACGGATTGGATGATTTGGCGATATTTTCAGGTTCTGTTCAGGATTTCAGACAGTTGGAACAGGAACCTAGAGAGGGATAAGTTTTAGGAATGGATAAAAGATAAAATATTATCTCTTCTAGGGACTGGCCAGCTGAATCTGCGAGTCCTTGAATCCTTGGGAAGGATTCAAGATTTGCGGATCTGAATCACTGGGCAAAAAGCAGGCGAATCGAATCATTCGAATCCCTGCACGCCCAGAGGCCTGAGCTGGCACGAGCGCCCTGGATCAGGCCCGTGAGGGTGCGCAGGGGCAGTGAGAGCTGCTTTCCTGCATGCCTGGAGGCTTGAGCTGGTGTGAGTGCCCCGGATCAAGCTCACTCCTGCTGCCTGCCCCGGTGGTTGCCTCCCTCTGCAAGGTAATTATTCTCTTCTTCCTATTCTTTTGACTTGAGACTGGAGGGTAGGGATTGGGACTGGACTAGAGGCTGGTGTTTGTTTTTGTTAAGTGCCTTCCTTGTTTTAGGACTTGAGACTGGTCATCAGGGTAGAGAATTGAGAATGGGCTAGAGGCTGGTATTTTTTAAATTTTTTTATTATTTTTTTAATTTTTTTTTTAAAGTGCCTTTCTTGTTACAGGACTTGAGACTCGACTGGAAAGTATAGTGTTGTTGAGATTTCAAGGTCAGCTGAAGATTCCTTTGCATGGCTCCCTTGTAAAAGCTCTTTCGTACACAGTTCTGGGGTTTGTAGTTGGACAAGGTATAAGAGCCTTCTCTGCCAAAGTGTGCCAGTGCATCATCAAACTACAAACCCCAGGATGCCATAAGGAGCTATGCAAAGAAAATCGAGTTTTGACCTGGATTATCTCTGTACTGTAGTATGTGGTCCTGTTTACACAGGTAGGAAAATGTGAGATTAATAATCTACATTTTCCTGCTTGTGTAGAAAGGGCCTTCATGTCATTTTCAATCTGAGGAGATCCTGAGGAAAACTATGACAATTGTCCTGGCCAGATTTCTTCAGAGAGAGGTTTGCCTTTGCCTAGGTTTTTGCTAAGGCCGAGAGAGTGTGTCTTTCCCAAGATTATCCTTGCCCCCCCCCTTTTTTTGTAATAGTCAACCCAGGAGATGGCATCATCTTGAGCATCCTCCAACATCTGGAGCTACTTCCAAATTACATATAATTCTTAATAAGAAGTATATGGGTATGTTTTCCTGGAAGTGAAAACAAAGATGTCAAATTCTGCTTCAAAACACTTTTCAGTAGAAGTGCTTTGTTTCCCTTGATTTTTAAACCCTTTTGTAAAAAAGGATTTGAAAGAGTCAAGACTCATGAGATTTGTGGATTCGCAGAACCTTCCAGCAATTCGGAAAATTCTGGATTCGTCTCTTCTCTAATTTCTTCCTGTCATCTCAGGCTTGTGTTTTGCAATGCTATACACCTATTGTCCCAAATGTGGACATTTTATGGCAGTCTAGTGTGTATGAGAGGGAGTGGGAGTGTAATTCTGGATAGTGTGAGAGAGGAAAAGATTTGCTTTTCCCTTTAATCCTTCTTGAAACATCCCTGTATAATATGCGGAGAGAGACACAACAGTTTTTAAACCTCATTTCACACAGACCCTTTTAAAACCTCCACCCCCCCCTCAGGTTACAAAGTGAAAGATGTCAGGGGTCGAGGAACTCATTTTTCCCTCTTTGCTTTCTCTCCATTTTTGCCCCTTTAAAGTGACACGATATATTACATGGCCCACCTGTCTCTATTCCTTTCAAACCACAGACTTAACCACTAGTGCCTTAAAGTCTGCCTAACTTCTGGTTCCTTTATTATCCAGTCCTATACATGTTTACTCAAAAGAAAATTCCACTATGTCATTCAAAAGTATGCACAGCAATGCAAACTGGTGCCAATCTTTCTCTCTCTTTTCTCTCTCTCTCTGGGCAGAATTGAGGCATCCCCATAGAGGTGGAGGAAAAGGAGAAATCTGTGATTTCAGCACAGATGTGACTGGCTAGCACAGTGTTTTCCCCAGATAAATGGGCAGGAATTCCTGTCTTTTCCATTTAGTATAAATCCAGTTGATCCATTTCCAGATTATCACATGGGTTACTCTAGGGTTTTTTTGCGGGGGGGGGGTTAAAATGTCCTCAGGGTCGATTGCCATCAGTGTTCTCTAAACCCTAGAAATCTACACATTTTTGTCAGAACATTTGGGTTTTCTACTATTTTTTAAAAAAATTATAAGTGCATTTATTTCTTTGGATCTCAAGCATTCCGATATATTTGGAAATCACACATTTCATTTTCAAACTGATTGGTGCTCAACCACCCAAGTTCGCTACTTGATTGAAAGGTGATTCTATGAGAATCTTAACATTCACTCACATTCTCACTTTCACAACTTTTGATGAGCTTATCTGCAAAGTAAATTTCTAATTTTTTAAAAAAAGTTAAATCTCCACAATTGCAAAAAGACAAAGGAAGGATCACAATCCAAACACCCTGCGTTATTACCACGGTTGGATTAAAACAAAAACAAAAACAGAAATACTCAGCAAATGCTTTCATTCTTGATAACAATTACTAAAACCAATTCATTATAAATAGCTTAAGTTGCAGCAATTCATTATAAATAGCTTAAGTTGCAGCTATAAATAGCTTAAGTTGCAGGTAAAATGGAATCTATTGCATAAAGCTGCTGTATTTAACCAGTTCCAAATAATCAGTGAACACTTTTATTTCATAAATACTTTTCTTAAGCACTTCTTTCAGTATAAGAGAAACTGCTGATCTTTAGTAATACAATATTTTATTTATATTTTAGATAGTTGGAGGAGTTGACTAAACCACTATAAATGATGTGTGCCTCAACCCTTTACAGCAAGAATAGAAAACGTTTTTCATCTCTGAGAGCAAATTCCAATTTGGAAATAGTTGCAGGGAATACAATAAGCACTGATTTGGATAAGGTCATCAGACACTAGTGAGGACAAAGTACAGTCATGACATTACATAACCCTATGCAAACAATTTGGATTTCTATAATTACACTGTAATATGTTAGATGGTAAGTAAAGTTGGGAGGCTGTATAAAAACTGAGTAGGATGTTAGATGTATCTGCATATGCTTGGTGATTGGCTGAGAGAAGGAGACTGGGTGGAAATGTAAGACTGATGTAAAGGAAGTGAGCATGAAAGTTAGTAAGATTAAGGCAGAGCTTTCCAAATTTTTCATGCTGGTGACACACTTTTTTAAGACAGGCATCATTTCATGACACAGTAATTCAGTTTTACTAGCAAACCGGAGGTTAAACTAACCTCTTATAAGAGATACAGACACATAAATAAATTATAATAACAAAACGTATGGGGACACAACATATCTCATGAAAACCTTTCATATATTTTTTAAAATATATGATTGATAAATAACAACATACATTTTATAATAACATACAGACACACCTATCCACTTCAGGTGACACACTAACATGTTGTGGCACACCATTTGGAAAGCACTGGATTAAGGTTTGAATGAAGACAGAAGTCCTGTTTGAGTGTTTGTCTGAATACATGTTGGGCTAAATCTGTGTATGGAAAGAGGGATGACATATAAGTACCTCACCCTATGTTCCCAAGCTTCCCAAGCTTGGGAACACCCTATGTTCCCAAGCTTCCAAAAATAAGTTAGGCCTTTGCACATTGAGCATGAAGGTCTAAAGAGGACTCTGTAATCATGTTCAGTTGAATGCAGTTATAAAGCTTTCATGAACATAGCCTTACCTTAGCCAAGTTCTCACAGATGACCTAAAACTCTTTAGTCAAACATAATTACAAAGTTCTTTTTGGGGATTCATGACCAAAGCACAAACATCTAATTTGCTTCCAGGTCCTTAAGGATGCTGGGGAAGACGGGTTTGCATATATGTTCATGTAGCCCTATGCATCTTAAGCTGAATGACACAACAGGGCTAGAAAGATGAAGGCTATGAGTGCTGAAGTACTGATTAAGTAAGGACAAATTGTGTATGGCATTAAGACTACTTGCTTTATAGTTATTAAAATAAAATAAATGATTCACAAACATATCAAAATGTACTGTAATAAACATATAATTTGTTCAGCATAACCACAACTACTGTCATCTGGTCATCATTTCAGTATTCTAAGCAAATTATCAAGGCTAAACAACAACACAGCCATTATAAAGGAAAAGATTTACACAAAACTTAGAGGAAGTGGATCTAGTGGTTGGTCCTAGCGGGAGGACACCCTTGGTGAAGAGTGGGACGTCTCTGAGGTAAGATTCCATAATAGAATCATCACAAAGGGGCCTGAGGTAATTTCTTACCTATCTGAACATTCAACTACCATGTGTACTGCTTAGTTCCAGGCAACAGTCTTCCTTCCCACAAATTACAACACAGACCTGTATTCAAAGATTTAAGTACCTTTCCATCTCTTCTTATCTCTGGTCATTGATATGACCAGACACCAAACTTATGTGTCATGGTCCAAATCGAGACTCCAGGGATCATTTCACACTATGCAACTATAGCACTATGATTCCACTATCATTCCTGTGGAATCCTCCAGGGATTAGTGATTTAGGAAGGGGTGTTTAGAATTGTCTGCCAGAGAGCTCCAGTCCCACAGAAGCTACAGGTCGGCTGTTAAAGTGGAATCATAGAGATATTACTACATAGTGTGAAATGGCCCCAGACTGGAGGTTTCCCATCCTTGCTGTACGCTCATATCTGTAAGTATTCCACTGAACTTATTCATACTGACACTTCTGAACAGAAGTATCATGGTATTGCACAGTCAAAACAATCTCTTGCCCTGACCACTGATGCTGAACAGTAGTCGATTTCATCAGATAAATTAGCTATTCCAAGAAGCAAAATAATAAAGATATATGTTTAAAAGCATGGTGGGAGTCAGCAACTTTCCACTGACTCACGGAAATCAGAGCACTCACCATTTAACGTGTGACCTTCAAACTCTACCTTTGGTGCCGTCTCTGTTCAGCTGGATTAGAATTCACTATCATCAGCACTTCTTTTTTTTTACTCTAGCAGACTGGTTATGGACAAAAAACTTCTACTCACTACAAAAATGGAGCGAAAGGTAGCCTCCTACACATTAGGATGCAGAAAGTCTCTTCTGCCAATCCGCCTGCTATGTGCAGTTGATACCATGCCATGAATTTTGACAGCTTTGTATAATTCACTTTTAAACATCTCAAAAGGTTTTGTGCACTGTCCTAGTGTGTTTTTCTTCTTCTCTGTGTCAATCAGTGGAAGAAACAGAGCACAGGAGAATATGATTTGATTACATAGGTGAAAGAAAGCCTGTCATCTTCTATAAAAGAATTTAAAGATGTTTATGCAAATGTTAAAACTCCCATTATGAGAATGATGGGAGAAAACATCTCAGCAGCCAGAACTGGCAGTGGGAGAAATGATTAGTCTGATTTAAAACTGGTCTGATTTTACCACAGTTTTAATTTGTTTTGTTTTTTTCATTGCTTTGTGGTGCTTGTGATTTTAAATTTTGTACCCTGTATTAGAGTCAGTTTTTCTTAAAAACCAGAGAATAATTTTTAAAGAAATAACAAACAGTCCACGTATCACACCTTTACTAGGAAAAAGTTTTCTTTTTTAACATAGGTTGAGAATTCTTAGAAAACCATCTATCTTTTTTGCTAGTTTGAATTCTTTCACATCTATTTGTAATCCTTGCTGTTGCTTTGGTTCTATTTTCTTTCTATTTAACCCAACCCACTGGAGACCAATGTAATGGGCATGACACCATGGCACTATATAGCAGATTTGAGACACAACTGAGACAAAACAAATCCACTCATACTACCCTCACCTTGAAAGGGAGGCAAAGAGGGAACATGTCCCTGTTGCCAAAACTACTGAGCTCATGGCAAGGGATGGGCATGGAACAAATTATTTTTAAAGAGGAACTTCCCAGGCTCTGACTTGTCCTGTCTCAGCACACTGGAGCAGCGACTTAACCAGTCCCTTCTATCACTGAAGCAGAACACTAAGACACTGATCACTGTGTGCTGGTTGCTTTGGCAAAGAGGACAAACATTCTGTCACATCTGACACACATTCAGAATAAGAGCTGCTGCTGAACAACAGGAAAATATGTTTGCCCATTTTTGCTGAACTTTTCTTCCTTGACAAATCACCAAAAGGGCAAGCGCTTTTCACAGTTTTCAAAACTTTGGTGAATTATTCCCCTTTTCATCTCAGTCTTACTAGCTTAGGACCATGCCATGGCTCAGGCATCTTAAGAGGACTGAGGTCCAGGAAAATGGTTTTCCCAAGCTCTGCTTAGGACCACTTAGTCCTATGACCTTTGTACCCCAAACAGTACTACTCAAGATAGTGGTCTATAGACCTCTGCTGGCCCAGGAGTTGTTGGCTATTAGTCCCTGGTGAGTTACCAGGAAGGAAGGAAAAAATATTGTACTCAGCGGACACAAGTATGGTGCCAGTCCCTGGCACAATGGATATGAAAACTGCCAGTCCGCCACATCAGACAGCTTTGGAAGCACTGCCCTAAACTATTGTGTTGGGAATATGTGTGCCATTAAACGTAAGGTGCAATATAAAACCTTAATGAAAAGATAACATAAAAACCAACCAATTAAAACACAATCTTAAACACAATACTAAAAGAGATAGCACTGAACTGTACTCCTCTTTAATACAACAGTGATTCATTACAGTCTTCTCTCCACATTTGTGGGTTTGACCTTTGCATGCATGTGCATTCCCCACTATTCTCCCTTTCCCATTTCTTTGCCTTTTGCCCAGGCACATGTGGCTTCCTTTTCCATGCCCGGTCAAAAGGCATGGAGAAGGACGGCTTGCACACCTGGGCAAAGGGCAAGGGAATGGGGGGAATCGGGGAAGGCCTGCACATGCTTCCTCCACATGTGGGTCTACCCCTCCCACTTGCTTGGCTTTTGCCCAAGGATGTGGAAGGAAGACACATGCACCCAGGCAAAATGCAAGGGAATGGAAGGAGCTCTGGAAGGGAATGGGAGAGGGAGAGCAAGATCTCAGGATGGTGTACAGAGTTGCTTAATTGTCATTGGCCTTGCATATTTAAAAAATGTCCTATCTGCCACATTGCTGGCAATAGGACAATAGAGAGTGGGGGGAGAGGGATGGAGAGAGCTTGCAGGGCATGTCTGGATGCAACCACTTCAAACACCCACTCTTGCATCTCTACCAGATGTACCTCAGAATGCTCTTGAGCATGGTACTGTGTTAAAAGACTGACCAGACCTGGGACTGTAGGCAAATCAATCCTGAAAGTACTTTTCTCAGTTCAAATTTTCCTAGAAGTAATAGCTAATCCTCTGTCATTTCAGAATGGGAGAAAAATGCTCAAGACCTTATTTATGTATTACCTAACATTTCATCTAACCTAGTCAGAGTATATAATTCCAGTATCTCCAAAGCCACATTCTGAATCACCAACACCACTTCCTGTAACATTAGGTGTTTTACTGATATGTTTCATGGCTTTTTCCCATGGGGTTTTCCACATTATACAAGGAACACATATTAATATATCATAGTAAATGGAAAAAGTATTAAATCTTACCTGATGTTATACAATCAGATGTTTTACAAACACCATCTGAAAAAGAGATTACATTACATATTTATATTGGCAAGAATTTTCCAGGTAAATCAAAAGGATCAGAAAAGGATCTAGCAGGCCTTTCTTGTGCCTTACAGCACAGGTAATTTAATATTGCATCAATGTACAAAAAGATATACAATTATGGATATGTGGAGAAAGTTAACTGGAAGAGGTCTCCACTCATAGTACTTGGGTTATCTACTGAAGTCAAATGCTAGGAGATTTAAGACAGATTAAAAGAAGTACTCCAACTTCAATATATTAAAATCATGGCTTTCATGGTCACCACTGTGAGAGATGTCATTATAGCCAATTTGTTTTGGTCGAAAGATGTAGCAGCTTCTGCATCTGTTCTTGCCATTCTCTTGTCATCTAGGCATAAAATGGCTTAGACAGAGAGAGAGAGAGAAAGATTAAGAACTTGACCTTTCTTTCCCTGTCTGCTTGCTGCTTCTGTCTGCCACCAGTCCCAAAGTATTATGGGCAGATTACATCATTTGATTCAACCAGAGTTACTCAAAGAGCTGCCCTTTGTTGTACAAAAGGAACTAATCCAGCTGAGGACTCCCTCTGCCATATGCTCTCTATCTCTTCATGAAGGAGGACGTGCTGAAGCATGTCTGCTTCTTCTAGAATATTTCAGTGAGGATCAGGCTATTCTATCTAAAGAATGGGTTTCTTTAATATTCCTCCTTTTGAAGATCCTAAAACCTATGTTTGGCCTCTACTCGGTTCTTGAAAGATCATCCTCCTAAGGTGGACACTTATGCTGTTGCTGCAGAAAAGAATCTAACAGGCCTTTCTTGCATCTAACTCATCAGACAGCTCTTGGAGGCAAAAGTGTGATAAAAACCATATTATATTAGTAATAGTAATAATAGCAGCCATCAACTTTGATAGTTTTAGGGGGGATTATATAATTTCATGGAGAATATGGTCAGCAATGGTCATTGGTCATGATGTCTATGTGTTAACTCCATTATCAGAAGCTGTATGACTTCATCCTCTGGCAGTAACTGAAACACACACATGAAGAAGGTGCTACTAGAATCATGTCTTGGTTGTAGGCTTTCTACAGCCAACTAGTGGGCCACCTTGAGGACAGAATGCTAGGCTGGATTGATATAGTCCAGGATGCATGATCTTAGGCTATTACATTTACAGCAACATATATCTGTTTACTAAGGATTGTTTTGCCTAATAGCCAATTTTGGGGGAGCAAGGCACATGAAGAATGGACAAAGCATGGATAGAAGCTGGTGTTGGAAAAGTACATCCCATGACAGAAGTGCGTGCCACAGAGAGACACAACATAAGGCTGGAAATGAGAAGCTGCTTACAATTCTCTTCATCCTGTATGCACTCATGGAAGGAAAAGTTGGGTGACTATGGAAGAATAACAAATACTTCTTGGAGAAAGGATTAAGGCGGGAAATCCTTTTTTGACTTTTTCTCCCATGGCTTTTCCACAAAGGGCTTAATAAGTGAGCTCAGCTACAGATACAAATGCCACTTATCTTATCTTTTTTATGAGGGAGAAAACGCCAACCAAAAAAAAAAAAAAAAAACCCTCAAAAAATTTCTCCTCACCAGGATGCTAGTAAGAGTTTTTTTAAAAAAATATGCATTCATAAAGTATTCATATTTGTATTTTTTTAACACAAGCTGCATTTATGCACAAATTGCAAACCTTACTGTCTTGATGCATGGGCTCTGAAATGCATAAACACTGGATGGGGATTCTGAGTTCTTTTCTAAATCAATAATCATTTCCTTCTGTGCTTGCTGTGTGTGTGTGTGTGTGTGTGTGTGTGTGTGTGTGTGTGTTTTGGGTGGTGGGTAGGTGGGCTGGTTCTTCACAGTGAGTTTTTGCCCACACTGTAAGAAAATAGATGAAAAAAGTGTTTTGCATTTCATTCTTGCACAGGAGATTAAAAAAAAAAAATCACTGTGATTGGTGAGACACACATTCTTCGGAGGGGAGGTGGATTAAAAGATAATCTTTACCTCCCTAGTTCCTTCTCCTAGAATTGGTGCATGCCAGAAGCAAGCTGAGAAAGTGGCAGCTTGCATGTTCTGAGGACAAAAGAAAGTGGGGAAATTATTTGGCTCAGTTTGTGATCATATGTTATACAAATAAGTGCAAAGATGAGCAGAGAGCAAGATTTCTTGCTACCAGTGGAGTGAGTTAAAACCAGACAGTTCTGATGAATGTATTCCAAGACAGAGGCCAACACCCTAGTTGTGGCTGTGGCACCTAAACCAGAATACGTATGCAGAGATGTGGGAAGGTGAAGACAGCCAGCCAGAAAGTGGTGTGAGAGATCTCTCGTGGCACACCTGTGTAGCCAATCAGTGACCACTTGTGCCAGGCATGGAGTTGTGCTCCAGTGTTGTCTAGCGACCACATCTCAGCCCGCATACGGAGATACTGTATACCTTCTTACCTGACGTGTAAAAAGCAATCATAGTGAGTCTTCCACTTCTGTGGGGGTTGGGACACAAGACCCCCATGAAAATGGGAAAAAACATAAATAAAGATAACAATCACAAACTCTTGTTGTTGTTGTTGCCTGCGAACACTTTTCTAGGAAACTTTAGGCCCTCCAACATGATTATATGGTCAGCTTCCAGAGGAAATGAGCCATAGAGTCATGCTGGAGGACCTAGTAATGCCTAGGTAAGTGTTCTCTCTGGGAATCTCTAGATCCTCCAGCATGATTGTGTGGTCTACTTCTGGCAGAAGTGGACCATACAATCATGCTGGAGGACCTAGAAATTCCCAGAGAGTACACATTTTTTTTCTGCGACAGGGGCAAATAGAGTAAGAATTTTAAAACAAATAAATAAAATAAAATAAGCTGGGAGTAATCAAATTTGAAAGTGCTGAACTCATGAAGGTAAAGAGCCCACTGCATGCTAGTGTTACACTACCACAAAGATTCCTAAAACTTTGGTCCTCTGGATGTTTTCCACTTCAGCTCCCATAAGCCCTAGCCAACTTAGCCAGCAGTCAAGAATTCTGGGAACCGATACACTAGTGTATCGCCACAGGAGTATCCCAGACAAAGACCAGTAGATGAACTGAAATACACAGTTCTGATCAGGAAGTGAACTGGATTGACAGATGAATTGATTCCAGAGAAGTAAGAGAAAATCTTTCTGTAACTTTCCACTGAGAGTTGTGATGGGATATTTTATTCAGGGTCCTTTCCCACTACACAATTATGGCACCACGATTCCACTAACTACTGTAACTGCATCCTATGTAACCTGGGGGTTGTACTTTGGTGACACACTAGAACTGTTTAGCTGAGAATTCTAAATACCCTAAACTGAGAACCCCAGGAGTTCATAGGACAAAATCATGGCAGTTGAGTGGAATCATGGTGCTGTAATTCTGTATTGTGAAAAAGCCCTTGGTTTTCACAGAATTATGACTGGGGGTCTTGTGTTTAGCAGCAAATATGTATCACTGTGCACACCCAAAGCAAGGAGCCATACAGGAAAATACATCCTTGGGAGTCTGTGTGGATGCACACATGCTTTTGGAACTGTTTCTTTACGCTTCTGATTTGTTTACTCATAAGGGAGGATTATTCCAAAAAAACTTCTCCACAGAAGTAGGTCAAGGATGTTTAAGATAACTAGGAAAAATGTGATCTGGTAAGAGTTTGTAACGGTTGAGATTTTGTGGGTGGGTGTTTTGGGATAGCAAGAGAAAACACTCAAGACTCTACTGTACCAGTACAACTAACTTACAAAGAAAAGAGAACAGAAAATGTCTTAGGTGAGTATCTCTTTTTGGAACACTTCTGAAGATATAGAATGGAACTCCTCCCCTCCCCACCGTGTAACTATGTTAGGGTGATTCATACTCCTAAGAAATGGCCAAATTTGGGGAATGATAAATTATTTTGTTTGAGGGAAAGGAAATCTAACTTCTGGCTGCAAGGACCCAAGAAAGAAAATTAGAACTTGAAGGGACTCTGATGCTAAATACATTCTTGCCTTATGCCTTAAAAGCTAAAAAGTGAATAGAAACTGCAAAAAAGGAAACTGTATAGCGGTGAAAGAGGAAATTACTAGGTAAAATGGCTTCAGTTTCATTAATGATGTACATGTTAATGTCATTTTTAAGCTGTTAATTTACATCTTTCAGAGAAAAAAAAGTTATCTCTAGGGAGATAAAAAAAAGTTCTAGGATGGAAGGGTTTCTCTGAGAAACAACCGGCTTAGAGAGATTGAGTGAGTAGCAGGGACTGATGACTGAGTGTCTCATTGAATGGCCAAGTGCACCAAGTTAGACCTGACAGACAGAGAAATTTCTAACCTGTCTGGTGGCAAGATATAATCTGAAGACTTATTTTAACTAATTGTTTTTTTAGTCAGTATTATGCTTATATATTTCTATCACCAGTTCAAGTATTTCATCTCAGGCCATTTCTGCACGAAACCACTATAACGCTATTGTTCCACTTTCAACATCCTATGGAATCCCGGGGTTTGCAGTTTCAGGAAGGGCCGGCCTTAATAATAGCGCTATAACTGTCTCATGTGGAAATGGCCTTAGTCATGTCGGGAGTGCTTTGAGGGTTTTCCTGCATGGCAGGGGGTTGGACTGGATGGCCCTTGTGGTCTCTTCCAACTCTTTCTATGATTCTATGTCTGAATATAAGACTGGTTTGCTTCCTATGGTTGTATGAAAAGCCTGGTTGGTTAAATGGAAAATAAATCTGACTTGATGATGAGTTATTCAGATAGAAAGTGTTAATGAGGCCAGAATGACTGCAGCATTACTAAAAAGTTGATGATAATATTTCCTGAGGATAGCCAGTTTAGTGTACTGGTTTGAGCATTGGACTACAACTCTGGGGGCCTGGGTTCAAATCCCTGATTGGCCATGGAAACCCCTGGGTGACCTTGGGCAAGTCATTACTCAGCCTCAGAGGAAGGCAATGGTAAACCCTTTCTGAATGAATCTTGCCAAGAAAATCCTGTGATTGATAGAAACCCTAGGGTCAATATAAGTTGGAAACAGCTTGAAGGGACATAACAGCAACAAGAAAGGTTGGCAAACATCTTCTGCTAGGGGAAATTCCAGAAAAATGGTCCCAAAGTGTTGGAATAATGGTTGGAGAAAGCTGATGTTTCTCTTCTCCACCCAAAAAGAGGGGCAAGCTAGACCTAAGTGCAGAATAAAATATTAGAAACGTTTGGAGAGAATGAGTGCAGTCACTGAGTGTGATCTGAAGAAACTTGCAAGGAGAGAACAAGATCCAGAATGTACCTTTTGGTGGTCTGTCTGTGGCAATCTTGTGGCCCTCCAGATGTTGTCAGACTGCAAGTCCTACCTACCATAGCCAATAATGAATGATGCTAGGAAATGCAGTCCAGCAACATCTGGAAGGCTTCAGGATCCCCACCATGTTAGAATAGTAGACTTTTCTGGTTGAGCCCTAAGTCCTGTTGCTAGTTCTTACTAGATTCAATTCACTGAATTAAAAGGAACTTGGTAAGTCAACACTGTCATAAATTCCAGTGGGTCTTTGAAATTACTATTTGTTTTCATCTGTGTGTAGCCTGAACTTACAGAAATAAATTCAAATACTGCAAAATATTCTGTATAAATCTCCAGTGGCCGGCTTCCAGAAGATAATAAACCCAAGGAAGGACTATGTCCTTCAAAATTTTCAGTAATTAGAGAAGTAAGATTACTGGCAAATGCTTTTTCTTCTAATGTTCTAGTTATTCATGAAATTCTAATAAGATATCTTAAAGAAGCCAGTTTCAAAGATCTATCAGTCAACAAGTCCAATACATACTTTAACTACAACATACAAAGCAAGCTATCTTAGCTAATTAAAAGCAAGCAATTTCAAAGGAAACTTGGATCACTTTCCAGTTTAGTAGCTAAAATTTCAACAGTAGTTCCAGCTAACAAGTTCAGAATGTTCCCAAAATATTTTACTATGGTATAGTAATCAACTCCCTTTTAGCGCGATTATATTTCATGCTAGCATTTCAAACTCTCCCCTTGAGCATCTGGGTAAATTTTTTTCACGGAACTTATAGTTTAATGAGCTCCCACTTACCATCATAGGTAGCATACAGAATGATCATGGTGATGGCCACAATAGCAAGGAGAATGACTATGACAGTTAGCCCTATTTCCAGTGCACTCCATCGCAGTTTTTTCTTCTGTTTTGGAGAGTTCATTTCAGTTATATCCATCTGACTTTCTGACTTGCCCATAACCTAGATTCTGGAAAGAAAAAGAAAAAATAATTGACAAAAGTCTGAAAGAATGGAAATTCTTAAATTCCTCCCATCTAGCTAAAGCTTTTTTTTTTCCCCCAGGGAGGAAGAAGAAATTAGTGATTGTATATTTTAAGGCACAAAACTGTTAGTCACAACAGTGAATTCACGTAGTATTTTGCCACTTACAGTTCATTGGAAAATGTTGTTCAATGCTGAGAGCCACTAAAAAAAGGAATGAAATCATACCAACAACTTGGTTTTATAGCTAACATATCTATTTTAATTGCACTGCTGTGGTACAAGAGTTCACAAGCGAGTGAAATTCAACTGTTACTGTTTGAATAAAAATTAACTTAACCTTTCAGTCTTTGATCGTTTGCCAATAGTCAAAAGCATTTGGTTTTGGAGTTGATTTTTTTTTATTACTATTTGGCCTCTGTGGCATTTTCTGAATCATTCCAGCAATTAACGACTGAAGTCTTGAGTTTATGACTTCAACAGAACCTCTGAGAGCGGAAAAAGAAGTCTCCTCGGAGGCACATTTTGATGTGGGGCCAGGATTTACAAATCAAAACACTGACAGAAATTGCTAAAGAAAAACATTGTGAACCTAAATGGCCCACAGGTCTAACTCAGCATAAAAGTCTTAAATGTAGTACCTATTTACAGGAGACTGATATCACTTTAAATACCATGGCCCTATCCTATGGAATCCTGGAATTTGTAGTGTCGTGGAATGGAGAATTCCCTGGTAGAGAGGTCTAATGCTATAGTTTGGAGGACTGGAGATGCAGAGCTTCTTTTATTTCATTCTCACACAGAGAAGCAAATAATAGCAACAATTTTCTGCCTATGCTGCAAGAATAGGAAGATTAGTATGCACTTCTCAAGCACTGTTTATACTCAAGGGCTTCATGAGGGAAAAGTCATTTGTGCAAAAAATACACATGGTTTTCCTGTGCAAAAAAAGAGGGGGGATTTGAAGCAGAAATATGTGAGGTGTGTGCAAAATATAATGATTTCTGCTCAAAAGCATTATTTTTAGAATAGAAAACAACACATGAAAATTGCAGTTTTTGTGTGCATGAATTCACATATTCCATCAAATTGCATAAAACTGCAGTTTGCCTAAAACAGGGCTTTCCAAATGATGTGCCATGACACGTTAGTGTGTCGTCTGAAGTGTAGGTGTGTCTCCTACAATCTTGGAAATGTATGTTATTATTTATAAATCATATAGTTTTAAAAATATATGAAAGATTTTCATGAGATACATTGTGTCCTCATACATTTTGTTATTATAATTTATGTATGTGTCTGTATCTCTTATAAGGGGTTAGTTTAACCTCCGCTTTGCTAGTAAAACTGAGTTACTCTGTCGCAAAATGATGCATGTCTAAAAAAGTGTGTCACCATGTAAAGGCTGAAAAGCTCTGGCCTAAAATGTATACAGTTTGCACAAATATCTGCATTTTTGTGCAGAAAAGCCAGCTGTAGCTTTCCTGTGTATATTTGCTACATAAAAATCAGTCTTTTCCCTAAGGAATCAGTAAATTTTGCACAAGATGGATGCTTTCTGCCCTGCACCACTTTTTTTTGCTGTGGGAGAGCACAGGAAAACCACCTGTATATTTGCAAAACAAATTTTCCCCAACAAGGTAGCAAAGTACAAAGACACTTATTGCTTATCTCTTATTCCTCAGTATGATGTTTTTTCACTGAGTATACCAATATTTTTTACTAGTCTTCATATCTCTATCCCTATCAAAGACATATTTTCAAAGTCAGCACTAGCTAAAAACAGCAACTAAAACTTTAGAAAACCAGAAAAGCCCTTGCTACCACTCATTCTGCTGGTTTGAATTGAAGGTTAGTTTTCACCAGAAAAAACAGCAGTCTTGAGCAGAATTAGTAAGGGAATTAGAAAGGGAATGACAGGTAGGAGAAAGAAAAGGGAGATGAATCTTCTCACCTCCAGCAAGAGTTGCATTTATATGGGTTTGTTCTGTTTTGTTGCCAGAGCATGAAGCAGCCAGTGTGTTTCAATGGTGTTTAGGGTCTAGGACTCACAGAGGTATGAAGCTCACTTAGATGTTATCAGGCCAGCCATTTACTTTCATCATGACCTGCCTCAAAAGTTTGTTGTGGGGATAAAGTGAGGAACAGGAGATCTATTTACATTATCTTGAGATCATTGGAGGTAAGGCAAAGTATAAATATAACTAACAGAATAGATAAATAAAATCATTTCCTCTTCTAGATCTCAGGCCAGAAACAGCTGAACAGAGTAACAGAAAAAGGATGATAAGGTCAGAAAACCTTCCTCTTTGGCTCTTTCCGCACGAGGCAGTTAAAACAGGCCAAGACGTCCTGGCACGGAGGTTGTCTACACCTTGGATCGGACTAGGTGCGGACTATTTAACTTAGGTCCACACCTTAGTCCGATCCAACCCCCCCTCCAAGTGGTCCTCCCCCATGCTAAGTAAAGACTGGAAAAATCAGGTCTTTACATTTTCTGGAACACACCATTGCGTTCCTACTTACCTGTGCAGATGCGCAGGCTCGCACCAATGCGAGCCTGTGATCAGTGGAGGGTGGGCTGTGGGCATCAGCGGTTGGTCCACTCCCACGAAGACACCGGATGCCGCCATTTTGAGCCAGAAGCCACAGGAAGCCACCATTTTGAGCCGGAGCAGTGTGGATCTACAGACCTTGCACTGCTCCGGTTCGCCCTGCACTAATGGAGGAGCCCTGTGGATGGGCTCAAGGGAAAGTCTGCATTACTTTGGACCCAAGAAGAGCCGGTAAGTAACAGCACAGAGCGATTCACTTGCCTTGTGCGGAAAGGGCCATAGTTGGCACAGATGGCCTTCTACTTTAGGTCTTCAGATTTCACATATGTGGTAATACTTTGAGAAAGCACTGTGGGGAACTCCTTCCAGATGTTACATTTTAAGAAGGACACTAAGCATGTTTAGAGGAAGATGATCAGGATGGTGAGGGATAGTGATGAAAGACAAGGGTGTTTAGCCTGCAGAATAAAAGATTCAGAAAAGACACGTGACGTTCAGACATTTGAAGACTTGTTCTCTCTTGCTCTAGAGGGCAAGATTAGACTTGGTGGAAACTGTAGGGAAGTAGATTTCAGTTTAAAACATTAGATAACACTTCGAGTGGTATGAGCTGTTCCTCAACTGTGTAGCAAACTGCCACAAGAGATAGTAAGTTCTCCTTCATTGAAGCATCCATCTGTCAGACTGCTATAGTTGCATCCTGCATTGCAGAGCCCACACTAAGAAGATGGGTTTGGACTAGACAACATCTCAACTCCTTTCAGTTCTGTCTTGCTTCATTCTTTGTAAGGTTATGTCCTACTTGGCCTGTAATCTAGTCTTCAGTTCCAAGGGTACACACAGGAAGGCCTCTGGGAGATCTTTCCATGTTTTCTATAATAAAAAGGGGCTCCCCAAAACATTACGCTAGCGTTGTGAGGTTGTTTGGTTAGCTGGATTTTGCTCAGGTTCTGGATACTGCTATAAAATTGGGTCATTACCTGCTTGGGATTTCCAGATTTTTTAAAAAAAGTAAAGCATAATTATACATTCTCCTGAGGTGCGTTCGTACCAGACAGTTATAGCAGTATAATTCTACTTTAACTGCCATGGCTGCATTCTATGGAATCCTGGGGCTTGCAGGCTGGTGAAGCACTAGAGCTCTCTGGCTAAGAATTCTAAATGCCCATCCCTAAACTATAAATCCTAGGATTCCACTGCGAAGAATCATAACAATTAAAGTAGAATTTTCTGCTAAACATGTATGGTTAAAACTGGAGACAGGTATGGTTAAAACTGGGGACAGGGATCTGGGTTGCACATACACCCTCTCTCACACACATTTCCTTGATTTCCTGGATACAAGTTATTCCTACTCATATTTGTCTCAATATGGTTACAAAGATCCCAGGAGGAGAAACTCTGATAAAGCTAGGTTCCCAGTCATGCGATTTCTGTACCCACAGTTCCAGAAATGCAAAGGGAAAACCTACCTCCAGGTGCCTGGGGATGTTGGGAGGAGGAAGATGGCTTGTACATAAGTTTTAGTGCTATGCATGTTCAGATGAACACCTGAAGAGAACTTAATTCTCCAGCTATTGTGGAACCAGAGAACTGAGATAAGATGTGCCCTCTTATAATGAGAAACACACAACATTTGCCTTCCATTTTCCTAGTCAGTAGGTTAGATCCAGGATCTGCCTTGTGAGGAATGAATGACTCTGTTCATGAAAGGTGCCTCTGTCTGATTTTATGGAGTTCCTTCCCCTTTTCTATCACAGTTCACTTCATTTAGCAAGGCTCCTGACCCTCTGTGTAGCATTTCAGAGGCCTGGTGGAACAGCCGTGGGGAGGAGAGTGTAGGGTAGAGGAACAATCCAAAAATACCAAACAGCCAAGTGAATCCTAGGCTCTGGTGGGTCAGTAACAGGTTTAGAGTATAGGAAGCTACAAATACAAATAAAGAGGTTGTTCTCAGAATGGAATGATGCAAAAAGTTAGATCCTCTAAGTATCTGAATTGGAGCTGGTATTTTTAAACTTGTTTATAAATAATCTGGAGAAAAGGCTAAGCAAGGGAAGTGTCTATGTTTGCAGGGTATAACAAATTATTTGGAGTTTTAAATAAATAAAAAAAGGGCTGAGGAGAACCAGAATGATTTCTGCAAACAAGGGGCTTAAGTTTTAAAATGGTAAATGGCAAATAAGTATAAAGTGACACACATGGGAGAGGCACATGCTAATTCCACACATCACTGATAGGGTAGCAGTAACTGACAAGGAAGGGATCTTGGAGTTGTGATGGTTAATCTGATGGAAACATTCTCACAGTGGAAGGCAGGAATGAAAAAGCCAATTCCACTTTGGGAATCATTAGGAATGAGACAGAAGATAAACCGCCAACATCTGAGCACTTTTATGTGCGCAACCATAACTGGAATATTCTGTAGGCTTCTGGATGCTGTATTATGGAACAGATTCTGCAGAAATGGACAGCATAGAAGAAGGCAAGCAAAATTTTGCTGCAATCCTCTGACAAAGAAGGAAGTTTAAAATATTCAGTTATAACTCAAATGACTAGAGATGGAATTTCCCTGACTCATTTTGATGCTACACTTCCACCACCACAATACATTTCTTCCCTGCTCCCCAGGAGAAGTGCCTATAGAAAACAATGTGGGGGGAGGCAGAATGTGACTGGGCAGAGATGAAAGTTCATGTTCCTATTAATATACATGTTATTATATGCAAAAGATTTATTCTGGTTGTGGTTGTTGCTTTAGTTACATTTGATGGAGATGTGCTGCTGCTCACAGTTAAAAATATGTTGAAATATCTCCACTGATTTTGAGTTTCCTGATTGTGCACAGAGACAGAGACTTTCTAAAGAGAATCCAGACATGGGGCAATATCTGAAAATAAACTATTTTGCTATTCTGTGGTTATAGCCTCCATTAGGGATCACCACACTATTTCTAACCCTCTTATTTGTAAACCAGAAACCTGCCCCTGTATTGTTGAGAGGGGAAGTAGCAATATGATAGGTTTTGCTGATTTATATGGATTGTTTGCCTAGATTTTTTAATTTTCTGTCCTCCCTGGCTTCTAAACAGAGTTAATTTTAAGGAAAAAGATGTTGGTCAGACTCCCCTTGAGATTTTATGCATGTATAGGTTTTCCTACAGTAGCACTTCTCAAGATAAATGATGTGACATACTGACACAACATACCAGAGGCCAATAGCATATTTGTGCCATATTATTTGGACAATGTTTCAGCAATATTTCCTGGAAACTTGCTGTGGACCGGCCACCCACCAGCAACTCACACACTGGCATCAATCCATTGACCACCACTTTGAGCAGCAGCACCCTACAGAAATAGTTTGACATTTTTGTCCAACATGGAACATGTCTTTTCAGTTCAAGGTTGTGGGAGGGGAACTGTGCATGTCATGCCACTGTGCATGCAGATATGCATGGATGTACATGTACATTGCATTCAGATGTGTATTTGACTGTGCATTCAGTCACACATATGGTGTTTTTGTTCAGTTGTGTAACACTGCCATTCAACACAAGGTCACACAGCACAAGTAATGCATAACTATATGCAGAGATTTATTCTACATACTCTCGATGTCTTTATGTCTTTTTTATTTATTTGTCAAAAAATCTATGCCAGTTCTCCCACCATTCTTGGGAGTCTCCACGCTCATTCAGATTTCAAGAGCTTAACTCCACATGTGCCCACTTACTTTCTCCTAATCTCAGGTCCTAAAGCAGAGCTTTTTAAACTTTTCATGTTAGTAACACATTTTTTAGACATGTATCATTTTGTGACACAGCAATTCAGTAAGTAATTCAGTAAGTGGAGGCAGCCCCTCCACCCAAGCCTGGCCCACCATCCCCGCCACCCTTGCTGGGGTTTTCCTCGACTTGAAGCACGGGCAGTGGTGGCAGGAGAGGCAGCCCCTCCACCCAGTTGTGACCTGATGCTGCCCTCGCCAGGGTCTTCCTTGGCCTGGGGTAGTGGGAGAGGCATCCCCTCCACCTGGACCTGGCCTGCCACCGCTGCCCTCACCGGGATCTTCCTTGGCCCAGGGTGGCAGCAGAAGTAGTGGCAGAGGCAGCCCCTACACTCAGGCTTGGCCCGTGGTGGTGGGAGAGGCAGCCCCTCCACCTGTTACATTCCTGCAACACACCTACACACTGCAGCTGACACACTAATATGTCGCAACACACAGTTTGGAAAGCTCTGTCCTAAAGAATCTCCACTAGTGGAGGATCATAACAGTCCCCTGCTACAGCCGCAAATGATCCCAAGGAGAATGTAAACAATGCAAACAAATGCATCACTTTGTATCAATAAGGCAGTTCTTGACATTTGTTCTTTGACTTCACTGCCCATTCAAGAGAAAACTGCTCCAAAATGCTTTTCAGAGATAGCTCAGAACAATAGAATGTTGCTGGAAAACTGCATCTTCATCATCCCCTGCTATCATAAGAACTATAATGAGACTTAGAAGAAACAAGTTATCCTGAAAAGTGGAGGAGTGGCTATATCACCGGTGAATATCACCACTCCCAATCAAAAAACGAGTTGTTACTCCACCCTGCTATTAACCTCCAGTTCCAACATCTTAACCACCAATTCCTAAAACATGGTGCAAGAAATAACACAGCTTTTTTTCTGTAAAATATTATGTATTATGTAAATTACTATGTTATTCTCTTGTTTTATTTTTAAGGTCCTTTGAGGGCAGTAGCCTATAAATATTCATCAATAAAATATTCATAAATACAAGTTTGCATAACATTTAGCAACTTCAAAAAATAACAGTAGTACCAGAGCACACAAATTGATTTATCCTATTTATCAGAGCCTCGAAAAGCTATCTGGGATACAGCTCTTCCAAATCCCCCAAAACCACTGCCTTTAGGTGTTGATTATGGAGAATGGTGGCTGACTATGCTTGCTGGGAGGTTCTAGAAGTTGTGATCCAAAAAAGTAACGTCTCCAAACTCTGCTGTATACTAAGGGCAGACTCTATTTCTAGAACCTGCAAATCACTATCTTTTTGATTGGGGGAGGGGGGCAGGTGGATGACATTAAAAAAATGTAAGAAAATCCTAGTGTCCTATTTCCTTGCTACAAAGATGGACCAGAGAAGGATGATTTGGAGTGGAAAACCAGCAATAGAAAAAGCTGCCTGATTTTGATACAATCAATCACTTGGTTTACATAACTAGCAAAAAGTCACAAAACACCAATATTCAAATTAGTGCAGTTGATATTTGGAAAATTGGAATTTGCCAGTGCTATGCTGAGCCAAACCATGAATCTTTATGTCCCTTTAAAGCAGAAACATTTTTCTAAATATTCAGCAAGGCTGCAAGGCTCAGGGGTAAGCACAGACTTTGTTTTCAGAATGTTGCAGGCTCAGTTTGAAACATCTTTAGTTAGAATTGGCAAAGGCTCCTATCTGAAACCCTGGACGTCTGCACTCAATTATGTAATCACAGAATTGTGTAGTTGCATTGTTCAAGGTCATATAGTCCAGCCCCCTGCCAGTGCATGAAATCCACTGCTACTGCAACCCTCTTAGTTGGCTCTTCAGCTGCGGCTTAAAATTCTTTAATGAAAACATCTTCTCATGCAGCCTGTTTTGCTTATGGTCAAACAGTGTGCATAATCAAGAGGTTCTTCCTAATGTCTAGTCCCATTCCCATTTCTAGTAATTTGACTCTGTTGATTCAGGTCTAGTGGGATGACTTCTTAAAAGCCATATTTCTAATGGAAGGGGATCCTGGTGTCTCCATGTGTCAACACTGGTGTTAACATACCCTACTGCCCCTCTTATGAGATATGCAATTTTCATAAACTGGACTTATTAATGACCAGAGAACATGTTTTGGGTCAAGCTGACCTGAGATGTATTCAGGATCATACGTTCAGAGAGGATTAGGTGGGAAAACCCGACACTGATGGATTTGTGCTAATCCTTTTACTCCTCCAGGCTCTTTGTTTTTCCAAACACAATGAAAAACAAACTGCCCAGATTGGTGAGCAACCAGAGACCATCCCTTGACCTTATCCTATGGAGATCTTCCCTCTACACCCTACTTGACCAAACATTAAGAGATCATTACATGTCTCATCAATGTTTTGCCACTCCAGAGTTAAGCAATCAACCCATTCTGGCTGATTCTGGCTTTTGTCAATCTTGTGATAAAGCCGTTATAGCTTTGTCATCACACCCCTTCAGGACAGGAAATAGGGTATAAAAACCTAGCTTTAACCCCAGCCATTTATAATACTTTAAGGGTAATACATTGTATGTGGTACCCTAGACTGCTGCTCCTTCATGCTTCCCTCAGACACTGTCTGAGCCATTCTGCTGTGACCCCTCCTTCAGGACTGGTAACTATCACTCTTTCCATCCAAATCTGTTTCTATCCAAACTTTCTTGCCTCACTTTCCAATAGCCTTGTATGGTTCTTAAGAGTGCTTGATTTCTCATGTGTTTGTCAATTTAAATAAAACATTATGTTAACTTTAACTGGAGTTCTCTCTACGGTAAGTACTAGTATATATAAGTGAAAAGATCCTGCCATTTCCCTCCTCTCACAGGCCTCCTTTGAGCTATACTTATCCCATATTCTAAGGAGATGCCAGCATTGCGGGTGGACCCCAACATCCTCCACTTCTTAGGGTGACCCTAGTTTTCATGAATCACGCAGTGGTGGTACAAATGTTTGGACAAGCACATAAATTACATGCATAAAGACAACATGTGGCCATAGCTCTAACTGAAAAATCTATAGAAATTTGCACCACTAAGGGAACTCTCATTGAATTCACACCTTCTACCTATGTTGTTTTTGAAATAGACTAATTAGTTTCATTTAAGTAAACTCTATCTGTAGTCCATTATACCATCTTTAGACGCTAAGTGACAGAAGGCTGTAACCTTCTCTATAGATGAAGCTAGAGGCTTGCTGGAATGTTCATTCTTTAGAGGGTCTGTAGTACTTCCATGTACTGTATCCCTCTGCAACTCCCCGCTCCCCATCTTCCACCAGCGGAGAGAGAGTCTTCCTGCCTAGTAGAGATGGGGAGGAGTATGAGCACAACAAAAGGCTCAATAAACCATGAACCAACAAAACCTATTAGGATCTTAGGAAAAGCTCAGAAAACAGCTTTCAAGGGAAGAGCAACCTTGCGCCTCCTTTGAACTGGGTCTCCTTACCCCTTTGCTCACTACATGGAGATAAAGCAAATTTCTTTTAGAATCAAGGATACATGGGGAGGGGTATCCTCCAGAGCAGAAAATTCAAAATTACAAATCAATAGCCTTGGATGGCCTCCTTATCCAAGTGATGTCTGTGAAGCTCTATGTCTAGAATGTACATAGAAATACAAACTGGTGTCTTTCAAGTCGAGATGTACAGTCAGCTCTCCACATTTGAAGGTTTCACTTTTGTGGATTTGACTATTCACAGATTATTTGCTGTCATCTCTGCTGCCTCCCTGTGTCATTTTTAATAGGGACTGCAAGCCACGTGAGACTGAGAAACTGCAAATGAAGCCTGTTAAGTCTCTATTAAAAATGGTGTGGAGTAGCACTGGAGGTGGCAGTAAGCCCCACCAGCCATGCACTTCTGCCTTGCAAAGGAATCCTGATGCCTCAGAGGAATCCATGGTGGGTTGAATATGGTGATCATTCTTTTTTGTGTATGATAAATATCGTTTGGGAGGGCCTAGAGCAGGGCTTTCCAAACGTTGTGCTGCAACACTTTAGTGTGATGCCTGAAGTGTGTAGGTGTGTCGCATACAATCTTGGAAATGTATGTTATTATTTATAAATCATATATTTAAAAAAAATTAAAGGTTTTCATGAGATATGCTGTGCCTGTGTCTGTAGCTCTTATAAGGGGCTAGTTTAACCTCCAGTTTGCTAGTAAAACTGATTTACTGTGTTGCAAAATGTTGCATGTATAAAAAGTGTGTCACCAACATGAAAAATTTGGAAAGCTCCGGCCTGGAGTTATTCACGGTTTTTCCACTTTCATGGGGGTCCTGGACCCCTAACCCTAGTGAACGTGCAGGGATGGTTGTATTTCCAGAAAGGAGGAGAGAGAAAGGTTAGAGTTGTTGCACTTAGACAGCTGGGTGCCAAGTCTGCTGATCCCAAGATCAGCCCCATTTAACATTTCTGAAAACACTTTCATTTTATGCACATGCCCAGCACTATAACATCTCAGTTTGTTTTCACTTCCTAATTTGTATATGCACTGTTTAGCTTTAATGACCTATGAGTGCACTTAAGACCTGAGGTTTTGTTTAACTGTAGTGTGAGTTTAATAAGCTTTCTGGCTGTGTGCGAAAAATTCCAGCCTCCTTATTGGCCTCTGGCCTCCTTAACAAAGACTCATATTTTGGCTTCACATTCTGTAATATCCTATTTCTACTTCCATGTTCTTGATAGCAAATTTCTGATGTTCATTTACACACACACGCGCACACACACACAGAAAATCTTACTGCATTCAAGCTTCCTGGAATATTGTTTCTTTTTAAAGCTAGTTTTTGGTTACCTTTTTGTTTCACCTTCAGGACCTTTTTTCAAGCATATGAAAAGATAAAGCAAATGATTCTGTTCTGAAGTTAATATGGGGGTGGGCAAATGAATGTGTGGAGGGACAGGAAGAGGGCCTACTTATGCATCCTTAATCATACCCCTGGTCTCCACACATTCTTCTAAAGTTTTGCTCACAGCCTACATGCAAACACATACACTTAGAACATTTCTGCACGACACTCTTATAGCGTGATGATTCCACTTTCAACCTCCTATGGAATCCTGGGGTTTGCAGTTCCGGGAGGGGCTGGCTGGCCCCTCCCGGAACTGCAAACCCCAGGATTCCATAGGAGGTTGAAAGTGGAATCATCGTGCTATAACAGTGTCATGCGGAAATGGCCTTAGTTTCCATATGTGCAATCTGTGTTGAACTTGGACTTAAAAGGTTTAAATCCCCACTGTCCCTGAAACTCAGTGGATGGTTCCCTTGGTCAGTCACTTTCTTTCATTCTGGCCTAGCTCCAAGGGCTGTATTTGTAAAGAAAAAAAAATGAGGAGGGGGAAAAGTTTTTTCAACCTCCTCAAAGAGAAGGAAGGATATAATGGCCAATATTCTATTAGTGACATACACAAGTTAAGTCCAACATATACTTGTTTATCTCTTTTTGTGTGTGGGGGGGTTCCTCCCTCCACAATGATCAGAACTCCTCTGACTCATCATTTAGCCCACAGCTGTTCAGTGTATGGGGCAGAGTGGAGGAGACTGAACAAGTTTCTGGCTATGTCTCTGTAGTCAGATGTAAAATGGTTATATCATCTGCTGAGACCTCTGGAGGGCCCCAGTGGACCTCAGTGGACTATTTCCTGCATCTGACTGTGAGGACACAGAAGCTTCTCCAATCCTCCTCATCTCCACCAGCCATGTAATAGCCATGGAGAGGGGCTACAGCCGCTAAATGGTGAGTCCAGGGATTCTATATAGGTAGTGTAGTCCAGCTTGTAGAACTTTGATGCAAAACAGTAGCTTAGCTAATGTAAGTAATGAATACAGAAATACATAGAACTGGCCAGGTAAATAGATACTTCTGCAATTTTTTTCACATAGAGTGGCCACTTCCACACTCTATGAAATTTTTATGGTTGAAAAGCTCATTCAGATTAGTCCAATGGTTTGTTTGTTCTTTTTTCAAAGAGCTGCCTGTTAACTAAAAAAGCATCTTGTTTTGGCGAATGGCTCATTGTTCCTGTACCATTCTAAATCAAAGGAATTATTTTGTCTGCAGAGTCATTCTGACGTTAAGACTGGATGTTTCTTGTCAAGGTGCCTAAGCAGTGAATCTTAAATTTAGGATTTGCAGGGCAATAGAGTGGGGTTCTGTTTGTGTGCTGTAAAACTCATGCCAACAGGACCCAAGTATCACTTTAGGACCCCAAACACTTTTGTAAGATATGTATTTATTAAGAATTTCCTCCCACAGATATGATCTTCTGAGTCATGAAAGTTATGTCTCTAGTTTAATTCTCAAATTATATTTCCTGTTTCTGAAAGTGCACCATGGCCCACACTGAACTGATCATATGCCACCAAACACACACTTATTTTGGTGTTTTACGAAACACCTAGCCCGAAAAAGTATCCTACAATGCTTTCTGGCTTTCCATAATTACAGATGGGCTTCAAAACTGTATGTTTACTGAAAACAAATGACAGGTTGTTTGTTTGTTTTTTGGTCAACTTCATTCACAAAGTGCCGGTGGACAAAGCTCCAAGCGTGAGTGGCACCTGAATTCAACCAAAGGCCAAGTGAGGAGGAGCCAAGCAGAGAGTGGTGCAGCCCAGGCAGCTTCTTACACCAAGTTCCCAGGGATGCAAGGCAGGCTGCTCCACCTCCCCAGGCCCTCTAGACATTGGCCTCTTCCTCAGTTCTAGAGAGAGGCACAACCCGCTTCAATACAGTTTGAGGCTAAGATGATGCTCGTGGGTGCATGTTTGAGAGAAAGACAGGCACGAGAAAATGAGCAGCGGTCATCTCTAGAGCGATGAGGTTACCAAGGAGGGGAGACAAGGCTTGGTCTGTTTTTAGTTTTTGCCATATTCAAATATCTATGTTTTCTTTAAGTGTAGTGTGGTGCAGCTAGTTGACAATATCCTTTCCTCCCATTTCAACTTTCCTGAGAGGAAACAATGGGGAGGGGAGAGTTGGGAAGAGGGGCTTGTGGTGGAAATGTTAAGCCATAGGCAGTTGGAACTTTCTTCCTTTGCTGGCCTCTGTCAATACTCTTATCTGGGGTTGGGAAGCAGGGAGCATAGCTGGTCAGCCTCCCTCAAGGGATCTAAGGTAGGACAGTTCAGGTTAAAGAAATGCAGGAAGATCCATAAATGGGAGCTAAGGAAATGGAGAGTTGAACAGCGGGCACCACGTCTTGTGAGTAGTGTTAGCAGTGGGCACCTCCTCTTGTAAGCACTGTTCAATGAGTGAATTCTTCCAAACCTTCTCTCTGTCTCTTCCCTTTGCCATCATTCTAAGTTTTAAATTAATTTTTCCATGCATATATTATCAGATATGGATCAGAGGTTTAAAACCAGCACAGGAAAAAAAAGGTGAAACACAATGTGGATAGTGACCAATTGCCAAGAATTTCTCAAGACATGTCTAACACTTCAATGTAAAACAGTAATAATAATTAATTAATGTGCTTTTTATGTAATCTGTGATGCTTTTTCTTGAATTCATTGTATCTTCTGATTTTTTAATGTAAATATATATGCACTGTTTGTTCACCTTATAATAATTCCATTGCTTTTTAATCTCATTATTGGGTCATTTATTTACAATTACAATATATAAATTTGAAATAACAATAACTGTATTAATTACAATTAATGTTGTTAATAGGAAGGGTACAATTTATAAAATTGGACTACTAAAGAGTACTCAGGTAAAAAAAAAATGTTGGGAACCAATGTTTTACATCAGTGCTGCTTCTCAGTGATAAAACACCCCCCAGCCCAACTTCAGGCCTTGCATTTTGAGGACAGAGCTTGGAAAAGATACTTTTTTTTAGATGACAAGTCCCTGAGTTGCCTGTGCTGGCTTGGGGACTCTGGGAGTTCTCATCTCAAAACACTGAGTCTTCCAACAGCAAGGAAACTGGTCAGATCAGCAAACAAACCTCTTAACTGCAATTGACCAGAGCAGGTCATATGTTTTGCTTCCAGTACAAACTTCGTGATCTGCCTTACTTATTGGGTTAATGAGGGAGCCTACTCCTGATCCCTTGTGATGGATTTCCTTTATGTCTGCTATGCTTGGCCTCAGCTTCACCTCTCACCTGAACTTGACAGGACAAGCGTGGAGAGTCTGACAGACATCCATTGTCTTCACTCTGTAACTTCAGAGGTAGCCCTAGGTGGCTGCTACATTATTAATATATTTGTAGCCAAACAGTTCTAGTGACTCTCTAAATTAATATTGCATTATTCTCAATGTGAGTAGTGCGTTGTGATAAATGGAAGACAAGCTATTAGGTTTATTCAGCACCTCACTCTTGGCAAATGTTTTACCTAATTAGAATTTCACAAACACACACACAATTAAGATAATGCAAAACCTGAAGGTTTTAAAACAGAGAAATAGGAAAACCTTGGGATGCAATCCCTAAATTGGTCAATCTTATGTAAACCAAGGAGCTTACTGTTGAGAAGCAGACAACTGCATGACCACACATTTAGATTCAAGAATATATAATGCACACATACCACACACATGTGCATGAGTTTACTACTGTTATATCCCCACATCTGTCATTCTATTTAGCTTTTCTTCCTGAACAATTTTCATAAACTGTAAAGTTACTTTTTGGCTGAATCCTAGAATCCAGAATCCTCCAGAGCTAGAGATAGGCTTCAGCGATGAAACAGAATTTGGCGTGGGGAGTACTGTAGCAATACCTATCCTTGGAACCTGGTTCACCTGAGCAAACTAACAAATACAGAGAAAGGAAGCCAAACTTTGGGGGAAACAGCAAATGCCACAAGCCAGTAAAGACTGAGGTAAGTAAGGAAGTGTTCAAACTACAACAGAGATCTCACATACTTTAGTTCTGGGAAACGGGATAGTCTTGAGAGTAAGAGTCACCACAGAAGAGGACCCCATCCTATTTAACATCTGCAAAATGTGACACCACATGAAAGGACTCTGAAGACGACTGAAACAATCAGTCAGTTAATGAGGAAGATCTGGCTTAGAGCAGTGCTTCCTGAACTCTTGTCTTCCAAGTATTTTAGACTTTAGCTCCAGAATTGGCCAAGGCAGCTGGGACTTCTGGGAGTTGAAGTCCAAAAGATAAAAAAAAACCTTGAAGGACTAGAGTTTGTGAAACACTGGCCTAGAGGATTCAACTATTCAATACTGCCTTGCAAAAGCTACCTGCCAACCTCACTCACAATGATATCTTCCTCTCGCATCTGCCTAACATAACAAATGTGTCTGAAGTTTCCAATTCCTCAGACGGGAAGATGGAACATTGAAATTGGGTTAATTCTACATAATTCTCTTCTCATAACCCACCCATTTAGTACAGTCACTGTATTGCTACAGTAAGGAACTTGGGAGAAACAAACACATCTTTTCTCCCCATCATTAATCAGTGATAGAAAGCAAGATCCATGACAGCTGGCACCAAATGGAATTCTAAAAAATCAGACTCTGGTGAAAACATAATGGCCAAACATATAAGCTGGGACAGTTCTGAAATATGGCTCACCCTTTGAACATACAATGTAGGAATAATACTGGCAACCTACCTTACAGGTTTGCTATAGGAAATATGAACACCCTAGAAAGAACTATATAAATTCTAAGCATCGTTACATTTTGCTAATCAATCAACCTCAGCTAAATTTGCAATTAAGATGCCTCAGTGAGGAAATTAAATATAACAGTTTAATATACAAAAGCTGCCACTCTTTCTTAAAAGAAATGATAAAGTTGCTTCTCCCCCCGCCTTTTTTTATTTAGTTTTATTTATTTTATTTTTTTTATTTAGTTTCTCCTAAATCAAGACCCAAATCGGCTCCCAGCATAGATTATATTTGTGTTTTCCACAGCTAAAACACGACTACAAAAAAGTAATAAAACACAATTAAATAAACTAAAATACAATTAATGCCACTAAAAATACAATTAATTTAAAACAGTTTAAAAGCATTTCAAACACAATAATGAAAGAAAATACAGCTTACTCACACTGTAAAAATTTTCTCACATACACAAACGAGAAACAATTTAGTTGATTTATCTACCAGTTAAATGCATGCAGATTTAGAGTTAAAATTGTTGGTTTCTACAAATCTAAACTGGTATTTAACAGACCTAAATTAACATTTATAGTGCAATCCTGTTTCTGAAAGGAATGCAATGCTGCACACGCTTTGCAGGGAATAAACCCTGCTGGATGGCATGGTACTAATACTCATGATAAGACTGCATTGTAAAAATAATCACACTCGTGCTGTTAAATAGAAAGTTAACTCTTATAGACTAAACAGTCCTCAAACTTAGCAGATGCATGAAGTCAAAATTAGAAAATGGTTGTTTCTTTAATTTAGTGACTACATTAATGCTTCCCACATGGTAATTTACTAGCACACCAAGAGCCACCTGCTTTGACATGCAAATATGTTTTGTGAAGTCAGCACAATTTCCCCTCTCACAACAGAGTTAGTTTTTATATTACAGCCGGAGTGTTTCTATTATTTAAAGGCACCCCACTGAACTGTTCTTACCTGTAGCTTTTTAAGAAAACCAATGAAGTCCACATTATAGACCACCTAGTAAGGATCTCTTTATGTATTAATTGCATGCAATTAATTGCAAAGCGTTGGGAATAATTAAAGTAGATATGAGCTCAGGTATTATAGTGTCATTCTACTTCACCTAGTGCTTCTATGTTCCACCTCCACTTGCTCCCAGAAGCACAGGCAAAACAGGAAAACTCCCATTATTTTGACTGATTATGAGCTACAGCAGCAGAAATGGTAATTAAGACATTTGGCTTTTTGTTTTCATTTCTTTTTTTATGTCATCCATAGGGTCGCCGTAGGTTGAAGTCGACCTGACGGCAGTTAACAACAACAACAACAAAGTTAAAATCTGATTTCTGCTAGCTGGACTATACTGTGTGATCTTCCTTAAAATATTTCAGGCAGGAGTGTAGATATTGAAGGTGGGTAGGGGACTAAATGGCTCCCAAACATTGGCTCCCAAATAAGAATTCTGCCCAAATAATTTTTCACCATTTGGTCCCCCAAATTTCTAGCATTGCAGTAACTCAAAACTTCAGTTGATCATTTGGGAAGACAGTTTATGCATCCAAAGAAAAGGGGCAGGAAAAGAGACCAAGGGAATGTGAAGACAGCAAATGTAAGAGTTCTAGGTATAAATGATTTTCAGTGCCTCACTCTTCACGATGCTTGAAATTTTAGAGCTGAAGGAAAATTTCATTTGGGAAGGGCAGAATTGTTATTGGGAGTCAATCCCCCATTCCCCCCCCCAATAACTATACCCCTGGGTAATAACTGCCATGAAACCATTATGTGAATTTATAGTTATCTTCATTTTAACTATTGTAAGCATCCTTGAGTCCCTAAACTGAGAAAAATGTGGTATGTAATAATACAGTCAGCCTTTCACATTTTTGGGTTTGACTTTTGTCAATTTGATTATTCAGAAATTAAAAGGTCCATGGGCCCCTACCTGGCACCACATCTCCTCTCTCAGATTTTCAGACTAGGAAAACACTCAGTTTTAGAGACACCACCAGCAACCTCCCATCTTCCAGTGCCTCCCCTCATTTCTCTCCCCCCATGCCTCTCTCCAATTTTAACAACAGCAACCCCTCACTTCTCTTCCTGCACACATTGGAAACTTCAGTCTCTTTCAGATTCTCAGACCAGGAAAATTCAACCAGGTTTTAACCTTCTCGTCCCCCTTCCTAATGCCTCTCTCCAGATCGAACAACAGCAACTCCTCATTCTCTTCCTGCACACACTGGAAACTTTTCCCCTCACCCAGATACTCAGACCATGAAATCTCATCTGGGTTTTAACTTTTTCTCCCCCCCCTCTCCTAAAGCCTCTCTCCAATCCCACCTTCAAAGGGGAAGAGAAGTAAAATCTGAGAGGCTGAAGCTTCCAATGTATGCAGGAAAAGAAATGAGGGGTCACTCTTGTTGGGACTGGAGACAGGTATGAGGTCAGAGTGGGGGAGAGAAGGTTAAAACCCAATTAGGAAGTGATGAAGAGAAGTTGAGGGATGCTCTGAGGACAGGGAAGAGGAAGAAGAGTAGAAGAAGGGTGGTGAGGAGCTCCATTGGCCACCGCTGTCCCTGCTGGCTGCTTCCAAAATGGGCTTCAGTTTATTCATTATATTTTCATTTTTTGGGGGGGGTCCTGCACCCCTAACTCTTGTGAAAGTAGAGGGAATACTATAACAAGAAACAATAATAATAGTAAGGACAAGAAGACTGCCATATTCTATGCATTTACTTGGGAGCACATTCCATTGAACTCCATAAATGGATTTCTCAATAGAAACATTTAAGTTCACACTGTTAGGAATATGTACCCTTAGGAATGGGTGAATAGGGATCGAAAGAATATTTCCTATAATTCATTTCCCTGTCAAAAAAATGGGTTTCACAACAGTCTAGAAACTCATTAGGAATGATGATACAGCAGTGAGACTTCCACAGTTTACTTCCAGTATTCAAATGTTTCAAAGTGTTCTGGAGGAATTTTCAGTGCAGAAAATGAGCTAGTTCTTGCACAAACTTTGAGAAACTCTAATAGGGGAAGAATATTGTGTAGAAATATTTGTCTCCTTCTGTATGGGTGGGGGGAGTGGAACTTTAGTAATTATTCATCCTTCCATGTGAAGGTGAATAGTCAAGAACTGGCATCCTTATAGGTGAATCTAACTGCTGCATTAGCAGATGTGACTGATGTTCTTGGTTTCTATTTTCTTATTCAGTGAGACATCTGGATGCAGCCAGAAAAACAAAGCTTGCATATCTTTGTTTCCCCCAAATAACCATCTGGGCTACTCAACAAAATATACCCTTATCAGTTGCATTTTGTTCCCTATAGGGTGCCCTAGAACCAATGCTTGGAAAAGTTACTTTATGGATTAAAATGGCCACGTCAGGAAGTTATAATCTTTAGAAAGTACAAGCATGCCTCAGTTAGCAAAGCCTCTGACAATATAATTTCCTTTTACATAGAGTTTTTACACTTGTCCAGCCCTCTTTTCCTCCTCTGTCTAGCTGGACTGTTTTTTTTAGCAGTATGAGCATTAGGAATATGGTAAAGGAGGGATGGAGAATGATAGACTTTCAGTATAAGGTTGCATCAATGCATCTGTAGTCCACACTTCAATAAACAAAGCTTGAGCTAGGAACAAGTGAGATTCTAATCAGCCCATTTTATTATCGGCATGTTTGCCCTCCTACAATAGGCAAGGTAAATATCAGCCGCCTCCAGAATCCCTTACTGAGCATGTATAAACAGCAAGGGCGGGGGGAGAGAATGCAGATAAGCCTGCCTCATCATTTACCCTTAACATGTTAAGCTTAGATCTGTAAGTCTGGCCACCAAAATGGAAATCATAAGAAAAAGGAAGCTAGTAAAACGGGGTGGGTGTGGGGGGTAGAGAATCCCTGTTCCTCTTGGAAGGAACTTTCAAGTGTTCTGTAGATGGTTCAGAATGTTTCGTTTCCTTCTGCAAGGCTCACCTGACCTTAGTGTTTCATTTCACTTCTGCTTGTTGTTATTTTTGAACAAAAAGTCTGCTGAAACATGTTGAAATGCACCTTTTTTCTTGTTTTAGTATAGGAACCTATCCCTATTCTTTCCATTATTTCTGTCCTAGTACTGAATTTTCTGTTAAAGGAGTAATACCTAATTTGTTAATTGAGGTATACCTATAATTCCCATCTAGAATTGCATGTGGATGAAAGTAAGAATCAACATCAACTTTGACTGGGGCATGCCGTTGTTGTTGTTGTTGATGATGATGATGATGATGATGTTGCGTGCCTTCAAGTTCTTTCCAACGTATGGTAACTCTAAGGGGAACCTATCATGGGGAAGTTTTTTCCTGAGAGGGTCTGCTTTTGCCTTCCTCTGGGATTGCCTAAGGTCACGCAATGGGAGATTCCAAACCTGGACTCCTAAATCATAGTCCAACACTCAAATCACAACACCATGCCATTATTTAAATACAAAGAAATCTCTGTACTGTAATATTGTTGCATACATAAAACCTATACATACAGTTCACAGATCACACATTTAAGGAAACAGGACAATGGATCCAGCAAGAAAACAAAGTAAGAATATTTACAACTTTTGTAACTTAAACTGTGGCATCTATCTTTCACTGGCTATCTTTGGAGATCCTGCCAAAGGTGTGTCTGGGATGCACAATTTCAGCTTTCAAAGAGGAACATTCCTAGCTGCTCCTTGACCTACATTGGAAGACATAAGAAGCATCCCACAGTGGCAAGCTGACTAGCTGGCTGTGTCAATTTCAGAAATAAGGCTTCAGCAAGATAATGGTGCCTCCAAGATGAAATTGACATAAAATTGACTCAGATTTCTCCAAAACCATAAGTTATGAATTTAAAGAAACAGTCAACAGCAAGAGACTTCAGAAACAAGAGAGAGAATATGGCTATGTCAGGAGCCAAAACTATAATAGATTTGGATTGCTGTGTATGGCCCTAAATTGATTTGACAAACAGGAAGCTACGGCAACCATGAGCTGCTTCTCACCTTGTAATTTAAATGCATGAGAACGTGTCTTGTGTTTAAGGGGCAAACGCTGACTGTAAGTAACGAGCTCTGAGATGAGACCTGTGAACTGTGACTCCTTAGCAAAGGCAACTAATCTAGAGTGCATTCATTCTGGAAATAGGTTGGTTTCTCTTTTAAGACAATAAAGACCATTTTGGTTTGCTCTCTTGGCCTGTGCTATTCGTAAATAAGAAAATAATGATTTATTCAAACAGATAGCAATCTTCTGGAATACAAAACTACTCCTTTCATATAGCAAAACCTTTCAAAGAAGCTAAAGTAACTGCATACACCTCTGCTTCCATGGAGTCCATTACAAGAACAGGTATGAATTTGTGACAGATGAATACAGATAATGTGCTCATTGAAACTGTAAGCATGTCTCCTAGCTAGCTAGATCAAGTTCAAAGATGTTGGACTTCTAGGGGCCAATCCTTACGGCTTTAACAAGAAGCATAATTCTTTCACATACATATATAAATCCATACATGTCTTATACATAGTGGACTTTCCATATCTGTGGAGGTTCGGTTCAGAACCCACCACAAAAGGCAAAAAACATGAATGGCCACATTCCATATTACTAAATGGTGGTGACGTGTGTGCAGACGCTTCAGCGTGTCCATGTTCATGTTGCCACCATTTTATGTATAGGATGCAACACTCCATGGTTACTGGAAATCGCAAATACAGAGGGTTCACTGTAAAGGCATATATCTGCTCTAACAAGGAAGTTCCCAATATTGTGTGACAAACATGCTGGTTGGAGGGAGATATTCTAACTAATATTATGTCTTCATGATTTCTAATGCACTGATATTAAATGTGCATTTCAAACATAGAGTTGCCAGGGCAAACTTAAACATCTCGAGGTATTTGATCCATTATAATGTAGTTGTTTGAGCTCCAGGGGTCAGGGTTGAAATCCAGCCAGCAAAAGAAAACCGGTGGATGACCCCGGACAAGTCACACTCTCTGAGCCTTATAGAAAGGGAATGGCAAACTTTCCCTGAATAAATCTTGCCAAGAGAACCCTATGAGAAGTTTGCATAAACTGGAGTCAACTTGAAGGCAGATGACAACAACAAAGATAGCACTTAGTACTTTCAGGTGAAAGACACAGCATAGCTATACCATACCTCCCTCCTTTAAAGAATTTCTCCAGCAAGAAAAAAGATGGGCTGAACTATGGGAAGAACATGGAAGGGTCATATGAATATCTTCTGGACATGCCTGTAACGTTCTGGTGAATGAGACAGAATGAAGGCATTGTACAGCTTTGACAAGAAGCCTGTCTCTGGTGAGCAAGAGGGGAAATCCTTCTGAACACATGCAAATGGAGACAGTAAGAACCCCAAGAAATCTATTCCAATGTTCCCTTTGTAAACAGCTGTGTGATTGAAGTCATTACACATCTTCATTACACATCTGCCTGAAGCAAAGTCAAGGCTGAAATTGTGATGGTTTAACTTTAAATGCTTCTTAATATTCATCAAAAGGAATAGTTTTCTCTGAGAGTAACATGTAATAAGCATTTGCAACAAGCAAGTATACACATAATGCCAGCATTTACATCTGTAAGAGTTGAAAAAAGGATGCTGAACAACACATGTGATAAGATGAAAAGAAAGAAGGGGGAAGAAAGAAGAAAAGTTGCACTGAGTTTATATAACAATTAACAATATATATATATTAATGCATTCTTTTTGAACAAATCCCTCATAATAATGAGTGAATATTTACTGTAGGAAGAAATCATGTGAAAACTCTTTTCAAACAACTAAAAAAGCCTCAGTTGTTTGAGAAAGAATGGCTTATATGATAAATAACTCTGGAACCTCATCCTTCATATGCTTAGTTAGATTTGCCTCTGACTCCGGATTTGACTCCAAGATGGTGCCTTTGACTTCAAAGATTTCTCATCACTTCGCTTTGCACTATGACACAGTAATGCATGATTGGAGCTCCACTTTAAACATAAATAGATTAGGTATCTAGACAGCTGGTGTGTCTTTCAGTGCTATGAGCGGGGTGTTGTAACCTTTTATTATGCTCTCACCAAATTGAGTTTGAGCACAAAAGCTTCCTTCAAGAGGAAAGGTAAGTGATCTAGGACAGTGCTTTTACTCTTACAAGTTACTGCACTGGAAGGAGAGTGCTCTGTCAGCTTGCATATCCTCTCTGGGACTAACAGCAATTGCGCTCTTCCAGGACTTTTCCAGGACTTGCAGCCAGAGGACAATAGGGACAGGACAGCTGAAGCTTAATGCATATAGGGAAAAAATAGCATAAAAAGCAAGGAAGCATTATTGTAATGTGCCTATATATTTCATATTGATGTCTGAAACACAAGGGATAAAATTTACATGCACAGTGCTATTGATTTCTTAATGCCATCTTGGATCCAATAAAAGATACCAATAAACTAAAAAATATTTAGCTTTTCCTTTTCACAAAGCTTTTAGTTTAGTTTTAGTTCACTTTGGGAACTTAACGCATGAAAGGAGAACAGAAGATGTGCTCTTCCTGGATACCTATGGTTAATGACAAAAGTGGTAAACTCACAAACACACATAAACGTAACTAAACAGCCAGGGAAAGAAAGCGTGGGCAGAAACATTGGCCCTTTGAGATATTACCAAAGTTCCAAGAAGCAATGCCTTTTCCCTCCTTCCCTTCAAACCTCTTCCTTCTCAAAAAGAGAGATACAGAGGTACCAGCTAGCTGGCGCAGAAAATCCTTTGAAAGGAGGGAAGACTTATTCTTCTCCAATCCCAGACGGAGGAGAGAGATAATTGCAATGACCAAGCCGTGTATGTGCGTGAGAGAGCCAACTGCACTCTAGGTATGCTCAGAGGCACACCTCTCTGCTCCTAGAACTGCCAAGTGATGCTTCCAGGGCCAGGGGAGCCCAATGCTCCCTCCTGCTCGTCCCAATACCTGCCCAACTTCTCTCTTGCTCCCTTTCCCTCCCCTACAGGTAAAGTTCTCCCTCCCTCCCTCCCTCCCTCCCTCCACACTCTCTTTCTTCCAACCCACCCCTCGGGTCCTTCCTTCGCTGCCTGGCTGCTCTCCCCACCCGTCGCCCTTCTCCTCTAGTCCGGGTCCAGCTCCTTTGCCTCCCCCCGGCCCCCCACCCCCCAGCCAGGAGCCAGCCGGTCTCTCGACTTACCCAGCTGCTCCTGGGAGAAGTTAGAGCCCGATGTAAATAGACACATCCCCGACCAATGAACAAGGCGAAGAAACGGCGGCCCCGGGAGCGGAGAAGTCGCGGGCGGGCAGGGGGGCGGGCGGGGCGCTCAGGGCCGGGGGAGGCGAGGGGATGGAGGGGAGGGCAAGACGGAGCTCGGGGGCGGCGGGCGTCCCCGCGCCCGCGCGCTCGCTCCCCCTGGGCTCAGGCTGCTTTTCTCGCCCGGAGGAGAGGCATCGCCAACCGCCCGGGGCCCCGCAGGGCGCTCGCGTCCTCCGGCCGCCGCCGCTGCCGCCGAGCAAGGAGGGGAAGGAAGGGGGGTTTCCTTGCCAGCCGCGACGCCGGGCGCCTTGGACGCAATCCAGCTCTCCTTCCCTTCTGCCTCCACGCACACGCACACACACACACGCGCGCGCGCGGCCACGCTTTGCTCGTCCTCTCTCCAAGACTCCCAGGGAGTTCTAAGATCTCCGCTCCCGGGTCCGGGTTGGTTTCCGAAATCCTGACGCGGGCAGGGGAGAGAAGGGGGGAGAAGAAAAAGAAAAACTCCTCCTCATCTCCCTGGCGCTCTTTTCTTGCTCCACGCGCCTCCCCCCTCAAAGCACATACGCTCTCCCGGGGAAAGCCAGAGAAGGGAGGGTGGGTTTGGCAGCCCCGCTTTGCCCTCCCCCGAGATTCGTCCGCTGACCCTTTCTGGGGAACGTGGGACTCCTTTTCGCAGATGAGCCTTCCCCCGAGATCCTGCTGGGGACATGGGATGTCCTCCGCTGCGACTTATTTGGGTGCCTTTAACCGCCTCCCTTTCAATCCACCAGGGGACTGATTGAAAGGAGATTGACTTAGAATTAAAGGCTTGGGCACCCAAGAATTTCATCCCAGCCTCCAACTTGGGGTTTCAGCATTGAAATAACTTGCAGCCCTCTCTCCACCCCACCCCACCCCACCTCACCCCAATCCATTGGTGGTTAGCCTCTGGCCCAGCTTTCTTCATTTCACCTGTATATATTTATGCAGGGAGAGGGGGCTGTTACCATGTTGGTGCTATTGTTAAACAGCCAGAGGGTTCAGAAATTCTTGCTGATTTATTTCATCTCCCAGTTGATCTCATTTATCTTCTACACATCCTTGCTTGGCAGAGGAAATGCCTACCAATAGTGCATGTATCTATCCTATTCCTAGCAAGGCAAAGGGGCAGCTGAGCTGGGATTGTCCTGTTTTAAGTCACCCAACTGAACAAATCCAGATATGCATTTGTGTTGGGCTGGGAAACCACACAAGGGATCTTCTGCAGAAGCTCAGCTGGGTGGGTCCATCTAGAGGTCAAATCCATAGAGCTCCTTCTTTACAATTGTTACCCAAATTTATTTGAGAAATGAATTCAAGGAATCTGTGTGTACATCTTGGTCGTATCTTCTAGATGACTTGGCTTATTGTCAAGGCTTGTAGCATTTCTGCACATCTACTATGAACTTGGATCCTACAATCGATAGGTTCAGTCCTGAGAAGGTTATTTGTGCTTAGCTCCCATTGAAGTCAATGTGATAAGTTACATGGGACTCACCAACTCAGATCCAATTAAATTAGTCTAGATCTAGCACCATGTTAAACAGCTCTTACAATTCATGTCCTTTTGGCTCCACTTTCAATACTCTTCTGCCTGCGTAATCATGTGCATGTCTACATAACTGTAATCTGTCAACTAGAAATCATAGATCTGAAAAATGGAACCCCCAAGATTTCTACTATTTCATTATTTATTTTGTTTATAGCTCACCTGTCCTCCAAGGAACTGAAGGTGAAGTATATGGCTCTTCGTACTCCACAAAAACTCTGTGAGGTATGTTAGACCAAGACAGAAAGCATGCATAACTCACTTAAAGTTCTTCACTAAGCTTCAAGAACTCAGTTGTTAGCCAAAGAAGCTGCTATCCTTGTGCATTACTGCAAATTTGTTGCATTTTTGAACTTCTGTTTATTAAATAAATAACACCAGTGCATAGGTAATCAGTGCAACAGGTATAACACTCTAGAATATACAGTTTGCAATTTATTATACTTCGGGATATGTGATACTAGTTAGCATACTAATGCTTTAGCATTCTACATTTTATGTATGACAGGATTGCCTGGGAGAATGTTTTAACAGAAGGTAAACAAGGCTGAATCAGCAGAAGGCTAAATGCTACCACATTTAAAATGCTGATTTGGGTCTGTGGGACTGAGTGAGGATATGTGTGCATATTTGAGGTATGGAGGCATGGTCTGCAGAGAGAAATAGCAATTTGACCAAAAGGAGGAAAAATATTAACACTGCAGAACATGGAAATTAATATGGGAGCCCTTAATGCGAACTGTAGCCCAAAACCCCAGCTCTAAAACAGTTGCTTCAGACGCTCTTCAGAGATGATATGGCAAATATCATTTAAGTAGCTAAAGTTCATCATCTTTACCCATTGTCAATGGAAGTGGAACATCTTGGGTGAAACTAATCAAAATATGGAAATTAAAGGATCTGAAGGTCATAACAGAAGCATCTGAGATGAGCTAGACCACTCCATTGGAACCAAGTCTGTGGGACAGTACATACTGTTCTTTCTCCATTTATGCATGCTGCTTTTTGGGGTGGCTTCTCAGGTTTGAGCAGGGTAAATATTCCATTTGTGTGACTCTGGCACTTTCCGCACGAGGCGAGTGAATCTCTCCGTGCCATTACTTACCGGCTCTTCTTGGGTCCAAAGTAACGCAGACTTTCCCTTGAGCGCTTCCACCAGGCTCCTCCATTAGTGCAGGGCAAACCGGAGCAGTGCGAGGTCTGTAGATCCGCACTGCTTCAGCTCAAAATGGCGGCTTCCGGTGGCTTCCGGCTCAAAATGGCGGCTTCCTGTGGCTTCGTGGGAGTGGACCAACCACTGACGCTGGCCACACCCACAGCCCGCCTTCCACTGATCACAGGCTTGCATTGGTGTGATCCTGCGTATCTGCACAGGTAAGTAGGAATGCAATGGCATGTTCCAGAAAATGTAAAGACCTGATTTTTCCGGTCTTTACTTAGCATGCTGGAGGACCAGTTGGGAGCGAGTTGGATCGGACTAAGGTGCGGAACTAAGTTAAATAGTCCGCACCTAGTCCGATCCAAGGTGTGGACGACCTCCGTGCCAGGACGCCTTGGCCCATTTTAACTGCCTCATGCGGAAAGGGCCTCTGTCTACATGTACAGTTACAGACATACTTTGCTACACCCCTGTCATCCTCAGACAAATCTCTCTCCCTTCCCCATTTCCTCTTTCCCTTCATGCTTCTGTTGAGGCTTTACTCTTTTTTTACAACTTCGCTCACTCTTCTTCAAACTCAAGGCTCTACATTTTGGACCCTGGCAACTGACTCAAATGAACTAAAAGCTGTCATATTATGTCCCCCTCTTGGACTAGGATTAAAGACCAGCCTTGGAAAAGCGCTCATCTGAATCTGGAACTTTATCCTAAAATTTTATCCCAGGTATCATAGTGGCATATGAGTTTTCCTAAACCCAGTCTAACACTCTGACTAAAATATAACTGTCATTCCAAAATGATGCCTGATTTAGAATTACCACCTTTTCTGAATGTTTAGCTTATTAATATATTTATTTCACTCATATCTCAGCCTTTGTCCTGATGTGAGATCCAAGACTGCCCACATTAGGAATTAAGGTTATCTTTAAAATACCTAATGATACAAACATTAAAAACTATTAAATAAGCCACCATATTCAAACACCAGTAACTTTATAACAGTATAAAATCATTTTAAAACATGACAACAACTATAAAAATACAGCACAGATACCTCATCAAAAACCTTACTGCACAGCCAGGCACCAAATACCTGTTTAAATAAAAAAGTATTTACCTACTGGTAGGAGAGAAGGGAGGAGGGTCAACCTAATCTCACATGGGAAAGAATTCCACAGCCTGGGAGCAGTCACCAAAAAGTCTCTCTTCTGTGTCCTCACCAAACATACCTGTGAGGGTGGTGTAAACGAGAGAAAGCCCTCTGCTGAAGATCTTAAAAACTGAGCAGGCTCACATAGCTGTATTATCTTGATCTGTAGTACAGAACATAAGAGATTTCTCCATACTCTAGATTTTTCCCCACCTTCTAATGGCTGTTAATCAGGCCAGTTAAAATGCTGGCAACTCGAGGCTGAGCTGGTTGAGATGTCAGTGCAAAAGCTGAGCTGTAAATGCATTTATTCATGCCTCAAATTCCACTGAGTTCAATGGTGCTTACTTCCTAAGATGCACTGAGGCATAATTCCCATTGAACCAAGCTGTCTTAAGTAGACTGAGTTAGCTACACTAGGCAGGGTTTTTTCTTCTTCTGGAACAATTTTTACTAATGACATTTAGATAACATTCCCCTTGATAAAATATATTTTGAAACATGCAAATTAAACCAATATATACAGCTATTTCTTTGGTGGGATTTCATTTTATATGCTTTTATCCTGACACCCATCCACTAGCCCTGCCTGAATACCCTAAGGGCACCAGATCCTGTCTGATTTTGGAAGCTGTGCAAGATCAACCCTGATTAGCACTTGGACGGTGGACCTCCAACAAGGTGCTGTAGGCTATATTTCAGAGGAGCAAACTGGGGAGAGGGTGTGGAAAACTCTTAAGTATTCCTTGCCTAAGAACGCACTATGAAATTCATGGGATTGCCATAAGTTGATGGGTGACTTGAAAACACCCAAACACACAGTCATCCACTACTCTTCTATAAAACCAAACTTCTCAGTATCTTGTATGTTGTCTGTCTCCAGGTTTTCCCCAAAGAGACAAATAACAACTGCTATGTTGGAGTGGGAATTTACTTTGGGAGAGTATTGCATGGGAAAGGTTTAAACATTCTATCCCTTAGCAATATGTTCACAGCTTAATTTGCCCCACAGGTACTTTAAACATCAATAATGTAAAGAGAGGAAAAATCTGGTCTGCAGTGCCTAGTCTCTAGACTTTGGCAGCCGCAGCCTCTGAGATGCATCTTCTGAACTAAAATGGCATATCGAAGAGGCATGGGTGTAGCAACTTTGTTGTTATTTGCTGTCAAGTCGACTGCAACTTATAACAATCTTATAAATGAAAGACCTTCAAGAGACTCATTATCAACAAGACAGCTCAGTCTTCCAAACTCAGAGCCGTGGCTTCCTTAATCAAACCAAACCATCCGTAAAGTAGGCTCCTTCTTCTCCGTCAAAAATTTCAGATGTGTTGATCTTCCTGTCAGTTTTCTGCACTGTCCAGCTTTTACAACCATACAAAGAAATTAGAAATGCTATGCCATGGAAGATTTGGTATTTATGTATCTTTACACTCTAGTTCCATGGTTCTTAACCTGGGGCCTGTGGGCCCCTCAGGGTCCACAATGCCCTCATAGGAGGTTTGTGAAAGGTTTGAAGGCAGTTCAGCCTGTCTCCCTTGCCACAATGGAGTGGTGACGTGACAAGAACCAAGGCAAAAGGAGGCTGGCTGGCTGGCTGGCTGGCTGGCTGGCTGGCTGGGCCAGTGCGTTGCCTGTCACATGGCTGCTTTGCTGTGGGGAGGAGGTGGACTCAGCAGCTGACTGACAGCCAGGCAGCCCGCTAACCAGTCAAAGTTTGCTCTTCTTCTTTCTCTCTCCTTCCCCTTCTTTCTAGCAGAGAGCAGTCCAGCATACTATCAGAAACGTTAAAACAACCCACCTTTTTGCCTTCTTCATCAGGAAGAGAGGAGATTGAAATGGGCAAAAAAGGGAGGAAGGGGATAAAGGAAAAAAAAAAAGCCAAAACAGGAATTGAAGCCTCCCAAAAGTTGGGGGGTTAAAGCAACTCCTTTATAAAAGATCCTGAGTGCTCCTCCTCTTTCCACTTCAATTTGTGTGCTTCCGTCTGAATCAAGTGGCAACTTATTTTGCCCATAGTCATCTCTTGCTCCAACTTCTAGTTTCTTGCAAGGGGTTTGCACCTGCTGCAACAGTGCCCCCTTTTCTCATTTGACCTCACTCCCCTCTGCTATCTTTTTTCAGAGTTGGCTGCCATGCTGCATTGAGGATCCTGCTTGGAGTAGGGCCAAATGACAAGAGGGGACGCAGCTGCAGCAGGTGCCACCCCCAGCAAGACACTGGTTTTTTAGCCACAGGACACTGTTGCAAAATAAGCTGCCACTCGATTTCAATGGCAGCATGTGCACTTATGAATGGACATGAGGATGTGTGCACAGAGTCTTTTAGAGAAGGGGTGATTCAACCCCCCTCTCTTTTTGCCTTCCTCTCTTTTTTTGCCTTTCTCTCTCCCTTCCTCTCTCCTTTGCCTCTCTAGGTCTTCTGTCCTCCTGGTGAAGATGGCAAAAATGGGGGGGGGTGCTTGAGCATTTCTGATAGACTCAATGGCTGGGAAAGAGGGGTGTGGGGGACAGACAGAGAAAAGGGCAAATGCAGACTGGCTGACTGGCACTGTGCATTGCTGTTCAATCCACTCCAGCCTTAAACTGGCAGAAGAAGCAGGAGAAAGGTCTTTCCTCTCCCTCCAGTGCCTCTCAGGGAAGTGTGCATTTACTTATTTCTCCCCTCTATCCCAATCTGAAAACTCTTCATGAGCAATTTTAAATAAATATTTGATGCACTTTGTGGTTTTAAATCTTGAGGTGTGTAGCGGGGTCTGCAGCAACAATAGATATTTAAAGGGGGATCCCGGGTAAAGACAAGAGTAAGAATCACTGCTCTAGTTACTTCATAGCTGCTTTTCCAAGCCTTACCCTTCTTTTGATTTCTTGACTGCAATCTCTATTTTGATTAATGACTGAGCCAAAGAAACATAGATCAGCCAAAATTCTATCTGTGGTGAATTAGTCAGGATTCTGCCTGTACAAAGTCCACATCTTACACCCGAAGCCCCTTTCCCCGCTTATCTCCTTCTACTGCTCCTTCACCTCTTTGTGATGCCTATTCACCTCTATGAGCAAGCCCTCAGCTATTAAAAAGACCAAAGAGAAAGAGACGTGGATCCTACACTCTCTCCTTTAGAGCCTATATAGATTGGATCCAGAGGAACTGAGAAGGTGAAGAGACAGTAGGGTGGCCAGATTCCCACTTTATGGAGGACAGATCTCTGAAAGAATTATTTATTTTAAGGTCTTGTCCAGCCCTTCAGTTTAAAGAGGACAGAACAATAAGAAAGGAGGTCAGCAGGGACCCAGGGGATGCCCATCAACTGGGAGCACCTGGTGACTGAGCAAGCACAGAGGTCTGCTGGTATTGCTATTGAAATTAAATTGGCTGTCCTACCATTTGCATCTACACTTATAAATCAGCACATGGGTATTTTATGTCCCTGTCCTTTTTTTCTGCTGATACAGAAGTAGTCATCCTAAAGAATAGAAAGGGAGAGAGCTAATCAAGGAGGGGACCAAGTTTAGCATCTTGGCTTAGAGTAACCCAAATACTGGAGGAACTTGTCTCTGCAAGGTTATTCTCCATCACAAAGCATAATGGCACAAACACTGCTCTTTGGGTGCTGACACTTACCATGCATACATGGTTACATGATTAAATACTTAGTTGGCTACATGGTTGGCTGTGTGGTTCAACATGTGGCTGAATATATGGTTACACTGATGTGACCCCACATCCATAGTAAATGCCAGGACCTGCAGTTCCCTAGAAATGCAACGTCCTGGTTTTGAACCCTTTCTCTCTGGGAGAGCATATCTTTATTTGTGGGATGGATGTTTTGGGGTTTGAACCTCTGCTGATGAAAATTGATGCCAGAGCTTATAATTCATTCATTCATTCATTCATTCGTTCATTCATTTGATTATATCAAAATGGGACTCAGGGCAGGTTACAGAAAGACTGAACAAAGTGTAATTAGAATACAAGTTGAAAGGTCTGAAGTCTTGGGTGTTTCAGAATAGCATCCCTCACTCTCACAAAACATATTGGGAAAAATAGTGCAATGGCATAGCAGAGGGCAGGAACAAAGGTGTGGATGATTTCTTTTCTTCAGAATGAGAGTCTGATTTTGGGACACTAGGATAACAGACTCAAATTGTGCTAGAAAGGGAATGAAGTGATAACGAGGCTTTCAAGCTTGCTTGCTTGCTTGCTTGCTTTTTCTATTTTTTTTTTCTGGCATAATAGAGGAAAAGAATCAAGTGGCAGCAGGATATGTCTTTCCTTTGACAGAGCTCCTACTGTGCACTAACAATTTAAATAAGAATTTTTTTGCAATTCTTTTTTCATTTCCAGTTAAAATCTAAATGCTGCATTTCAGCGGGCTGGAGATCTGTTGTTAAAGCTCAGAGGGTTTTTTACAAGCTGAACACCTGCAATCAAAAGATAACACTGCTGAGTTGCATGGAGTTTCCTTTCAGATAACTGTGCACAGAATTATAAGATGTGCCAATCCTAATAAAATGTGTACTATTCTACATACTAGTGGGTGGGTATCTGTCAGTGAGAATACATATACATTGTCCTCACAGTAAGCCCCTGCACCACACAATTTCCTATTATGTCATTACAAAGGGGAAAACTATCAACCACTGTTGATGTGAATAGGTGAGCAAAGACTGGACGATGCTGACAGTAGGGCAGATTAAAAATATTTGCTTCTTTAGAAATGCAAGGTAGGGTGGAGGTAGGGTGATTTTGATGACCAGCCATACTGTTAGGCAGAATGGAGCTAGAAAACAGCTCTGTAGATGGCAGGAAAGAGTGGCAAATTGTTGGTGATTTAATTTGTTGTCATATTTTTACTGCCAGGGATGGAAACAGGCAGTTGTGGAATTTTCTGCCTCGTATCCCATAATAAACATTGCTGGCTGTGAGTACTTTGGACATGATATGAGGGATGAGGGTTCAATTGCTGCTGTCTTTCAGGCAGCAGAACATCTTGAGACATCTCTGCCTGTTGTGATGAGATGAGCAAATGATCCTGAATGGACATCAGTAAAATGAAGACGGATGGAGAATGATTAAGTTGAAAGACTATAGAGTTTCCCACAGAGTAAAAAGTGACAAAATGTTTTCATATTCTGAACAGCAAGAAAGAAAAACTGATGACAATACATAAAGATGTTCATTAAGAAAATGAGGACAGATATTTCATTTTTCACTAATAAAACTATAAATGAAATCTCAACAATAATGATACCCTACCCCCCTCCTCCTCTGCCGCAGCCACCTCCTCCTCCTCCTCCCAGTACGTAAATTAATCAAATTATCTCAGTTTTGAGTTTTTCCTGTATGATTCTTAGAAGTTTTGTCACTTCAGTTATTACAGCAACCCATCTCCTTAACAGCCACATCTTAATGTCCTTTTTAATGCTACTTTAAAATCAACTTTAAGCCTTCTCCTATTATCATGCTTAGCTTTCTAAATTATACCAAGTCACAGATATGTTTAATGGAAAGAAAGCCATTTTGGTGTCTCTATAGAAAATTCTAAAAGTTTCCCATTTGTAAAGACTTGGCTTTAAAATGTAGCCTAGATTCAGAGGGAAGAAATCTGTCTGAAAATAATAGCACAAAAGTGCAGGAGAAAAAAGTTTACATTTTTTCCCCTTCACAAGGCTCCTGTATCTTTAATAGTATAATTTTTCCCTCTTTACTTTACAGAAAAGTGTGAGGCATTAGCTTCATATCTTAAACAGCCTGCTACCAAGTCCTTTACCACTGGCAAAACTTCTTTCAAATCATCATTTCATCTCTTGGTTGGCAATTCTACAAACAGTGGATATTCTTTGAGAGATAGGTAGAGGTTTCTGGTTGCAGATCTTTAGCACCCTTTCACACCACACAATTCTAGCGCTATGTTCCATTTTAACTGCAATGGTTCCATCCTAGGGAATCTTGAAAGTTTCAGTTTAAGCAGTAATATTTAGCATTCTCTCCCATATAGCTCTTGTGCCTCACCAAACCACAACCTCACAGTTCCATAGGAGGTTGCCTTAGCAGTTAAAGAGGAATCATAGTGATGATATAAGCGCGTAGTGTGAAAGGACGTCTTGTCTTAGATATGAGGGGAGTGTTCTCTTACAAAGCACAGCTGCTGCAACTGTTTTAAAACATAACTGAAGTTGTAACAACTCCTTTTTTTAATTAAACTCCTATAACAACTCCTTTGTTGTGTCGGATCTGTTTCTGTTCAGGCCTGCACATATGCAACAGAATGGAGCTCTGGAATGTTGTGGTCATAAAAGAGATAACACCAGGCTGTAGGTGGGAGAAGTCATTTTGGATTACAAAAATGCCCTGCAAGTAGAAAGACAGCTGATCATTGAAAAACACACCCTGCTTCCTGCTGTGCTACTTTTCTACTTACTGGAAACATTTTGTTCCAGGCATGGGTACTTTTGGCAGGGGACACTAGACAACCCCCCCCCCCTCCACACACACACACCGAACTCTCTAGGTTACAATATTCTCCTCGCAGAAACAACAGAATCCACTTCTGATTTCAAATTTTTTTTTGAATTGTATTTTTTATTAAAATCAGGCAAGAATGAAAACAGTGAGGAAATTAACCTTGTTTCAAAAGTAAATTGCGTTTCCTGGAATGTAGTTCTCTATTTTACATAAGGATATTTTCTTGACAGTGGAGGGCTGCTGTGGTCTATAACTGACCATAACTGACCTGCCAATTGCACATTGCCCTCTCTTTTTTATTTATATGCACAAACACACATTCAAGGTGTGTCTTCCTAACCTGCAGTCTAAAACAGTCAATCCATTCTGTTGTACGGTCAGCCCTCCACATTTGCTAGGGTTAGGGTCGCAGGACCCTGGCAAAAGTGGAGAAACTGCAAATAGCAAAATGTGTTTATCTGTGAGGAGGGTAGGCACCTAGGTTCTGAACCAAGTCAAGGAAAGGAGAAGAAAAGGGAGTGGGTTGACATGGTGGTGCTATGCTTCCTCTCTCTCACCCATCTCCTTCCTTGGGTGTGGGGTGGCATCAGGAGAGGGTCTATGGTGTTGAGAAATCGGGCTATGAACATCCTTAGCTGGCCAGGCAGCAGCTAGTGGAGGAGGAGGACCAGAGGCAGGTTTTTAAAGGGCCGCATGGTGTTATTGGAGCCACCAAGAGGGAAGGTTTCTCCAGAAAAGAAGAGCCTGATGTGGAGGAGCAGGGGTTGTTGACACTCACAAATAGTCAAATCTGTTAAAGTCAAATCTGCAGATGTGGACGGCTGACTGTCATCTACAGGTATATCTCAGTTAATGAAATAGATGTGTTCTACATTACTGGGGGAAAAGCAGGATGCAAATAAATATAACAATAACTTCTTTAACAGAAAATTTGGTACCAGAGGTAGAAATAACATGGAAAGAATAGTGACAGGTTCCTAAACCACAAAAAAGAAGAGTAGTTCCATATGTTTCATCAGCTTTTTATTCATAACTAACAATATACACACATGAAATGAAACAACCAGGTCAGGAGAGCCTTGCATAAGTGAACAAAAGGAGACCATCTGAAGGGTTTTTCCAAGATGTATCCAGGGATGACTTTTTCTTTCACAAGCTTACCCTTTTGTGATTTCCATTTTGGTGGCCAAACTCTAGATCAGTGGTTCTCAGCCTGTGGGTCCCCAGATGTTTGTGAACTTCAGCTCCCAGAAGCCCTGAGCATTGACCATAGTGGCTGGGGCTTCTGGGAGCTGAAGTCCACGAACATCTGGGGAACTACAGGTTGAGAACCACTGCTCTAGATCAATGCTTGTCAGTGTGCTGGGGTATCTAGTAGGGATATCTGCTCTACCCTTTTCTCTTTGGTTTGTCTTCTCTCTGCAAAGCATTCTGGAGGCAAAGCATTCAGCTTTTTATCTTGCCTACTATAGGCAGGCATACACAGATACTGTAGAATCAGCAACAGCAGAATCTAGCTTGAGCTTTATTGCATTGTTTACTGAAAACATGCTGCTGTAATCTGACGCTGAATGTTTGTGTTTATCTACTCCCCTCTCACCATCTTCCCAGTGCCAATGCTGCCAGAAAAACGTCCAACAAGACAGAAGATAAGGAAGAAAAGGGAAACAGGTGTCATAAAAGGCCTTTATAAAAGTATCTTCATTATCAGAGACTTTGTTTACTAAAGTATGCTGCATGTTATCATTTCCTTTGTACAGTGGACCCTCCACTTTTGTGAGAGTTCAGGGGACAGAACCCTCACAAAAGTGGAAAAATGTGAATAACTCTCACTACACTTCTGCTCCCATTCCCTTGCCTTTTGCCCTGACACGTGAGCCTTCCTTTTCTGTACCTGGCAAAATGCAAGGGAATGGGAGGAAGAGAAGGGGAAAGGTACATTCACTACTCGCAAATAATCAAATTTGTGAAGGTGAACCCTGTGAATGTGGAGGAGGGACTGTATTTGGTTTCTAGAGGGCAGTCCTAGACATTTGGCTGTTTTGAAGCAATGAAAAAAGCCACCTACAGAAGCTGGCTGAGCTAGCAGGTGAATTTCATGATAGCAGAACTACACCCTGCATCTCACCCAAATACAGCAATCTCAGTTATGAGCTGCAGAGCATGCTGCATGACTCTGTACCTTTGCCAGTATCTGCCCCCAATGTACCTGTCTCATTCTGTCTTGCCCTAATGAATGTCTCCTGGATACTACCTGTCATAGCTCTAGCTTCACTATAGTTGCTTAGTGGGACATTTTGTGCTGTGCAGACTGATGGCTGTTCCCAAGCTCTGCTGAGGGAATCTAAGTTGCCTCCCTTCATATAGTCCTTTCACTGGATAACAATGCTGTTTTCTAAATGGAACAGTGAGTCTCATTTTGGTTTTAATTTGAGTGAGCTATCCAAATGCTGAACCTATGGGAGGAGATAGGGCTCATGATCTTGGATAGTTCCTTTAAAGTTTTGACTAATATCCGGAGTCCATTCACCATCCACATTGACATGGAGGCCATTTTGGGGAAAAGGTGGGATATACCATAAATAAAATGATAAATATTATTCCAAGTTTATTGCTTTCATCAGATTTTATATGTGGCAATAAGGTGATGGGGTGGTTGCTACAATAAATACATTAACTAAAGTTCAGTGTGAATTATGCATGAGCAAACGTGTTCAGGACTATTTTGCAAATCTCCCCACCCAAATGGGGCCTATGAGTACTTAACACTGGCTAGATCCTACTTTAGTCATCTGCTATTATCCATAAAAAAAAAAAAAAAAAAAGGTTTCATACGGATTTGTTTTTAGATTTTTTTTTCTAGAAATGGAAGATCAGCAGAGCTAATCAGACTTCCATTCATGATAGTCATCTGATCTGACAATGATAAGATACACTATGTCATGGTCACCTCCAAAGAACGGTACTCAAAAATATTGGTGACAAGATCATGGTGACTTCAGTTCCTCCCTCTTCCCCCCCCCGAATGTTATTTGTTACATTTTGTCCCATTTTTCTTCCAAGGAGCTCAAGAAGTCATATATGGCTCTTATTTGTACTTTTAGCCTGTGAGGTAGGTCGGGATGTGAGAGAGATTGACTGTCCCAAGGTAATTCATTGAGTTTTCATGGCTCAGTAGGGATTACATCCTGGCATTCCCAAATCATAGTCTAGCATTCTGGTTCTTTGCTGTTGGTGCTTTGTGGCTGAGAATTCCCAATAGCTCTCCCTGAGCAGCAGATGCCAGGGTTCTATAGGTTCTTTCTCTGACAGTTAAAATGGAACCATAGTGCCAGAATTATGTAGTGTAAAAGGGCCCCAGGAATTCTGGGGAAGTTTATGTGTACAGATTCTTTCTTTAGTAGATTCCTTGAAAACCAGAACTACAGTTATTCGCAGACACACACATACACACACACAAAATTTTGGGGAAAAACAGTGTGATGGGGACATGTGGGAAGCAATTGATGCTGTTTTGATTCCTCTGCTTCTGTCCCAAACACTCTGAATTGTCCTAGGAATGATCCTTTCACTCTTAACTGTCCCTGAAAGAATATGGCATCCCTAAGCCCTGGAGGAGATGTTCACCAATTCTCTTGGCTCTGTTCCATCCTGCTGGATAAGGCCAATTACCACCTTGCCTTTTCTTCTATAACCAGGACTCAAGGAGATTTACAAATTAAAACAAATGCAGCATAGTTAAACCATGCACAAAAGCAACATTAAAATGGAATTAAACTATTAAGAACACTAAAAGCAGTTTAAAATACACAATTAAAAAGGTTAAAAGCAGTTATTTAAAAGTACAGCTAAGACAGTGGAGTGTGCTTGCAAAAGTCCTTTCTTTAAAATCCTTCTATTCTGAAAAGCCTGTTGGAATTTTTTTTTTTTTTAAAAAAGTCATTTCTGGATGACAGAAGGACAGTGAAAGGGGCATCATAGCCTTTTTAGAAAAAGAATTCCAGAGCCTAAGGACAGCCTACCACATTTCCCCACTATTCATGCCTGTGAAAGTAGTAGGATGAGAAAGAAAGAGCTCTCTTGAGGATCTCAGGGTCTCAACAAGCTCACATTGAGAGATGCAGTCTGTCAGAAAGCCTAGACCTAAGCCACATATGATTTTATAAGTCAAAACCAACACTTTGACTTGCTCCTGGAAACAGTCTAGCTGGTAGGGCTGGTGCTTTTATGAGAAGGAAAAAGTGGCTTGAGAAATCCAATTGGCCAGTCTTCACTGCAAGAGATTAAAACAGTTAAGTATGGATAACTATCAAAAGGAACCTGAATAGAGACAGTTCATCAGCATCCATGAAAGATTCATAGACATGCCCATTTGACAACTATTGACCATCCTCCAAGGAGACAGAGTGCAACAGAGAACAGGTGCCATAAAGTAAAAGAGTGGAATAGCTGAGCTGTGATAAATGTTGAAACATGGACAATAGTAGTTGATGGCTTTGCTCCCAATTTTTTAGTCCAAATGGTAAAGGAGCTATAGGTTCTAAAACTCAAAGTAGATTCATTGCCCCACATACAGTGCAGCCATTAGATAACTGTGGGCAGCTCTTATGTTTATAGAGAAAAGACCAAAGTTTTCATGTTCATCAAGCAGCTGATCTAAAGAGAAGTGATGGCAGGACAGGATTAGATAACAGGACGTGATTGACTTGTATTGGCTGTGTCTCTCTGGCAACAGCCAAGGTACTGCATTGCTTTTAACCTTCTAATACCAGTTAAAAGCAACAGGAAAGAGGGGTGAAATCTCTTTGGGACACATTCACTCTCCAGCAATGACGGTTGTAAAATATGTACATGTCTTTCATCCTGTTGTTTCTTAAGAGTTAATGTTAGGAAATAACTGCTGTGCTTTTGCATTTCTAAGTCCCCCTGACCCCACTGAGTCAATTGTATAATCCCCTGTCCTCTCACCCACACACCCATCAGGCTTGTATGTAATAAAAGCCAATTGAGGCAACACTCTGTGATCCAGAAAAGCTGGTGCCAAATGAAATTTGTTATTCTTTAAGACTTTGGGTTGTTTTTGTTACAACAGATTAACAAAGACCGCTCACCATCCCAGCTTTGAAACAGTTTACATTTGTTTCCTTTTTAAGCTATATCTAATCTGAAGATATTTTAATTGAAATTAAAGTGGTTTGTTTGTCTATTTAGCGTACTTGAAGTGTTTTGTTTTGTTTTTTGGCTAGCCATTGGCATGATTGGTGATGGTAGTGCCTCAGAGTTCTTTTCATCCAATTTAAGATCTGTACATTTTTACTACTAGACAATCTGACTGATGTTTTTTGAAAAATAGGTGCTTATGATTCATGCACCAGCCATGTTGGGTCATTTCAGTGTGTATTAGTTTAATCCTATTGATTTCCATTCTGAGATTCAAGCCATTATCAATCCAAATATTATGGCCTAAAATCAAATTGATAGTTCTCACAAGAGTAGAACTATTGAATCAATTGATGAATGGCAAGTCAATACTTATGTAAGTGCCATTGATTCAATAGTCTGCTCTAGTTGGATCTAACAATTGAATTTAAGCCTTTAAATGAATTTGTCCATGCAAAATAATGGACAGACTTTAAGGATGCAATTCTCTGCATACATAACAGCTGTTAAAGTGAAGCCTACTCACAGTTTTAAACCTGTATTAAAAATACTGTCAATGTGGCTAACAATAGTAAAATTCCAGCGAAAACAAACACAGATAATACATAAATACATATAAAACATAAATACAGTTATCCCTCCACGTTTACTAGGGTTCAGGGCACAGGATCCCAGTGAAAGTGAAAAAAACATGAATAACTCTAGGTCCTCTCAAATCATATTTAACACACAAAAACAGTATGATCACAATATTCAACCCACTGTGGATTCCTTTAAGGAACCAGGGTTCCTTCATAAGGCAGAAGTAGGTGGCCAGTGGGCCTTACTGCCACCTCCACTGCTGCCCCACACCATTTTAAGAGGGACTTAGAAGCCTCATTCACAGTTTCTCAGTCTTACAAGGCTTGCTGTCCCTATTAAAAATGGCATGGGGCAACAGCAGAGCTGACAGCAAATAATCCATGAATAATCAAATCTGCAAAAGTGAAATCTTCAAATGTGAAGGGCTGACTGTACATACTAAAATACAACTAAAGACAAATCAGTGAAAGAAACAACAATCCTCTTTGACAATACCCCAGCTTAAAGGTTAACAGCTTCTGTGAATGAAATGGAGGGACAACAGAGAGCTGACTCTCTCCTATGGCATGGACTTCTACAGCCTGGGGTAAAAAACACCAAAGAAATCCCTCTCTCCCTACCAGATATCTGTATTATGGTGGTGGAAAGCATCCTCCCTGATCTTAAAACTTAAGCAGGTTCACAGAGGATAACAGTCTTCAAATAGCCTGATCCCTCCTACAAGGTTCTGCAGGTGAAAGCCAACAACATTGCAGCTGTCTTAATAAGGGGATGCTGTGACCTCTGTAATCATCCTCAGTCATTATTTTGGCTGCAGCAGCCTAGAGATACAACTGAAATTTCTGAATACTTTTCAAAAGCAGCTGAGTATGCAGTGCATTTATTGGAAACCAAATGAAATGCAAGCAAGGGAGGCACTATAGCAGCTAGATCAGATACTAACAGGCGGGCACAATAGGCTTAGCTGTCTGTAACTGGAGAGACCATCTTCTTCATTATATATCAATTCACTCCTTAAGGTCATTTAGAGAGGCCCTCCTTGTAGTAACGTATGCTACCGAAATCCACTCTGCAGTTGTTTGGAACAGGGCATGTAGAAACCTGGTACCCACTATTACATGGAATTTGACATGAGTCAACCATGTTTAGCCTTAGATGTTGAAAACATATTTAATTATGCAGAACTTGCCTGTTTAGTCCTGTTTGCGTAAATACTGTATGCCAATTTGTATACTGCATGTTGGCACATTATGGATATTAGGGAAAAGAAATTCTACACCAAGTTTGCGTATCTTAAGCCTCCACATGTGGCATCATACAGATTGTGTTATATGACCCATGTGCTGAATGCAACTAATGGTGTAAGTGAATGCACAATGGAGTGCACAATAACAGAAGGCACAACCAAATGTTCAAGTGAATGTGCAACTGAAGGAGTGGTACTGACCATTTCAGCAGGTGAAAATGGACAGTGTGATATAGCGGTCTGAATGTTGGACTAGGCATCTGGGAGACCATCAAGGTTCAAATCCCCACTCCACCATGGAAATACATAGGATGACCTTGGGCAAGTCACACTGTCTCAAGCTCAGAGGAAGGCAATGGCAAACCTCTGAATAAATCTTGCCAAGAAAACACTATGCTAGGATCACCATAAGTTGGAGCTGAATTGAAGGCACATAACAACAGCAACATATACATATTCACCAGCCAAGAATACACATCTGCATGTTCAGTGGCATCATTTGCACACCTCTATGATCTTAAACTGAAGGTGGATGTTGCACATCAGCTGAAAATGTCCAATTGTGTCCACAGGGAAATTTATGCATGTAGTTTCCAGCCTGTATGTTTTATTACTGTTGTACACTGCTTGAAATTTTTTGGATTCCTGTGGTTTGTACGTACTCATAATATGGCTCTTTTCCTCTTCTTTAATGAATAAATAAACAGGGCAAATGCTCTTCTAACCACTGGTGTGACCAAAGGAATCTTTGTCCTATAAGGAAACTTGAAGCCAGAGAGAGATTAGTCCAGATAAGATGCAGGCAACTGGAATGGATGTGGGCATCAATTTCCCCTCCCAAGAACCAACTGTGGCAAGGTTCACAATGGGCTTCATCCATTCAAGGATCCTATCCACAACCTCAGGCTCAAATAATTGGAAAAAAAACACATTTTATAATTGGACAAGCAGAGGCCAAAATTATGTCTGCTGGATCTATATGAACTATGTACACCAAATCAAAATAGACTGGAATGATTTTATCCACAAGGTGTCATGGCAGTTGTTCACAAAAGGCTATTAGTATATTAAATGTGTGGTCTCCAGTTGAGATAAGTCTCAAAGGGTTTAGAGTATGAACTATATCCTGAAAGACCAGATTAACTTCTATAGTTGTTCAAGACAGGTCTAAGCTTTTAATACATGATCTGAACCTATGACATACATTATAAGAGAAACAGCATAATATGTACAGTCATGTGTTGCTTTGCCTGTATGCTTTTTTTAAAAAAAAAATATTCAAAGGGCTTGCATACTGAGGGGAGAAACAAGGAGATGACAGAAGGGTCTTAAACTGAAATCACTATTTTGCCCAAACCTGCAACCCCTTCATCCTGGTTGCTTTACTCTCTACGGGCAAGTAGGGAGAAATTTTTATTTCTCTATACAGAAATTCCCAAATGCCTGAACTCATTAAAGGCACAGGATCTGTCTCATCTTGGAAACTAAGCAGAGTCAGCTCTGGATAGTACTTGGATAGGAGACCACCAATGAATGCGAGGTGCTATAGGCTATATTTCAGAGGTAGGAACCAGCAAAACCACCCCTGAGTATTCTTTGCCTAAGAAAGCCCCATGAAATTAATGGGTTCATTGTAAGCCAACAGGTGACTTGAAGGCATGTACGTACACACACACACACACACACACACACACACACTGTAAATCTAACTGAGTGAAGGAAGTCTGAGCTGGAAGACGCCTAGAGATGGACAATTTTACAAGGTTATCTCTATCCCACTAGTCCTTCTATTAAGACTGCAGTCTCCTACAATCACTTTGTTATAAAAAGTTATAGGGAAGTTATATCTGACTCCACCACCCCATGGTGAAGTTTGTCCCTGTTTTGGGCTCTCAGTAAAAGAGGGTTCAGTTCCTTCAGTCATCACATGGATTAAAAATCCCTAATCCCTGTCAAAAAAATGTAAAGAATACATTATCTTAGGATAAAGGAATCCTTAGAATCCTCAAAGCAGAAGAACTTCAACATCTAACAAAATCCTTATGCCTATATATCTCTATACATATTTTGAAAACTGCTTTACTTATATTGTAGCAGGTTATCAGGCCTGCTAATAAAGGTTATATAAACCTGTTGAATTATCCAAATTGGGTTAGAACTGGAAAGCAGATCCCTCTCCTGGGATTTAACTCCATTTTACAGACTTTGTTGTAAACTGAAGGAGCCTGTAATACAAAAATACTGAGCTCACTCACTGGATAAAATCCCTTTTACCAATGCAGGCATACCTCAGAGAAACAAAGCATATGACAGGGAAAAGTTCCTTTTCACGAAAGCTTTTTACACCTGCCCAGTTTCCTTTTCCTCTTTGTTCTCTGTCTAACTGGAAGTTGTTTGACAAAATCATCATTGGGAAAATGGTGAAGGAAGGCTGGGGAAGCCCATATCTTCACTGCTGAAAGCTATGTCTGAGTTTCATATCTTCAGTTGAAAAAAAAATACAATCAGCAAAACTTGAGCTGGGAAAGAATGTAATTCTACTGAGGCTGATCCTACTGTAGCCTTATCTGCCTGCATATATAATAAGTAGGGTAAACAGCAACTGCTTCTGGAATCCTTTACTGAGCCTGTGTGAACAGCAAAACAGGCAGAAAAGGAGATAGAAGGTAAGTCTGACCCAACAGCTATCTACCCCAGCAGTTAGCAATTACACACACACACACACAGAGAGAGAGAGAGATCTATAAGCATGACCACCAAAATGGAAACCATAAGAAAAGTAAAGGCTGGTGCATTTTGGAAGAAGCTTTCAGGTGGTTTCTAGATGCTTCAAAATATTTTTGTTTACTTGTGCAAGGCTTATGTGACCTAGGTGTTTCATTTCCATGTGCATATTGGTTAGTTTTGAATGAAAAGTTTGCTAAAACATGTTAGACTGCTCTTCTTTTTTTGTGGGGCAGGAACCTATCCCAATTCTTTTCATGTTATTTCTGATAACTAATCTTCTGTTAAAGAACTAATGCCCAGGAACACATCTGCTTTGTTACCTGAGGCACATCTATATAAAGAAGTAAATAAACGAAGGACTTCCAAGCTATATTTAAGGTAAAACAATAACAGTAGGAAAAGATTGCTGAATTTCAACCCAGGAGCTATATATCAATGCTCTTGGAAACAAATACTAGTGATCACTGGCATATGAACAACTACAAGAACAGGAAATTACCCCCTAAAAAATGATGAAAGAAGACAAAAAGAGATTTACATAACATTCTCTTATGCTTGTGTTTAGGTATAGATTATTTATTATATTTATTTATTTGTATGCCACATTGAGTCTTATGCCAGGAGAAAAGTGGCACACAAATATAATAGATAAATAAATAAATAAATAAATGATGGAAATTTAGAAATCAGTACTATAATACGACTGTTGTTGTGTGCCTTCAAGTCATTTCCCACTGAGAGTGACCCTAAAGCATACATACCATATGGTTTTCTTGGAAAGATTTTTTTGGAGGAGGCTTGCCAATGTGTCCTCTGAGGCTGAGAGAGTATGACTTGCCCAAGGTCACTAAAGTGGGTTTCCATGGCCAAGGGAGGGTTCAACCCCTGATCTCCAGAGTCCTAGTCCAACATTAAAACCACTATACCACATTGGCTCACTATAATGTCACGATAAACAAAATCTACATACCTACATATATAATTACTACTGAGTGGATCACCTATGTGACTGCTACACAAAGTCTGCTATCTAGGTGCTAACTGTGGGTCATCAGCTTAAAAGTCTCTACTCTCTCTCCCTTCTTATGGTGACATTTAAGTCAGATGTGATATGTCCTGTTTGCCCAGACAATGGAATTTATTGAGAGTTTGCTTTAGCTTATTGTTCCATAATGATAATTCCCCTGCCCTAAACACTCCCCCAGGGTTCGTCTTTGATCGTGTTCTCAGGTTTTTAGATGCTTCCACAATCCTCATCCACTTCCAAAGACTGGGAAATGGAGGGGGCGGGAGGAATGAACATTTTAAAAAATGAGGAATTGGACAATACTGTTGGTGATTTATCAGATATTACCTTTATAATGGTTAACTGGTCCAGTGAAAAATATTCCCATTAAGTAAAGGAGATTCATGTTCAATAAGAGCTGGTCTGGAAGCAGATGCACATCGGATACACATTTGTACTGGCATTGCAATGAGCAAGTTCCTGTTGAACTGGGTGTGCATTTTTATTGAGGATGCTTATGTCCATCCATGGCCCATTAATATTTTAACTGTGACTGCTTGTATATGACTAAGGAGAAGTTGGGATGGGTTGTGTCCTCAAATGGCTCCACAGTATCAACAGAACATTGTTTATTTTGGGATGAAGGCCCTTGATTTAATCACTGTAGGCTTCTAAGTGTTTCAGCATAGAAGAAGCTGGTAAAGTTGTTGACAGTCTGGAAGCCTGTATTCCATAGAGGGATGGAATGGAAGAGAATAGCAAGACAGAGATGCATTGGAGATCAGTATCAGAGTAGAAAAACCTCTAATGTATACTTATCTCCCATCCTCCAAACAGCAATATGGTCTAGCTTTCAGGAATATTCAGGGTTCTTAGTCTGAAAGAGGAGGAAGAAGAGGAAGAGAAAGAAGCAGCAGCAGCAGCAGCAGCAGCAGTGGAGCTTGGAGTGTGGGGAAGGGGTGGGTGGGAGGGGGGCAGGGCTATGGCACGAGGGGCGTTGCCACTGTGAGTGTGGCTGCAGTGTGTGTGGGTGTGGCCAGGGTGCGCTGGGGCATGGTTATGGGTTGGGACAGCCTGAAAACATTGCTGCCCAGGGCAAACTACTCTTCCGCCCCACTGTCCCTATGTGAAGAAGAAGAGGAAGAAGGAGGAGGGGGGAGGAGAAGGAAGGAACCCTCCTAATCTGATATATGGCCCAGCCAAGTGTTCTTGCTTAAAATTTTAGTAATATACAAATATATAAAATATAGGAGTTAACAGTACAGAGTATGTTTAATTGTATGTCACAGCCACAGAAACTGAGGTTTGGACAGGTCCTGAAATTCAAGGAAATTTAAATATCAATTTGGTTTGATGAATACAGATGAAGTGGCTTACCACTGTGGCTTATTAGGAGAAGACCCTGTGGAAAAACTGGGAATGTGTTGGGGAAACCACTTTTTTGCTGTGTTTTTTTTTCCAAAGCCTTTTTTTTCTCCCAAAGTGGGAGGAAACTAATGACAGAATATTTTCTTTTTAAAATGAAGAGTAAAATGCTTAAGAGAATGTGTTGTTACCCTGTGACTTGGGGGTCCCGGGAGGGGACCTAAATAACCAAAACCAACACAAGCAAGATGGGGAAATTAACTTGAGCACTCTCTTAAGCTAGTGAGAGGCAGGGTAACTTAGCGGGGATCTTTTACTCTATGTATACAGCATCGGGTCAGTGAGCGGACAACCAGTTAAAATAGCAACAAGAATATTTATTAGCAAGCAGGGAAGTTAATAAGAAAACACAACCTTACAGCTAACTAAGAAATGGAAAAGAGAGTTTGGGGGAAAATGGGTGATACGCCACCTTTCTCGTAGTCCTGAAGAAGCCAATTGGAGAGAAGGAAACTCAGCGTGGCGGCCGAGGAGAGCTCACAGAAGCGGCAGCAAGGTGGGATGAAAGTCCAGCGAAGTCCAGCGAGAGATCTGAGCATTCCGAAGAGCTCTTGGAACTGGGTTTTTTTTTTCAGGGAAAGAATGACCATAGGCTAGCTTGGTCTTGGGTTAAAACAATGAGTTTTGGCCTGGAGACAATGTCTCCAAAAGGTCAGAATTTACATGATTGAGTTATGGTCCGAATTGACAATAGTATGGCCAGTATGTAGATGCGGCTAGCATGGCAATTAAGCACTCAGCTCGCCAGGGTGCCCTCTCGGGGCAGAGGTCTCTTTGTATTAATATGCATCTACAATGAAGGTGTTTGTTTCGGGAGGTCCCCTAAAGCAGTTCTGGCAGTTTGTGGCTTGCCTTGGTGTAAACAAATATGACTCAGCAGATAATAGCCATGCCTAGCTTCGCGCTTGTTCGGTGGCCTCACAAACACTTGGCTGGTGGCAGAGCAGGGCCGAATTATGATATCAAAATGATATCTAAAGGTTACCAAAGGCCAGGCCAGTTCACGGTGGTAACAGTGTACATATATATACTGCCCCCAATCATTTCAATAAACTGTGTGAGAGAAAAACATTTTTATGTAAGTCTGTGTACAGTATTAGATCCCATGGTCTTGCTTTCCTTTTCTCAGTTCATTTTATGGAAAAGAGTGCATTATATCTGCTTGACATTATGGAGGAACAGTGGAGAGAAAATAATTTTCTCTGTTTAGCTAATGTTGATTCTACCCCCAGCCTCCCACTTCAGCTTCCTAAACTGGCAAAACCAGAGGTTCCTTATAGTTTAGGGTTGCTTTTGTTTTTGTTTTACAGTTCAGGACCTTGTAGCTCCATTTGTAGATTTTCTTAAAGAGTTCAATTTATAATTATGTTCTGCATAAACTGTATTTTCAATATATGAAATATGATGACATCATGACAAAAATTATATATAATGGGCTTTATGTTCCCGAAGTAATCAAATAATTGTCAGTCTGTAAAGGGCAGGGGCAAGCCTGGGGAATGGGAGGAGGAAAATGCGGATGGGAGAGGCAGGCATGTGCTTCATGAACATGCAAATTTGCAACGGTCAAACTCATGAATGCGGAGGGAAGACTGTAGTCTTTGTTTTAGTTGTCTTAGATAACAGGCCAAGTGAGGTGATTTTGTAATCAAATGTGGATTTATACAGTTTAGGAGACCTATACATGTTTTTAGTAGCTGTAGGTGCCTCCTCCCAGCTGGATGGATCTCCTTCTTCCCCTCCCCTGTCACTCATTGTTCATCAGGGACTTCTCACACTTGATTTTGCATTTTCAGGGGCCTAAAGGAATTGCCATGGAGAAAACAGGCTTAGAAGGGATGCTTGTACCAAACCCATTGCATATGCCTGAATCTGAATGTAACCAGATTTATATTGTCATAAATAACCATGCAGTTACATGGTAAAAAGAATTCTATCGTTAGGTCAACTCTTGTCTGCTTTCACCATTTCTTAATATCAATAAAAGGTTTTTAAAAACATGAAATCCATTTCTGTCATTAAATTATCATGAATTTAAGGTGAAGTTAAGAAATGCAGCATATTATCCTAGAGAGAGTGTGAAGTGACATCTGACAGCCTCTTAACACAGCAAATTACAGACAGTCCAGACACTCATTACATCAATGGAGCAAAATGAGTAAGACTTCAAGAGCATAATTGCAACCACAGGATAATCATGAGCAACTTTATTACTGTAAAAACAAGTCCTAGTGGCACCTTAAAATCTCACACATCCACTGAGACATGATTTGGTTGACTAGAGCAGACTTTATCCAGTCCTTGAAGTCTTATGTCTGATGCATTTATTTCAAAAACAATGGACACTGTGAAGCCAAAAGTCCACAAAACTCAAAAGACAGTTGCAATTTTAATGAATTTCTTTACAGATCCTAAGAGTATACAAAAATAAGAATGAAAGTTATATGGAAAGTTGACTATTACAAATCACATTTAATTATGAAACATAATTGGGGAAACAGTATGGTGATGTCCAGAGCTTATTACAAGACAGTCCTCTGCGTGATGGTACAGAAATAAGCCCTTCTGACTTCATTGGCCCGGATCCTACATTACAGTAGGATAGCAGAAATCTATGCATGAACAAGACACCCGTAGGAATCCAGCCAATGGGATTCATTCCCAGATATAAATGTGCGTATATCCTAGCCTGGTATTCCTGAAGTAAAGAAACAAAATTATGTGTTCCTACCTTCTCTCAAATTTTTATTTGGTTACCTCCATCCACTGACAAAATCAGATCATTACAATATGTGAATGCTGAAGACAGAAGTGGAATGTATGGCAAATTACGGTCTGAGCAGAGCTTGGAAAGATTTCAAGCCAGAATCTAGCCAGCTACTGTGTGAAGTATATAAATAGTTGGGCAACTAGTAGCACTTTCTCAAAGGTTGTGCAAGTATGGTCCCTAGTGCATTCAGTCTTTCCCCAAGCATGCACATAGCCCCCTTCTCTTTGGACTAGGTGGGTGGGCAGCTAGTTGATCATTGCACAATGGGTAAGATCAAGGCCTTGGTGCCCATTGTGCAATTGACTGAATAACTGGGGGATCCTGTGAAACTACGCTGGTATATATTTATGGTATGCTCAAAAGGATTCTGTCTGAGAACAACTCAAGCCTAAACACACAACAGAAGCCAAAGTGACTAAGCTGAGGCTATGGTTCTTAACTATATCATAAGATGACGTGACTCACTGGAAAAGAAGATAACACTCAACAAAACTGAAGGTAGTAAGAAGACAGGCAGTAAGAAAAGAGTCAATCCACATGCCAGATGTATAAGCTGTGGCCCTGAGGTTTTAAGATCTGAGCAAGGTTATTAATATCAGGGTCTCTTCAAGCTCTCAAATTTCTAGAGTCACAATAAGTCAAAACCAATGTGATGGCATACAAGAACAACAACAAAGGTCCTTGGTCTTCAACTGCAAATTCCCAGGGACCCCATTTTGGCTAAAGCATTTTAGGAATTATAGTCTTGATTGATGTCCAGGACACCTTAAGGATTGCTGTCTCTGATGTTAACCTTGGAGAACGTGCATTGTGTTCTCTCTACTATCAGATGTATGCTCTTTGACAGTGTGGTTCAAACAGGCTTTTAACAGTGGCACCAAGATTGTGGCATTATCTTCAAAAAGAGGATTTTCTCATATCATCTTTCTTTATATTACTCATCACATAATCTCTCTGTGCTTTACCTAGGCAGCAAGTAACCAAACATGATTCCAGAGAGTTTTCAGGGTTCATTGACTAACTGTGTTACTGAACAAGTCTTGCTGCTGCTGCCTTCATTCTGTTGACTGATGTTTGGTGATGTATGTATTGATTTTTAATAGTTTGGGTTTTAACAGTGTATTGTAATTTTAAACATTTTGCTAGCTGCCTTGTGGATGAACCTACAGTTCAAACTAGATGATAAATATTTAAGTAAATAATTCAATAAATCATGCCTGTAAGTGCTATGATCCAGAAATGTGAAGTTATTGGGGACAAAATGTCAGTGACTAGCAGTTCCCAAAGGATTCTTTTTCATGGTGTTAATTTAGCAATGCAGCATCAAAAAACAGAACAATGGCTTAAGGAAACTTCCTTTCCCACTCTTGCTATACACCGAAGCTGGCAGTATGACAGGTGCTAATAAATTGCTGATGCTATTTATCTCTGACAGTGACAATCACTTGTTGGATAAATAAGTCTGATTTCTGACATTCCCATGTCCGTTCTTCATTGAATATTATTAAATTGTCAGAATGGCCTTCTCTTTGATTGTGCAATTGGGCATTGCACACACACAAAACTTTCTCAATGGGAACCTCCTGCTTTTACATTAGCATTGAAGGATATGGTTAAAAAGACAGAAAGTGAAGCCAAACACCTTTGAATTGCATGTAGAAGACATATCCTGTATAGGTAAAATTGCCAGGTTTACTGAAATTTCTAGGCCAAAACCTGAGACTGAGGTTTTGCCCTTGTGATGGCTAAGGGTCAGGATTTTGTAATAGCCCACAGGTGAAGCAGGCAAGGTTTGAGATCTGGAACTGCTTCTAGGAGAGCTGATCATAGAAATGAGCATGTGGGAATTCTAGGTATGTAAGGCAAGACTCTGGTAAAACTTGGTTAACCAGGTAATATGGCAACCTAGAACTGAGTATATTTCTGATGGCTGTGCAGGCAGCAAAATTCAACAGCTGCAGTGGTTTTCACCATCCTCACTAGAGATCATATTCCACATATGATACATGGGGAGTTTTCCCAGGCTCTGTGTTTGCTGCTGGGGCTTGAGGGAGACTCAGTGTGAGCCCAAAGGGTTTCACTCCCACCAAGGTCTTCCTGCTGCTGCCAGGGTTTGTGCACCAAGAAGGCTGATGAGTCATGTTGCTGGGCTTCTACACCCTGCCTTGCTCCAAATGGCACAAGTGAATGTATTGTTTGGCTTTCACTTGTGTTCTCCCCTTTGTCTTGGCCTTAATGTGTGTCCATGTTCTGGAGAGCCAGTATGGGTAGGGTGGTTTGAGACTAGAGTTCAAATCCCTGCTCAGCCATGGAAACCCACTGGGTTACTTTGAGCAATCACACTCTTTTCAAGCTAAAGTGAAGGTGATGTCAAACCTTCTCTAAATAAATATTGCCAAAAACAAATAAACAAACAAACTTATGACAGACTTGCCATAAGTTGAAGTCATCTTCGAGGCACATAACCACAGTTACAAATATTTGCAGAAATGCCACACATATACAAAATTGCTTGTGCTGAGACAATGAATATGAGTATCAGATGGGAATGGGTATACAGATATTAGAATAGGGTGGGTGAAGTGCAGCCTGAGGGTTACATGTGACGCCCAGGACCCCAGGTTTGTGTTCCTTGAAGCCTCCCAGCAATTCTCAAAGCCCTCAACCCTGCTTTTTTTTTTTCAGAAAGGAAGATTTGAGAGCAATTCTTGCCCCTAAATCAAACAGAAAGCATCTCAAACATTTGGAAACATGCAGAAATACTCCTCTCCCACATGCACTCCAGAACCCCGTACTAACCTCAGAATCCCTGTTTTTCTCCACAGGATGTTATTTCCTGTCGCCATTTTGAAAAGGTCTACAGAGAAAAACAGGGTTTGCCATGAGAGAGAGTGAAGCCTGCTCGGGACTTTTGGGCAGAAAGTGGTCCACGGCTCCCCACAGTTTTTCATCCTATTTTAGATCCACTTCACAGAGATAAATCTGTAATTACTGTAACACGCTCTATGTGGGGCTGCTTTTGAAGAAACTTCAACTGGTCCAAAGAGCTGCAGGCAGCTCTTGTTAACTGGGACTGGCTACAGGGATCACACAACCCCCTGTTGCAACAGCTCCACTGGCTGCCAGTCTGTTTTCAGGCACAATTCAAAGTGCTGGTGAAGACTTTTAAAGCCCTACACAGCTGGTGAAGACTTTTAAAGCCCTACACAGGTCCAAGTTATTTGAAGGACTGTATTCTCCCCTATGAACCAGTCCAGGCTTTGAGATCTGCTGGAGAGGGCCTTCTCTCTGTCCCACCGCCCTCACAGGTACACCTGGTTAGAGCACAGGAGAGGGCCTTCGCAGTGATTGCCCCCAGACTCTGGAACTCCTTTCCCAGACAAGTCAGACTGGAACCCTCCCTAATATGCTTCCACAATCAAGTAAAGACATTTTTATTCAGACAAGCATTTGATGTATGACTATATGTGGCCTGTCTAATAGGTGTGAGATATTGTGTTCCTGATGAATATTTGAGTTTTTAAATATGTATTTCATTCATTGTTTGAACTCTTTTGATTGTTTAATTCTGTATTAATTTTTGTATTCTATGAGTTTTAACTATGTTTTTTCACTTGTAAGCTGCTTTGGGTCTCAACCTGGAAGAAAAGCAGGCTATAAATCATCATCTTCATCATCACAATCATCATCTGACTTTCTCATCCTCTAGTACCATTTGCCTGAGATTTGTCTCCCAGGCCGGTGATCTGGAGAAACAGAGCAATTCCCTCAGATTTCAGCTGAGTCCCTGTGACCTGACAACTGTAAATGTGGGAGGCACATATGGCAAATGTCATGTGATATATTTCAATAAATGTGTGAAGCTGTTACAATTTCCTGAAGTCATGAAACTGGGTTGGCACCAATTATTTTTCATATTAACAGTTCAAACAGTTCCAAGAGAGGGAGAGAGAAGCATGGACTAACTGTAGGTCTGACCCTAGTGACATTGCCAATTTGCTCCACAGCCATGAGTCCCAGAAAAAGCTGATTATGACTCCTGGGACACAACTGGGAGAGCAACATACTTAGATGTTGTGGCTAAATGGCTCGAGAGATCATAACAATTTCCATTGTTTGGGAACATTAGCGATTGTGAAATGCCTTAAAAATAAACGGAACATTCTTGAAATAATACTTAATCCAAGTACAAATGAAATTGTTGCCACTGCCACTTCCTGGTAGGGCCTCTGAAAAGGCAGGGATATTAATGTGGACCAATTGTTTAAAATGATTTGCTTCCTGAATTTACTAGAGCTATCTTGGTCACTGTAAAAGGGCAATTCTTCCTATCTTTTTGAAGAGAACCATTGGAGGAGCAGAAAGTAGAACTCCTCAGGTTCAATCTGGATGACTTCATGCATTATCAAGCAGCTGTTTACTGGTTACAGTTAAATTTTATACTTACATAATCTTAGGTGCATTTCAAAAAAAATGTAATGGCAGAAATTCAAAATAGCCTTCTATCTGTGAACCTATGCCAACTCATACTCAAAGAGTATGGTATTTCCACTACTTTCAGAAAGAGATACAGGCACATTTACTTACTAGTGCAGTCGTGAGTCCTGAAGATGGTTGGCTCTGCTACATCCAGTCCACTTCTGAAGTCCTGGGAAATTGAGAGATGTATATCTTGTGTCTACAGGTCTAATCTTCTGGAAAGAGGTTCGAATGAATGCAGCAAACCCATCCAAGTGTTGCCCTGAAAATCAATTCTGTTGATCCTTACAGAAAAAGTGGGAATGTTTAGCACCTTTTTACTTTCAGGGGTTCCACTGCCACTCATGTCCAACCAGTTCTTCAAATAAAAGACTGCCTAGTTTGGTGCTTCCTTTCATTGGCTGCTTCTCATCTGGGCATGATGTCAAAGGGGCTGAAGCATCAGTCATTTCTCAGAATTAGTTCTCTGCAACTTGCTGTAATTTCTACTAGTTTTCATACCAATGCACCACACCCATAATTAACAGTGGAAACCAAAAAGGGAAGCCTATTGTAATCACCTTTTTGAGGCAGGAGAAGCAAAGATAGTTCTTGCAGTTTGTAGTCAGAAAGAATTCGTGGTAATCTGGACTTTTGTTGTTGTTGTTGTTGTGATGAACTCTGAGCTGGTGCACCCAATGAACCAGTGCCTTCTGTTTGAAAAAGATAAGTTGAAGAATATTTGTATAACTTGGATGCTGAGTGGCTTTATTGTTTGCACAATATGTGGTTTACATTTGGCAGATGTATCGAGGGATACCAAGTAGGTCATTTCCTTTTTCACTAAAAGGGATTTGTTGGTGCATGTTTGCATCCTATACTTCTGTACCACTCTGGGTTTATAGTGACATTATTGATTCTTTGGGGATCTCAGATGTGGGTGTATTTTTACATGTGTGTATTTATATACACATGCACACAATCTGTGATACAAATATGTTATATCTGCTCAATTTTTTGCCTTCTGATTCTGCTTGCATATTTTACCAGGATTCAATCTTAAAGCCATTTGCTATCATGCATAAATGCCAGATGCTGAGAAAAATAACTGAGAAACTCAGCATGCAATAAACTCCAGATGCTTAGAACTGATTAGTCCGAAGTGCATTGGGCCAAAAATAAATAAATAAAGTAAGTAAGTAAGTAAGTAAGTAAGTTGTTCTCTCAGCATCTGAAGTCTCCTCCTCTCCTTCCAGTTTATGGTGCAGTTCCATTTTGGTTGTTTGCATGCAATAAACACAATCCTTTTTAAATCTCATTACATTATCTTTTATGATGCTCTGGAAGTACTGTCCATCTTCCCAAATCTCTCTAGTTTTATATTAACCGATTGTCAGTGCTTACGTGCTCTATGACAATGCAGAGCCACAGATGGTCCTGATAGCAACATTTTATTACGTCTGACGGTGGTGGTGGGGGGTGGAGAATGCTTTTGTCCCTCCTTTATGGTACCCTGGTTGATTTGGCTTCTGTATTACTATCCTCTGCTTACTTTTGTGCCTGATTGATCTGCAGTACATCTAGCTTCTGTTACTACCATGAAGTGTGGAAATACATCTGCTGAAAGGTTTATCATCAGCTATTGAAAAACAAACACTGGATCATCTTGCCAAGGACTCAAAGCTCAGCAAGTGGTTCCTTGATTTGTGGCAAGGAACACTGGCAGTTCCAAAAGTCTTCTGAATACATGTCAGTCAAGGCTGTACCTAAAGCAATCTGAATGAGGCTGCTGCCTTGGGTAGCAAATTTGGGGTGTCATGATCAAACTGCATATAATCAATTATTTATTTTATTATGTCTGTGGTTTTACGGTATAGGTGGCTATTGTGTAGCCATCTAGAGGTTAATGAAATGGAATTCCCAGCATTCCTCAGCAATAGCTATTCTGGCTAAGACTAGAGGGAATTATAGTTCAACATCTCCTACAGGACTGATTCTCACTCCATAACAATTTGGGAAAAGGTTCACATGAGATTTTCTGCCTCATATTCTCCAAAAAATTTCAACTGCCTCTTTAACTTTGTAAAAGAGGAGGCCACCCTTTGCTTTGCAGCAAGATATTTTGGACCTGCCCTGACATCAGTGTTGGAAGGTCTCCAGGCTTAGAATGCACATGAAGAACTACCCCCATCATTTAAGATAAGACTTTGCACATGCTGGGAGGTCCATTTAAGCACTGGCACACCTGTACATACAAGAAGCATCAGGATTTCATTGCAATTCACACAGTGCATTAATTCTTCTTTTTTTTTTTTTCCTGATTAGCAGTCACTGTTTGATGTCTTTCCAAGTAATAAATCTTGATGTAAAGACTTCATGTGCCTGTATATTAACTATATCCACCATTTCTACACTCTCCTCATCTGAGGACAACAGGTAAGTACATGTTTTCCATTAATGGCTTCATCATGCTTTTTTAACTTAAGCACTAAATCCTACCCAATGCATTCTGATGAGGTATTTTTCTCTGACCTCATAGCCTCCAGTACCACATCTCACGCTGATTACTTTTTGAAAGGAAAAGAAGAAAACTTTTGAGAAAGGAAGAGTGAGAACACAAACAGTATCAGGCATATCTCAAATTCTGGAAAACGTGAAACAGTAATATTAGGAGATGGAGCAGGAAGTGGTTAAAGACTGTTTGGTAAAATGATCTCAAAATGTGGGACATAATATTATATTAGAGGAATGGAAAATAAAACATGGTCAGAAGGATTAAAATTTACACTGTGTTATGATCTTAAGGAGCATTTTTATAAGATTATACAGATGCTATTTGGCTCCAGAAAGATTGGCCAAGATGCATAAAGATGTGTCAAACAAATGCTGGAAATGTGAGCAACATGTGGGTACTTTTACTGTATATGGTGGATATGTGATATGACCAAAAAAAAAAAAAAGTGGAGTCAAATACATTTTATGGTAAAAAAAAAAAATCTTGAATGTAATTTTTCAGAAGGAACCAGAGTCGTGCCTGCTGAGACTGATGGAAGATTCTTTAAACAAGGAATATGGCTGAATTCTACAATACATGGTCACAGTGACAAGTTTGCTGTATGCTCAGAAATGGAAGAATAATGAAATTCCAACCAAGGAAGACTGGTTAGTTAAATTGATCGACTTAGTAGACATGAACAAATTACCAATTTTGGTAAGAGGAAGTACAACAACATTGTTTGTTGAAGACTGGGATCCATTCACGCATTTTTTGTAGGAAAGAGATCAACATATCAACTACTGGTTTTGATTATTATGAGACAGCTAAATTAGCAAAGGAAGTCACGCGTTGAATAGTATATTGATATAGTAGAAGTTGTTATGATAGTTTTGACTTATAATCTGTTTTGGGAGAACTGGAAAACAATGTTATTTTAAGTTAACTGTGGGGGGGGAATGGGGTGGCAGTTTTAGATGGTGGGGGATAGTGGGGTAGGTTTGAGAGACGAGTGTGTACATACCGTAGTGTTTTTGTTGTGGTGTATTATGTTATGTTGTGCTAAATAGTGCTATAAATAAATTATATTAAAAAATATTAGTGGTAATCCTACCTCTGAAACCATGCAAAGAAGCAGTTCCTCTACACATACAGATCTAATATGAATGCCTAAGGGATGGGTGCCAAGGAATGTGGCTTCAGCAGGACATTTTGAGCACTAGCACTTTTTACCTTTAAAAATCAAGTTCTAGGAGATGACAGCAATAAAGGCTGGGACATTACAGACAGCATCAGATGACTGGCATGCTGAAAAAGCAGATTTTGAAGATGGATTTAAGGAGTGAAAGGAACATTACTTGATGGGCCAAAAAGGAAGATGTTTAATATGGGGAGTGTTTTGGAAAAGACAAGAATGCTTTAAAGTATGAGAACAAGAGCAAAACAAGGTGATCTTGCTTTAGCTTCTGTCCCATTGGGTCAGATGTCAAATCGGAGCTAGTCTTAACAAAGGAATGTCTGTGTTTTACTGAATCAAACTATTGGTTAACCTCACCCAACAAGGTTTACTCTGACTCAAAACAGACTGGGTGTACCATTTGGTGGGGTGCAGAGATGGGAGCTCCAGGTTGTTCTAGGATGACCTCCCTAACCATTTCCCTTTGTTTGAGGACAAAGCTGCAGATGTGACTCGGCTGACAAGACTTCCCCTCCTGCCAGTAACTTCTTGTCTCATGTTTAGTGGAGGAACTATTCCATCATTGGTTTTGAAGTAAAATTGCTCAGCTAGTCTGGTTGGAAATGGGGGTGAAAGAGTGCAGTGTTATCCTTTGTAACCCTTGGGTTCAGCTTGACAAGAACTGCTAAACAGAGATTTTTACCATTCCTTTTCTTTAAACGAGAAAGTAGTATGCCTACCACATGCATTCTTTGAGAAATCAGCAGTGGTGTACCAAGGGTCACTAGTGCCTAGGACAAGCCTGCAAATTGTGCCTCTAGGTGCTGCTGCCACCTGCGGTGGGGGTGAAGGGGTGGTGGGACATGCTGGATGGGGTGGGACCATGCTGGGGCCAGGGCTGTGGTGGGGGGTGCGGGGGTCAGGGGGACTGCAGTGGCAGCAGAAGGGGGTGGGCAGGCAGTGGTCAGAGCAGCGGTGGATAAGAGGGCTGTTGCTGCTGCTGCCGTCCCCCAGCTGGGAAGGACCCTGGTGGGGGCAGGGCCACAGCAGACAGGGGTGGGGTGGTGGGTGGGGCAGCAAAGGGCAGGGGGCAGAGCGGCAGGGGGAGGAGGGATGTTCCTGCCACTGCTTCCCACCTGGCCAAGGACGCCAGCAGGGGAGTGGGATGGCGGAGAGCCAGGGCCAGGCAGGAGGGTGGGGGTTACACTTTTTTGCATCCCCTGACATTGGTGCCTGGGGGGCTTGTACCCCAATTGCCCCACCCTAGACATGCCTCTGGAGGTCAGATCTGGCCACACAGTAACAGAAGGCTTCATTGCATTCCATTTGGATTACTTTAACACACTTTAAGTGGGGTTGATTTTGGAAACTGTTAGGAAATTTCAACAGGTCCAAAATCCTGCTGTTGAACTGCTGACCAGGGCTGGTTATAGAGAGCACGTAGTTCTCTTGCTGAACATCTTTACTGATTACCAATCCATTTTCAAGTAGAATTCCAAGTGTTGGCTATGACCTATAAAACTCTATACAGCTTATGGTTGTTGTTTGCCTTTAAGTCATTTCCAATGAATGGCAACCCTAAAGTGACCCCATCTTGGGTTTATCTTGGCAAGATTTGTTCAGAGGGGAGTTGCCGTTGCCTTTGCCTCTGTTTGAGGCTGAGAGAGTATGACTTGTCCAAGGTCACCCAGTGGGTTTCCATGGCTGAGTGAGAATTCAAACCCTGGTCTCCAGAATCATAGCCCAAAGCTCAAATCACTAGACTACAGTGGCTCTCCTATACAGCTTAGGCCCAGCCTATCTGAGAGATTGTTATTGTTATTTGTTTATCTGACAGATTGTTATTGTTATTGCTTTTATTTATTTATTTATTATGTTTGTAGGCTGCCTCTCTCAGAATGGGACCCAAGGTGGCTTCCAACAACAAATAAATAAACACATTAAAAAACACTTAAAATGGTTAAAAACATTAAAAAGATATTAAATCATAAAAAATTAAAACAATATTGTACCTTCCTATATGAACCTCTCTGAGTTTCAAGAGAGTTTTCTCTACCAAGCCCTTACCAACAGGCACTGTATTTGCCTGTGTATCAGACGCACCGGCATATAAGACGCACCTCACTTTTCAAGGGGTATTTTTCAGGGGAAAAAAAATTTAGTTCTCTGGTGAGCAAAATGCACAGGAAAGGAAGGGAAGGAAAGGAGTGTTGAACCAGGAGAGGAAAGGAATGAAAAGAGTGCTGCACCACTACCCCTCCCTGTTTTCTTGGGCAGAAACTCCCAGCAGAGTCAAAATGCACAGGAGAGGAGGGGAAAGTAAGGAGAAACTGTAGAAACATCTATCTATGTTCCTGTAGATCAGAGCTTTCCAAACTTTTCATATTGGTGACAAGCTTTTTAGACATGCATCATTTTGCAACACAGTAATTTCAGTTTTACTAGCAAACCGGAGGTTAAACTAACCCCTTATAAGAGATACAGACACATACATAAAGGGTAATAACAAAATATATGGGGACATAACATATCCCATGAAAACCTTTCATATCGTTTTGAAAATATAAGATTTCTAAATAATATACATTTCCAAGATTGTAGGCGACACACCTACACACTTCAGGCAACACACTAATGTGTTGTGGCACAACCGTTTGGAAGGCCCTGCTACAGATCAAGATTTCCACTACCCCCTCCCTTCCTGTTTTCCCTGGGCAGGGAAAACTCCTTTCACTCCCCTTCTCTTCCCTATGTTTTTAGCATTACCGTATTTGCTGGTGTGTAAGACATACCCCATTTTCAGAGAGTATTTTTTAGGAAAAAAGTGCATCATATATGTCAGAAAATATGGTATGTGTTGGTAAGCGCTTGGGAGAGAGCCTGCTTTGTGGCTGCTTCCAAGCTATGGCACTTCCCTTTGGAGGGATATCCAGTTGCCCTCCTTTCTTCTGTCTTTTTGCCTACAGGGAAAGACCCTTCTTATTCAAACAGGATTTTCACTTGTAACCAGTCAGGGTAGTCTACCAAGTATGCTGTTTGTTAATAAATATATTATTTTAATGTCTTTTTAACTGTTCTGTATTAATGAATGAAATCCTCTTGGTTCATCCCAACTAGAGTGGACCCATTAAATTTTTAAATGGTGAGTCAACACATAGGGAAATACAGTTGATTCAATGATTTGACTATGATTGGACTCAAGATAAGCTATTTGGGGTCCCATACCAGAGAAAAATGGGATATAAATTAACAAATTAATTAATTAAGATAAAGATCAAATGTTCTTGAGATACCTGGACATAGGTCTCGTGGTCTACCATGGAGAATGGACCTTCCCTGATACTGTATTGATTTAAATTGAGCAAACTGGTCAAATAATGCACATAAGATGCCCTCCCCCCATCGTTTCAGAGATGAGAACTGGGATCCATGTGGCCGAGTAAACATCAGAGTGTGTTCTGGAGGATAAAAATTATAACACCCAGGAGAGGCTGCAGCAGTTTGTTTTTGCCTAGGTTTCCTGGGAAGCACAAGATTCAGCCACCTTCTCTCCTCTCCCCCTTGCTGAGTTAATTGCAAACGGCCTTTGCTCTTTGGACTCAGTTTGCAGAACCTGAAGTAAGTTGAGGATAAAGGGGGAATGTGTGAGCAAGAGAGAGAAACTGACATTTTAAAAGCAGCTGAAAAAATGGAAATGGTAAAGCTTTAATCAGGAAAGTTGGAGGGTCTGATATTAATTGCTGAATATGTGTCTTTTTATCAGATTTCTTTTCTGCAGTAATAATGACCACTAAGGGGCTTCAAAAGTGATTTAAATCTCACATGAGAAAATGTATCTATCATCACCCAACAGCACATGTCTATTTATGGTCATCACTGAAGGTGAAAAAATCCAAGCCAGACTGATATGCATCTCTCTCATAGGGTATAGGCCAGGATTGTGAAATGACACTCTTAAAAACACCACCAGTGCACATTTCAATGCTGTCTCAAACCATTTTAACATCCTTATTTATAAATGTAAACTGATCGTAGAGCTGGTGCAGAATAGTAAGGCAAAATCCAAGTTTTTCCTCTTTCTTTCTTTCTTTCTTTCTTTCTTTCTTTCTTTCTTTCTTTCTTTCTCTAAAGTCAAACTGCTTTAACTCTTGAAGCAATATTCGACACTTTGATTCAAATCTCTTTGTTTTCCTTCATTTTTTTCAGCTGGCAAGTTTTTGAATAGTTTTGAAACTGTAGAGGGAGCTTTCTTTGCTTGTAATAGTGTAGTTAAGACAGAATTAGAATTCCAGTGTGAAAGTAAGTTTGTCAGATGCTAGAATCAGGAAGTTTAATAAAGGCATTTTTCAGCTGCAATCCTAGACCCTGAGAACTAGCCACGCTCAACTCAGTAATGCTTTTTTTTGAGTAGACATGTATAAGGTTGCAGAGTTAACATATGCAGGCAGAAATGCTTTATGTTTGCCACCTGCTTAGGTTCCACCCCAGAAAGTTTCTAGATCTTTTTTTAATCCATAGGTGTCCCTCAAGAATAGCACCAGAACAAAGGCGAATACTTTTTAAAAGGTTTTCTTTCAACGTCGTAAAGAAGTTGTAAAAAGACAGACAAAAGGAAAGAGGCATTGAGGTGAGAAGGCACAATTATTTGTGCTTTTTTCTTTACCTGTCATCTTTAAAGTACTTTCATGGAATCAAACAAATTGTGAGGGCTTAAAAGGGAGATTGAAGCAAAATATACAAATGCCAATCTAAATTCATTTCGCTGCTTGTGAATTTCATAATAAATGTCAGCAGGGGCTCCAGAAGATCAATACCTGTCTAGTTAGATTTGTGGGCAGAAGAAATAAGAGGGCTGACTGGAACCACAACCCAACATGTGACATGTTTCCTGCAGAGCCTGTGCTAACAGGATGTTACATGGATTGATTTCCATGATATGCCATTTCTTCCCCCCACAATTTTTGTTCAGATCATTCAAAACAAAAGGTTATTTTTAAAGAACATCCAATATGGTCCAGAAGAAATGCTTTTGGATCGTCCTCTGCAATCTAGTGCCTTCAAAATATGTTGTGATAGAGCCCTCATCATCCTCAGCCAGCAGGGTAACTTCACAGACTGATTTTTTTAAGCAGCTATAAGGCTAATTCATGCCTATCTTTCCACTTAATAATTATTATTTAGGTTTTTTTTTAAAAAAAAATCACTACACAAATGTATTTCTAAAAGTCCCTACAAATATACAAGAGGAGGAAGGAACAGAAAGGTTGACACCTTGTTGCTTAGTCCCGCTAGAGCAGACCCATTCAATAAATTGTTGAATGGTGAATCAACACATAGAAAAATCTAAGAGATTGAATGAATCTACTCTAGTCAAGACTGAAACAGAATTTATGCACATGTCAATCAGATGTTATCAGGATGAGGTCCTGAGCAGAACCGTGAAGCAGAACTTTAATATTTATTTATTTATACTATAACTCCCAGAATGTTAGCACGGTTGCTGGTCATACTGTCTGGAGGTTTCTGGGAGCACACATTCAAGAGAGGGTTCTTCTCTCCAAGCAATATTCTGTATAGTACTGCACAGCACTGTTGCTATTCAGGAGATAGGCACCAGTTATTGTATTAGATGGGGTCCCAACACATCTGAATAAGGCTCTTGTAAGAAGTCTTCTGAAAAATCTTTCCCTGGATCTTACTGTACTGGACAATTATAGGGCAGTCTCCAACATCCCATTCTTGGGCAAGGTGCTAGACTGTGTGATGGCTTCTCAGCTCCAGGGGCTCCTGTATGTGGCGGATTACCTAGATCCATTTCAGTCTAGTTTTAGGACCTGATATGGGATAGAGACTGCTTTGGTTGTCTAAGGGGATGACCTATGCTGGGAACTGGACAAGGGGAGTATGTGCCCATTGATTTTGCTGGACCTTTTGACAGCTTTCAGTACCATGGACCATGATATCCTTCTGGGTTGCTGTGCTCTAATGGGGCTAGGAGGTACCATTCTATAGTGGCACCATTATTTCCTGAAGGAGTGCTTTCAGAGGGTGGTTATGGGAAATTCCTATTAGAATCCTTCGGTATTGGCTTACAGATTGCCCCAGGATTTGTCTTGTCTGTTATGCTCTTTAACATCTACATGAAACCAATGATATCCAGCTCTATTATTCCTTTTCACTGAATTCCTGGGAAGCTGTTTCTGTGCTAAACTGGTACCTGGCAACTGTAATGGACTGGATGAAGGTAAACCAATTGAAAATTAATCTTGACAGGTCAGATGTGCTTATGGTCAGATGAGAGACAAATCTAGGAAGAGAGATTCAACCTGTGTTATATGGGGCCACAGTCCCCCTGAAAATGCAGGTTTACAATTTAGGGATACTCCTGGATTTAGTCCTGAATCAGTCTGGAGGACCAGGTTTCAGCAGCAACCAAGAGTGCATTTACACAATTAAAACTAGTGTACCAAGTGTGCCTGTTTCTGAGAAATCAGATCTGGCCACAGTAGCATGTGCCTTGGACACATCCAGTTTGGATTACTGTAATATGCTTTATGTGGGGCTGCCTTTGAAAAGTGTTCAGTAAATTCAGTTGACCCAAAGAGCTGTATCCAGATTGTGAACTGAGGAGGGCTACAGGGAGTGCACAACTCCCTTGTTGTAACAGCAACACTGTCTGGTGATATGCTTTGGCAAAATTCAAAGTGCTGGTTATGATGTATAAAGCCCTATACAGCTTGGGTCCAGGCTATTTGAAGGGCTGCCTGCCTTTTAGAGTTACTCTGTTATTGTTCTAAGATATTCTGGAAAGACCTTTCTCCCTGACTCACTAACTTCTCAGGATTGTTTGGCAGAAACAAGGAGGAGGGATAACACAAAAGGAGAAGAGGCAGAGGAGGAAAAAGGAAACAAAAAGGCTGAGATATCATGATGTTCATGAATGAGGAAATTGACTGTAGATGCAATGTTATAATGTAGCCAAATACACAACTACATGGACCACCAACTCACAGAGAAGAGGAACCAAAAATGGTTTATCTATCAGCAAATCCAGGAAGCTGTTTGCATTTCTTTTGACTTCCTCTTCCACATTCGGTGGAAAATTTGTTGGATAGTGGAGGAGGAGACACAAATCCTGATACAGCTGGCTTTTTGGGAAGGCTGATGGCGGTCTTGCTTTCCTCTTGCTTACTTTTTCTCTTTTTCAGCCTGGTATAATCAGATATAAATGACAGATTATGATAATGATATGAACCATGCTGGGTTTCTATACTGTATGCCCATTTGTGGAGACTACTTCCCTGGCAAAGCTGGATATAAATAATGTAAAAAGGTTGTAAGAACAAGAATCTTCAACACTGAGGTTCTTATCAAAATCCTAAGCCATGTTATAATGTTACATCCAGTTTCTGTCTCTTGAGGGATGCCTGAGAAATTCATTTTTTATGAATTCCAGTATGAACTGCCTTGATAAATTCTATCTGGATGAGTGTGCAAATCAAAATGCTGTTTCGTTTCGTTTCGTTTCGTTTCGCTTCGCTCCTTTCCGTTCCGTTCCGTTCCGTTCCGTTCCGTTCCGTTCCTTTCCTTTCTTTCATTCTTTTGTTCTTTTTTTCATTCTTTTTTTCATTCTTTTTTGGCCACTTCTCCAAATTTGAAATGTGATTCTTGGGTCAAAGTACAATACACATTGAAATAGATAATTCATGAAAATTATTTTAGGCACACGTTATACAAGCAAATACATCCCAACTACATATCTAAACAACTGTGTGTGCATATGGTTTCAGCATATAGTGTGGTGTTTCCAGTGTGGTTTGAGCACTGAGTGTTGAGCATTGGACTATAGCTCTAGAGACCAGGATTCAAGTTGGTTCTGCCATGGAAACCCAATGTGTGACTTTGGGCAAGTCACACTCAGCCTCAGAGGAAGGTAAAGACAAATCCCTCTGAACAAATCTTGCCAAGAAGACCCCATGGTAGGTTCACGTGCTGTTGATTAACATTGGAGTGTGGTCAGAGTGTCAAGAGTTATTAATGAGGAAGAATAGACAAGATAGGAGTGGCTGCTGCAGACTTCTTTTGACTGCCCCTGCTGAGAAGACCAAGATTCCACCTCCTCATCTACTCTGCCCCCTGCTAAGTTAAATAAGTGATGACTACTTTTGCCCTTTGAACCAGGTTTGCAGTACTTGAAGTAAGCTGGGGGCAAAAGGGCAAAATAGGAGGAGGAAAGAGAAACTGGGACATTCTAAAAGCAGATGAAAAAGTGGTATAACAAAGGATTAATCAGTTTCTGCCAATTAGGAAAGCACACCTCACAGGACATTTTAGGAGGAGCATGAAGGAGAGCTTTCTAAGGTTCTTTCTACACTACCCTCCCAACCTGCCATGAGGATGGGAGAAGGACTGCAACGACAGTTCTCCATGACATTGTTGCAGTCCTGTCTTTCTCCCATCCCGAGGTGATGCAAGATTAAGTCATTGACAGGTTTTCCACGATCATGCCACTATCCTGGACTTACCTGGTCTTTGGAAGGCCCAGAAGCGCAATGGCCCTGCTTCTTGCCCCAGCGCAGCCTGGGAAGATATTCAGCTGTGCTGTGGAAGGAAGAGGCAGGGTTATCATGCTTCCTTCATCATGGAGCCAGGCTGGTGCAGAGGGGAGTGCTCCCACTGCGCTCCCCTCCTGGCAGAGTCCATGCTGGGATCCCCACTAAAAGCCGCTGTGAAAGGGTTGGGTGGTGAAAGAGCCCTGGGCTTTGAAACTCTTTGCCAAGGGAAGCTGGACGGACTTCTCCCCTGCTGTCCTTTAAACATTGGCAGGAAAAAAAAATGCTATTTTTCTAGGTTGGTCTCTGGCACACAAGCCGAGTTGTTCCTGAGAGAGGTATTGATTGGTTGGTGGTTATTATTGTCTTTTGATTGATTAATTTTTAATTGTGTTTTTAATATTTTTAAAAGTGTTTTACATGATCTTACCATTTTGACCCACCTTGTGTGCCACTTGCTGGCAGGATATAAATTTGACGTATGAGTAAATAAACTAATGAAGGGAAAATAAAAATGGAAGGACATGATTGGATTTACAGACTTTTAAAAATAAATAAAAGAATGACAGACCGAAATAAGAGACCCAGTATTAGATGAGGGCAAACCAACAAAGGATTATAACAATCCAGCTAAGATAAAATCAAAGAATGAAAGGAAGGATTATAATAATCCATCTGAGATAAAATCAAAGAATGAAGTAATGAATGGGCCCCATCAAAGAAAAAGAAAGGAATATTCAAATCTTAGGAAGGTTAAGAAGTTGATAGTGATGCTCTATAACAATGAAAGAAAATTCAGATTAAAAACTTTTTCTTGGAAGATACTTTGAAAACAAGAGAAGAACATGCAAAGTATCTTGTAGAAAGTATAACAACAGCTGCACACAACAAAGTGATAAGGGAGAGGAGATGATAAAAGAAAAAAATACATGTTTGTTGTTTTAGGACAATAAAATATTTGAAGCCTAAGACTGTCAATTCAAGATGGATGACAGCATCTGTTTATTTATTACATTCACATCCAACCTTCCTTCAGAGACATTCAGGTTGTCCCTTCCTTTATTTGCACAGCAGCTCTGTATGTTATAGATTTGCAGACTTTTAAAAATAAAAGAATGAAACTGAAATAAGAGACCCAGGGCTTCAATTGGTTCAAAACAGCAGCAGCCAGATTGGTTACTGGTATACCTAGGAGTGAGTATTATATCAATACTAAAGTCACTCCACTGGCTTCCAGTTAGTTTCTGGTCAAGGTACAATGTGTTGGTTATTACCTTTAAAACCTTACATGGTTTGGGTCCAGGTTACTTATGGGATTGCCTCCTCCCATATAATCCACACTGTCTTCTGGGGGACATGTACTTCAACCAGCGGTACTAGACTGGTAAGCGTCACCCAAATGACTTTTTCTTTGGTTGCCCCTAAACTGTGGAATTACCTGCAGGAAGAGATGCAACAGTCTGTCCAAATGTGAAACTGCATTAAAGACCAGTCTCTTCTGACTGGCCTATCCTGATGATTTTAAATTGTAAATGTAAATCTGTTTAAAAGCAAAGGAATTTGATCTTTGAAGTATTACCAACCTCAATTTACTCTTCGTGCAAATCAGAAGCAGAACTTGGAAAAGTTACTATAGAATCCCCTGGTCAGTATACTGGTTGGGGGATTCTAGAATCTTAAAAAGTGACTTTTCAAAGCTATGATCAGAAGTTGGTTTCCTCAGCCTCCCTAGTTGTGAGATCATGGAATCTTGCCAAGCGAATAGAATAAAAAACGGTAAATACTGTGATAGTTTGTAACTATGAAAATCCTCCCCAGAAAGAATAATGGACTTTGGCTCAATTCAGCTTCATTCTATGAGAACAAAGGTATGTGTTCATCAACGTTTTCCTTACAGGATGTTGGACATCAGTTCTTCAGGCTTGTAGTGCTCTCATGCACTCCTTTCTTAGGAAAAGTTGATCAGACCTGTTTGTGGCTGACTTTTGGCACATGGCAAAGGTATCTTTGAGTGTGAAAATGTTTGAGCTGATTTAAGCATGCTGCAGTCTGAGTTTATTGCTGCTTCCTCAATTATATTTTTATTTAGCTTTAATATGTTGATTTACTGGGGTGGGATGGGGGTTGTATTTTTGGGCCAAACAAAAATATAGTATATTTAATAAATACACAATTACATACCAGTAATGAAAATGAGTGTTATCTTTTAAAAGTACTATTAACCATTATAATAAAATGTGTGAAATGAGACAATATATTCACAAAATCAAGTCTGCAAATCCATTCCATTATATAAGGGAAAAAATACTCTGTAAGGAACATTATACCAGTTGTCAATTCTGTGATAGAAACAACCACTCACTTTGCTTCTTCTATAAATATTACAGAATTCGAACAGTTTCTGCTTACATCCAAACTCTCCCCACCTTCTGTGAGTTTTGACAAATTTTCACATACTTACAAGCTTTACAGCACTGTCTTTGTAACACAGACTGGGCTAATCCAAGGACGCCCAGAATTTCATTACGGTCTTTTCAGCCAGAACAGAAAGTAAAAATTGACCAATAATATATTTTGAATTGCAGGAGCAGTCGATTGCAATGTGTTGAGCAAACCCTTGCATAGTTTCCAACTGTGAAGAGCTGCTAAATTCTGTTTGAACATCAAGCATGCACTCTCCCTTCCTCTTTCTTTACTGCATTGGCTTTTTAAAGGCCAAAGCTACTGGCTGCTGTGGAGATAACAAGGACTGAAGAAGCCTCAACAGGTGGTACCAACTGTGCAACTTTAACTCCAAACAAAATAATCTGATGACCTACTGTGGGAGAAGGTGAGGACTTAGGAGAGTGTGAGACTCTGGGGGAAGGAAAGGTTGAATGTCTGGATTTTCAGAAGCATCCAGATTGCAGTTTCGTTTTGTGAAATATTCATATGAGGTAGCACATCAAAGCTTTTTTTTAAAAAAAAAAAGAGAAAAAATCTCACACTTAGAGAAAGAGCACAGACCAGAAAAGATGGCTTGTAAGCAGCTCCAGCACTAGCCAAACCTGAGAGGGAGAAGAGGTGTAGGGAGAGTCAAAATAGTGACTTCTCATGGCACTGTAGAGCATAGAGAAAATAAAGACAGTTTTTGGGAAGATTCTAAATGCCCCGAATAAGAATAAATAAACTATTCCATGAAGACTTATGTATTGTTTTCATAGGCACCTCACCCACAGTCCTAGTTTATTTATTTGATTTATATCCCAGCTTTCTTCCATAACTGGGATTTAAGATAACTCACAGAGAGATCAGTGGGGAAGTTAATCCACTCTGTGTTTTAGTCTCATCTTTATAGAAAGTATCCAGGGTGCTGAAATCTGTCCCAAAGAGAGGATTGGTGGAAGAGTGAGAGAATAATCAGTTTTTCTACAATTCATGCAGCTTTGTCCTTCTTTCCCAAAATCAAAACAGGAATGGGGAGGGGTGAAATCATGGGATTTTTCACCTGCATTCCAATAAAGTATTTAGTGGGGTAGGATAACATAAATTCAACCTCCAGGTTACAGCTTATATATTTAAAATAAGCATTCCTTTTTTAGTGGTGTAATCTACAGATATTTTCCTTAGCCTTTTTAATGCAAAAAAAAAATAAAATGTAGTAATGCTTTTTTTTACTATCTTTCCTGTCCCTGGGTATATTGAGAACTTTATTGTGAAATAACTTCATCCATTCCTTTCTTTCTCTCCTCCTCCATTCCATTCAGATTCCACTGTCTTCCTCTTTCTGTTTTACTGGTTCCTCTTTAGTACCTGGGACATTCAACTTCTGATCCTCCAGCTGTTTTGTACTTCAGTTCCCAGGAGCCTCTGATGACAGGTTCTGAGAGCTGAGGTCAAAACATCTGGATGACGAAAGATCAAGAACCACTGTTCTAGACTTTGACCAGCAGGATGCAACAAGGTTGTTTTTTTTAACTAAAGATCCTTTCACACTACAAAAGTATAGCGCTCTAATTCTACTTTAACCGTCATTGCTGCATCCTGTGGAATCCAAGGATTTGTAGTGTTATGTTGTTGTGTACCTTCAAGTCAATTCCAACATATGGCTACCCTAAGGTGACCCTATCATGGGGTTTTCTGGGGGCTGGGGTTGTTCAGTGGGTTGTCATGGCTGGGTCAGGAGTTGAACCCTGGCCTCCAGGGTTGTAGTCAAACTCTCAAACCACTACACCATGCTGGCTCTTGTTTGTAATTTAGGGATGGGTGTTTACAATTCTCAGCCACAGACCTCTAGTGCTTTACTGAACCACAAATCTCAGGAATCCATAGGATGTTACCATAGCAGTTAAAGTACCATATGGTACTATAATCATGTAGCATGAGTCATAGAATCATAGAGTTGGAAGAGACCCCAGGGGCCATCAAGTCCAATCCCCTGCTATAAAGGAACACCCATCAAAGCTTTCCCAACAGATGGCTATCCAGCCTCTGCTTAAAAACCTCCAAAGGAGGAGACTCTACCACACTCCAAGGCAGCGTATTTCACTACCAGACAGCTCTGACAGTCAGGAAATTTTTCCTGAGGTTCAAGTGGAATCTCCTTTCCTGCAGCTTGAATCCATTGCTCCTTGTCCTAGTCTCTGGAGCAGCAGAAAACAAGCCCACTCCCTCCTCGACATGACATCTCTTCAAATATTTAAACATGGCTATCATGTCCTCTCTTAACCTTCTCTTCTGCAGACTAAACATACCCAGCTCCCTAAGTTGTTCCTCATAAGGCATGGCTTCCAGATCCTTCACCATTTTGGCCACCCTCCTCTGGACTCACTCCAGCTTGTCGATATCCTTCTTGAATTGAGGCACTCAGAACTGGACACAGTATTCCAAATGAGACCTAACCAGTGCAGAATAGAGTGGTACTATTATCTCCCTCGATCTAGACATGAAGGGGCCCCAGTAATGTAAGCTGTTTCCAAAAAACAAAAAGAAAATGAAAACAGTATTTTTCCTAAAATTTACCCTCCAGTTTTTCTTTTTCTTTTTTTCCTCCTTTCACAGTGAAAGAAGATTTTGTATTTCTGCCTCATTTTCAGAATTTTAGGAATTTTTTTGCGGGGGGTTGATATTTTTGGGTTTACCTTATTGTTGAGATATGGCAAAGAATGCTTAAGGTTTTATATTCACTGATCCCTTGATCATTATGCAGCCACCCTAGATGCTCATGCTACTTGATCTGAAAAAGTCCTGAGGGAACAGTAATGTCTTCTTATAGTCCTAATGAAATATGGAATCTGGAATGAGAAAACTGGTCTATTTTGGCTTTTATTGTATCCATCTTGGATTTTATTTTAGGTTCCTCATGAAAATCCATACACTTCCATATCTACAAAACCCTAAGCACATTTGGCATGCCTTCTTCTGATACAGATATTTTTGGCCAGTGATTTCCCTGAATATATGCTATTTTGTAGGCTGCTTTCACTAATGTACACATTTTTGTTCACTTGGAAGTTTACTTTTAAGACAAATGATTAGAATGATGTTTTGAAGTGATCCATAACTGAACAGTGCTGTGATAAACCTTTGGGAATTCTGAATGCCATTACATCCATTCTTCTTAGGAATAACTTCTCAAACTCTGCATTTTTGCACATAATTCCCTCCAAAATGTATGTAGTTTTGATGAGACAACCACATCACAAAATTTGGAAGAAGGATAAAACCTGAATTATAATTGCATTCTGGTTCACAGATTAGTTCAGGAAATATAAACAAAATGAATTTGATGATCAACTATGAAATAAAGAGACCAAACATATACATTGGATAATAGGGGCCATTTTATTTAATCTGATTTATTTAAAATTTTGTTGTGGGGAGGAACTTGATGCAAATCCAGCTGAAGCCAGATCATAGAATCATAGAGCTGGAAGAGACCACAAGGGCCATCCAGTCCAACCCCCTGCTACGGGGGAACACACATCAAAGCATTCCCAACAGATGGCCATCCAGCCTCTGCTTAAAAACCTCCAAAGAAGGAGACTCCACCACACTCTGAGGCAGCATATTCTACTGCTGGACAGCTCTGGCCATCAGGAAGTTCTTCCTGAGATTCAGGTGGAATCACCATGTGACAATCTCCTCAGACTTCTGTTTGGTGAAACACCTAAGCCCCAAAGGCAATCCAAATTGCTTTGGTTGCTCCCTGGTCCGGCATAACTGGAAGGTAACTTGGGAGACTCCCAGCCAAGCTGCAGGGTCCTACAAGTGAGAGATATGTTGTATCCCCATACATTTCATTATTACAATTTATGTATGTGCCCATATCTCTTATAAGGGGTTAGTTTAAGCTCTGGTTTACTAATAAAACTGACTTGCTATGTTGTGAAATGGTGCGTGCCTAAAAAGTGTGTCACCAACATGAAAGGTTTGGAAAGCTCTGCCCTGTACAAAAGGGGAGCCAAGAGGTGTGCACCAGCCTTATTCTCCCCTGCTATTTGCCAAAAAAAACCCTATTTAATACACCACCAATTGTCCCAGTGCCATCAACTATGGTATGAGATAGAGGGGGAAAAAACTTCAAAAGGGGAAAAAAATTCCGATCCAGCTTTCAAGCGATCAGATAAACTCATATTGCCATGAGGGTGAGAGGGTGGATCAATCGTCTGAGTGAAGTAGACGAGAGCAGGGGTGGGCTAGCTTCAAACAGCATAAGCCCCACCCCTGGCTCATGTTGTGATCTGACATCACAGGCCAGTCACAGTCACACCCTAGTCTCTTGCGTGGAGACCATCAAATTTTTACCCCCCCCAGCAACAACTATCATTGCACAGGCCTGGGTAAGTATTCTTACTCAAACTTAATGAAGAACCACAGAGGTTGCAATCCAGCAGAGAAAAAAGCAAAACACACACCCTTTGACCACCTCATAACAGGACTAAACACAAGTACACACCTCATTCATAGGAATTTCATCAAAAATGTGAATTTTCTGCGTCTTTGAGGCAGAATTTTTTTTTCAGTTCTTTGAAAGAAAGTGATTTTATTCCCATCAAATTGTTTGAGAATGGTTGGGAAATAAGGCAGGTTTTTTTTTTGGCGACATCCTCAAAAAGTTGTCAACCCGTTAGCTAAAAAAAATAGCTTTAAGTGAAACATTTCTGCTTTGTGTCATCTTGCCTTAAAACAAATGCACTTTTGAACTGTTGTTGACCCAAAGAGAGATTTTGGTTTCTTCAGAATGGAAGGCTGTACAAGAGTGACTAGAATAGTCCCTCTTTGGAAAAAAAAATGTCCACATAAAGTAAACTATGATTACATAGATACAAGGCCTCATTCCTTTCCACCACTCCTTTCAACTGGGTTCTTAATCCTATGACAGCATGTTGCTTCAGGAGATACTGCTTCATTCTCTCTATCCTGCAGGGCATTGGCTGTGTGTTTTTTGTTCTGTCAATTTGTTCACTGTCCTCTTACCCTTGCCATATGCTCTATAAATTTTTTACACCTATCTATCCCACACTTCAGTAGAAATATTACAGAGCAGTTTGCAATAAAAAAAAAAATTCTGGTAGGAGGAAAACCAACAATCAGATACAAAATTAAACAGCAAACATTAAAACTATCTGGTCAGAAGTAAAAGAAAAAGGCCCAGCAAGTAGTAGTGGTTGGAGTGTTGGACTAGGACATTGGAAAAACAGCGCCCAAATCTCCATTCAGCCATCAAAACTTACTGGTGGCCATAGGCAAGTCATACTCTCTCATTCTTACAGAAAGGCAGTGGCTAACTTCATGTGAATAAATCTTTCCAAGCTAAATAGGATTGCCATAAATTGGAGTCAGTTTGAAAACGCAAAACAACAACAACAGCTAGGGTTGCCAGATCTCATAGCATGGCAAGCCCTGAATCTCCATCTTTCAGGAATGAGATGACAAGAGATGGAAGTGCAAATTCTGCAGTTGTGTTCAGCTTCCCAGCCAAGCAGAAAGCTATGTCCAAATCTCCAGTTCAGACAGGAAAGCAGCAGCTTGCTACAAGTCTCAAAGATTAAGCCAGTTGTTGCTGTAACTTGCTAAAGATCTCCAATGGATCTATGTATTTACTTAATTAACTTCCTCCTTCCTTTCCCGTGTTTGAGATGCCACAGGTCACCCTCCATTCTGCTCTGTATCCACTGTCTGACTGGAAGCAAGGAGATACACATTCCTTATCCTGGTCTCCTTAAGAAGGAGTAATTCCCTCATTTCACCTTGATCTGGAAACTGATCCTTTATTTAATATTTCTGATGTTTCAGAAACAAATTCATGAATAAAGCACAAAAGTCTTCAACACTAATTTGCTCATGCAATTGGAGATATGTCTACTCAATATACTGGATGGAGCTGATATCCAAGTAAGAAATAAATCTTGGAGAATTTTATTATTATTTCTTTTTTATTATGCTGCCAGAATAACCTTTGCTCAAGGATGGAAAGATGTGCATATTCCCATAGTTGATGATTGGATCTTAAAACTCTGTGAAATGGTAGAATTGGACAAATTAGCAATGTGATTAAATGATAAACCAGTTCAACAATTCAGACAAGAGTGGAAAGTTTTAACTCCTCCTTGGGAACTTAGATGGGAGAAGCTATCTACAGCATGTTTTGAGGATTAAGTCCAAATCTTATTTAATAATTCTTTTTATAGTTGATTAGTAAATAAAATGTTAATTTGCTGTAAAGAACTTGGTAAGCCTATTTATGTTTTCAGGAAAAGATACTTAAAAGGAAACACCCCTGTACTGTTTGAGAATGAAGTCACTTTTTCTTCTTTATTTATACATTTGTTTATTCATTTAATGGATTGACCAACTTTTTTACTATTAGTCTTGATACAAATGCTTTTTTCCTTTATACATTTTCTTTACTGTTTATGAATTTTCTTTTATTCATAGATATTGTATGTTGACATTGTGATATGTGGATGTAATGGTATCTTATTATGTAACATACTTTCTTCAATAAAAATAATAATTAAACAAATCTGTCTTAATTTTCAAAAATTTTCAAAAAAGAACATACCTCTCTCCCTCCCTCTCTCTCTCTCTCACTTTCTTTGCCTTTGTGTGTGTTTGAATTACTAGCTGTGAGCAACATTGATTGGTACTTAAAGTATAACAATTAATGACATTTATTTATTTGTTTATTATATTTGTATGCTGCCTTTCTCCCAGCATCCCTACACCACCAGGGACTGCCCTTAGGTCTCAGGTTTTGACCTGGAAATCTCAATGCCATAGATGTTCCTGAACTCGCAAGTCTATCAATCACAGTTACACATAGTATCCCAGTCAAATAAATAATGAGGAAAATATATACACACATACTTTTCAGGACCATGCTCTTGCTCTGAGATTCCTTTGCCTTGTCTTGAAGACTAGCAGACAATCCAGGCCCAGAAGTAACCGACTGGAAAAATCTGAAGAACAAGATCTTCATCCAGAATCTAAAAGGCACCCTAATTTAGTGCTGCTCAAACTAGCACGAATATGATATCAGTTCCTGTCATGCTGGGTAAAACAAACATTCACTGCATCAATTAATTTAATAAGCACTCTCCTAGCAGGTACTTGCAGTTTTTAGGGTAAAATTGGGAGTTGTGTATTCCATGGCAGGGATCCATTGCAGTCCTTGCCACTGTAGGGTAAACCCCTCTTGGATATCTGGAATAAAAGAAATCCAACTAAGAAAATGATAAGTTTTTTGTCGGTGGGGATGGGACCCCTAGAACAAAACAAAACCCTACATAATTCTGAGGGCACAGTTTTGGCACTAAATGCAGTTTCAACTTTTACCAGAAACAGCCAGAACACCAAGAAAAAAGTAACTGGAAGTGACTTCTACATCATTTTTAGGTCATCAGGTGTGCTGCATAGGGAGGACATGAAAATAGCCCTCCAACCCTCCATGCATTCCCTCCTCTGTCTTAGCACGAGAGCATTGTTGTTGTGTGATGGAAGCCAGTCAAGGTGTATAGCTCTCTAGTTAGAGGCTTTTATCAGCAGCCATGAGCAAATTTATTACAGTTTGTTAGCCAGTTACCAGCCATTGTTTCTGCAGTTTGAGTCTGTAGTAAATTCAGAGTGATAGTCTGGTAGTGAAGATGAGGATCAAGATTTCCAGGAACACAAGCAAGGGATTCAAACATGAGGCATGTTGCTTCCACCAATAAGATCAGTTGTCTGCAATGGCTTCTTTCCATCCCTTTCTCTGTTTATATAAGCTGACAGCCTCCCACAGCTGTTTGCCTAATTGACACATCCATACTGTAGAAAGGCTCCAAGTCTCCTGGACTCTCCCTTTTCACTTACACTGGTTGTGGTAAATATTGTCCTGTTCATATCTCTGTGTTGTAACTGTTGGGAAGGGTCCTGTCTGTGTTCTAGAATGGGGGCATGACAATTGCAGAGGTGGAGCTCCACAAGCAAAGCCAGCTACCTCAACTCAAATAGCTAAGATAATAAGTATACAAGCAGGCTTGTGTTGCAGCAGGCAGTACTTTAGATCCTTGAATTCCATATCAAGTTGTAGCGTGTCTATGATAAGCACCATCACTCAGAGGATCCATCTTACAGAAACAAAGCAGGTGTGGGTGTTTCCATTTTCTGGATGGGAGACCACGATAGAACCTCACATATAAACTCTTGATCCCATGATGGAGGAAAGGAAGGATTTGAATGCATGAAAACTGCTTTGAAATAATCTTCAGTCTTGTTCTCAATCCATGATTCATTTAAGACTAATTATGGGCTACGATCTAAAGGTACATTTCTGCTGGATCCTATTGCTTCCACCAGTGGCATCAAATGGACATCAATCCACCTTCCTTCCTTCTCCATCCTCTTCTGTGTCAGGGACAGCTGTGGAAGGAAGGGGAGGGGAGAGAAAGTAATGATTCCACTCATAGAAGCAGCAAAATCCAGCAGACAGACTGTGGGGACCTGGCCATAGTTTTCAAACTTTGGATACCATGGGTACCTCAGGATAGTTTAAAATGGAAAGGTGAATGTTGGAAAATACTGCTTCACCAAAGCATTCACTTCACACCCTTTCTCCACTTTGTTATTAGACCAATGAGGGCCTAAGGTAACATAAGGCTTTCCTACATGCCTCGCTTCTATTCACACTAACTCTTAAGCTTTTTCCATTTGCTCAATTATAGATTGTAATACATGGTTGCCAATTATGTATTTGGACAACCAGACCGTGTAACGCCAGAAACACCCAGGTGTTTGAGGTCACATAGAGACTCCTCCCCCTCTTTGCCTCTCTCTCTCTCTCTCTCTCTCTCTTTCTTTCTTCCTTGTTCAAAATGATGATTGCCAGTTCTCTTGAGCTCCTCCTCTACTTGAAGCATTACTTTTGCTCATCAGGACTTAAGCAATCTCTGTACATATGTTTAGATTGTATGCTTCAATGTAACTAGTAAACTTTTCTGTTGTATAACTTGAATATTGTCTGTCTGCCCTGCTTTACTGAAGTTAGTTTTGGGGGATATGTAAGAGATTCTGTGCATTTTCTCTGCAAACTCTTCTTAAAGGTGCTTGCTTCTCAGTTGAATCAGTTTTCATCTTTCCTAAAGAGGGGCTAACACACCAGAAAACTACCCCTAAGGCAACAGTGAAGCATTCAATCTCCACTTCATGACATCAAAGAGAGAGGGAGCATATGTGAGGCAGCTCACTTTTGGAGAGAAGTCCATGGTCTTCCAAAATGTGAACTGAATCTGTTTGTAACAAGTCCCTGATTCATTACTGAGGAATGGGATGAACATCCTCTTTACTATGGCAATGCAAGAAAACTCAGATCCTCATTTCAGCTGTTGTGGCATCCTACAGGAAAACCTGGCAATCCAGCAAAGTTCTCTTCTGAATACCAATCATTTACCATATGATCTAGCTTTTCTGTGGTTCTAGAAGGCTAGCTGACTGATTTAGTGTTGCTGTTCCCAAAACAAAACAAAAAGGATTCCTATCCTTCTATTTGTTGTGTTTATCCTCTCTTACCCTGGTTTTTCATTTGAGTCTTGAGTGTTTTCCCTACATGTAGTTTGCCACATGGGGGCATTGATGGTATAAATTACAGATGCTGTATTACAGGTGAAAAATATACTAAGGGTTAGTTAGAGATTTCACTCTAGGTTTTGAATAGCAATATATTTTGCTATGGGAAAGCACAGGTGAGGGCTTCTTCAAAATCTCTGGTATTTCACTTAGTTAGTCTCAGTAGAATTAGTCTTACACCATTCCATTCTCAATACAGTTTATAACTGTTTATATTACAGTGACTGTTACCAGACTTGAACACCTACAGCTCCTTTTTTGGAGAGTAGTGTAATCATAACAGAGGGATGTATTTAATCACTAGATTTTCTATACACAGATATGTATAGTATTTTTAAAATTACAACTTCCAGGAAATGAATGCCTTTAATGTTGAAGGTCATTTCAAAAATTCCCTTCCTTCCTTCCTTCCTTCCTTCCTTCCTTCCTTCCTTTCTTTCTTTCTTTCTTTCTTTCTTTCTTCCTTCCTTTCTTCCTTCCTTTCTTCCTTTCTTCCTTTCTTCCTTCCTTCCTTTCTTTCTTCCTTTCTTCCTTCCTTCCTTCCTTTCTTTCTTTCTTTCTTTCTTTCTTTCTTTCTTTCTTTCTTTCTTTCTTTCTTTCTTTCTTTCTTTCTCATTCCTCTGCCCATTCTGATTACATTGAGATTCCAATCTGTATGAGACACTGTCCATATATCAGCTTTCACAACAATGCTGTATAGAAATAAATTTGTGGAAGTTCAGATAAGTTTATTGTCAAAGACCAAAACAAATAAAACGTCTGAATATATCACTTTGTTCATGAAGCAATTGTCTTCTTTGCAGATTATGATTTTTCCTGTTTCTGTGTAATCAGGAGGCAGGGAAATGAACTCAGCAGACCATCTTACACTAGTTCTGTGAAAGCTTATTATACAAACATTTTGCTCTTGGTCTCAAAGATGCTACAACATCCTTTGTATACAGTTCTACAAAAGAATCCCTGGCTAATTTTTGTAATAAAGATTCTCCCTCTTTCTAAAATATAAAGAGATGATGACTTGTGAGATATGGGGACCTGATGGAGGCAGTGATGTACTCACAGTCCACAGTGGACATTGTCTGAATACATGTATTTTGTATTTGTAGTTTTGAAAGATAAATTACAATTTGGAGATTGCAGCAATCTGTTTTCCTGAATGCTGTGTTCATAAAACCTGAGTTAAACAAATGTTGGGATTTGAGGGTATCCATTCATATAGTTTGGTCCACCCACCAAACCATATGAATGTTCTGCACTGCTTGAAAGCAGCCATGGAGACTGCTATGTTTATTGGAAATGCAGTACAAGGGGAGGGTGTTTCTTAAAAAATGCCTTGCCTCCTCCCGCCCCATTTGTCTTATGAAAGCCATTTTTTCACCAAAGCTGCCATTAACAAGGAAAAGAGATAGGTATAGATATTGTATTTCAGAGCACTCATATACAACTGCAGTGATGAGTAAAACTCCTTCCTGCCACTGGGAAACACTGGCAGGAAGGAGTTAAACACTTCCCTTTCTCAGCTCTCTCTCCTAAGTCAAATTAGTACTTCATAGGGCTCAGAGCACAGGCCTACCAAAAGGCAAAGTGAGGAAGGAAAATCTGCCAGAGGAGTTCTTCTTTATGCCCCACCAATGGAAAAGGCTTTCTCACCTGTGGTTCCCCACTTGTTGAATTCTCTCCCTTTGGAGGTCCCAGTAACACCAGTGTTGGTTTCTTCATGGCACCGAGTCAAGACATGGCTTTTTTAATGAAAACCTTTGGGGCCTAATTGACTTTTAAACATCTTACATGATTTGAATCCTTTTAGCCTTTTAAAAACTCTTTTAACTTGCTTAAAATGGTTTCTTGTGCTGTTTTTTCTTGCTTAAGTAATTTACTGATTTTCATTTGGAGTTGTTGAAATTGCCTGTATTGTTTTATCTGTTTGCCACCCTGAGGTCTCATGATAAAAGAGTGAGAAAAATATTTAAATATTCAAATAAATAAATAAACACCTAAGTTGACTGGTTTGGACTGTCACATTGGAACAACAAATGATATTTAATTTGCTGCTGCTCTAGTACTAGTAGTATTTTTATTCCGAAGGAGAGGCACTGTTGGAATTTTCTCTTAGGTGCCACAATATCACCTCCAGTGTAGAATACTGTGTTACTTTTCTTTGGATGATGTGAGGTGGAGCACCATGTGCATCTTGGCTTCAGGAAAACAGCAAAGCATCCTAGGTCAGTTTTGTTTGAGGTAAATGTAAAAATGTCAGTGTTTGGCTTTGAGTTATCAGTTCAGTTTCTATATTCCAAACAAGCTGGTGTCCAAAAAATAAATCTAGCTGCAATAATATTTACATTCTTTGTCCTCCAAGAGTAATTTGATTAGTATATGTTGCAAAAGATGTACGTGTATGATTGTGAAAGCTGGACAATGAAGAAAGCTGACTGGAAGAGAACCAACTCATTTGAAATGTAGTGTTGGAGAAGATTTCTACAGATACCATGACTTAGCAAAAGGATAGAGCAAATCAACTCTCCCTAGAAGCCAACATGACTAAACTGAGGCTATTAATATTTTGGATGCATCATGAGATGTCACAACTCATTGGAAGAGATTATAGTGTTTGGTAATATGGAAGGCAGTAGGATACAGATGGACAAATTCAATCAAGGTAGTGATGGCCCTGAGTTTGCATGAACTGAGCAGGGCAATTGATGACTGGGACTCTTGGATGTCTCTTATGGGGTCACCATGACTTTAGAGCGAATAATAGTAAATGTTTTAACAAGCACACAGAATTGTCTTAAGCTGAACAAAAACTATGGATTTTTCAGAACAAGGTGTAACGAGAACTGTGGAGCTGCATCTCACTGCTTACCACATACACACACACATTGCACAAAAGGCCCCAGGGTTCACTCCCTCATTCCAAACTCCTTGGAGAAATGGCTACAGATCAACATATTACCAACACAGAGGGAAAACATAATTTCCCTACTCGTATATGCTGCAGTTTGGGGCTCTCTTATGATTCTATGATTTGGGGGAGGGATCATAAGCTCAGTGGTAGGAGCTTATCTTTGCATTCAGAAAGTCCGAAGTTCAGTCGCTGGGATCTCCTTATAGGACTTGGAAGGACTCCCGCCCTTGTCTGAATCCTTGGAAAACCACTTCAATTCATTGTAGACAGGAATAGCAATCACATCAGCAGCAGCACATATCCATCCCCAGGCCATCTTTGTGATCCCATGTCCTTTTCAGTCCTCATTTGGCTGAATTTTATTTTGATGGGAAATAGAAAATTCCTTTTCTTTGAAAAAAAAGCCACAGTTCTTCTCTAATGCAGGGTATGGGGCCCAGCTTTAGACCAAGGAAAGGGTGTGTTATAGTTTTAAACTGTGCTTTTCATTTGGGAGTGACCTTCTGCTAGGGTTGCTAGGTGAAATACAGGAAGGGACTCCTGTACCCTTCACCATTATATAGAAGACAGCATTTCAAAGTATCTTCCTTCTAAGTCAAGCAACATCTCTGAAATTCCCACTTCTGCACGAACATTAAATGCATAGAAGCCCTATCCTATTTTTTTACCTGGCAACTCTTAACTTCTAGTTACTTCTGGTTTTTTAAAAAAATATTTAAAAATGCACAGGTGGCTTGTGGAGGGTCCCTGTGGGACAAAATTGGCCACTGGACTCCCAACAGATTGGGATAGACTAAGATGGGCAAGATGTTGTCTGCAGGCCACATGATGCCCCAGAATCTCTGATTCTCAGCCCTTGAAGCACCTCTGGTAACTCCCTACCAAGACTTCAACCCTTAAAAGATTCTTTTCATGCTGATTTTTGGGGGATTTTTCTCTTCAAGCCAGCCAAATCAACTCAAAGCCAGCCACAAATGTGGTGGCTTACTCTGCCCCAGGCCTCCAATCACTCCCCCAATCCCTCCCAAATCAGCTGAAAATTGGCTAAAATAGTGCCTGGAAGTGATACGATATTACTTTCAGCATGCCACAATGTCATGGTGTAGCTCACCAGGGGCAGGTAAGGTGAAAAATGTTCCCTACTCTTCCCCACAATTGCCTAGCCCTGATGTAGACAATACCGATCTCCAGAAGTCAGGCCAACGTTTTAACCAAGATGATATGAGATTTTGAAACCAAGAACTTTCAGGAACAGCTTTGGGAGATGTTTAGCTTACAGAAGAGAAGATTGAGAGGTGATAGGACAACCATATTTACGTACCTGAAGAGAAAGCATGTGTAGAATATGGAGCAACCTCGTTTTCTGCTTCTGTGGAGACCAGGACACAAATCAATGGATCCAATTTACAAGAAAAGAGATTCCACCTAAGCATTAGAAGAGTAGGAGCAGCTAAACAGTGGAACAGATTGCCCCTAAGTATGGCAGAAACATCTTCACTGAAACCCAGTAACCAGAGATTGGACGCCCACCTCTCAGGACTGCCCAAGCTGCAGATTCCCACACTGGTAGGGTATTGGATTGGATGTCCCTTGATGTTCTTTACAACTATGATTCTTTGATTCTATGACTCAGTACAGTACAATAAACTCGATAGTCTTATAGGCACTTACCTGGGAGTAAGTCCCTTCAGTTCAATGATGACTTGTGACTCTGGTGTCAGTGCTGTGGTATGTCTGATCCAGATTTAAAGGAGTGATCCAAAATGTTGATTCTATATTGGGGATAGTGCTCAGCATCTTGGATAGCACGTTTTAAAATTTGGAATACAACCCAGAGCAGATATGCTGCCCCACTGACATTGAAACTACCAGCGGCTATTGATAACAGCCTGCCCCACCTTGAAGATCTCCAAATATGTTTGATTATAGCTTTCATCATCTCCTGGGTGCAGCAACTGAACAGTGCAGTTCAACACATGAGAAGCAGTCCAGCACGTCCTGATGGCACCAAATAAAGAAAGTCTGATATGTTTGTGCTGAGAGTCATGTGACCTGGCTGAACATCTACTCTCAGAAAATGAACCCCTTGACCCATAGTATATCTTTTTTTAAAAAAAATAACTTTATAAAGTGACAATAAAGGACCTTTTTTAAAATATATATATATATATATATAGATCAATAATGTGTGTCCTCAGAAGCCACATGTATCAAAACCACCAAAACAGCTCTAACATGACCTTTTGCTGCATGTGGTCTACATAAGTCATTTCTGCTTCACCCACAAAACCATGCTTTATGTCAGTAAAAGATCATTGTTCTCTCCCCTCCACAACACACACTCCATGAATTTAACGTCTGCATCATCCAAGCTAAACAAGTAATTAACTTAAAAGGCATAGACTGAGTACTAAAGCATTATCACTTGCCTTCAGCCATTCCCAAAGACTATCATTATGCTAAGCCAAAAAGATGATTAAACCAGGGGAGGCACAGTGAAGGGGTCCTGAAGTTTGAAGCTTTGGGAGTCTTAAAGATAAGGCTCAGTTTGTAGTGCTCGAGATTATTGTGAATCTTGCCTTTCATTTCAGCCAGACTCTGCTGAATTCAGCAGAGTTCAGTTTTTAATCAGTGCCTAAAAAAGATAATGTCACTCTGCAGCAAATGATATTGTTATTAAAAACTCTTGTTCAGAAAGCAAGATTTGACTTGCAAGATTGGCTACGACTACTCAGGCAAAGAACAAACTGTGTGGCTTGGTTATTATCTCCGTCCACAGGATGAGGTAACTGATATCAAACAGTGACTTCTATCCATTGTTAATTACATCATTGACTGAAATGTGTTCAACAAGCTGTTTTATGAATAAAGTTCAATAAAGTCAAAAAGCAAAGCAAGGCTTGTTTTTTTTTTTTGTGAGGTTATTTTTATAAATCTTATTAAATTGTGATGCATATTTTTGTTTTGAGATTATTAAGAATAACAGTGTACATTCAGAGCGTCAACCCTTTTCATTGCAGGCCTCTGTTCCTCTCATTTCAACTATTCCATATTCATGTAGTATGTGTACCTCCGTGTTGGATGTATATAACTTTTCATAAAAGGTACTGGAAATTGATGTTATAGTGGCATGTAGGTGCAGGAAAAGATGGTTCTGCAACCATGAGCAAATGGTTTAGCTATCTAATCAAGGATGGCTTTTTGCTGCTGCTGCGGCTGCTGATTTCACAGTATACCTGATGTTGCCGACTGGAGTTTTGGACCAACAATGATTCAGATTCTGTCCAAGAGTCTAGGGATCAGGATCACTTTTCAAGCAAACAAATGTCAGGACAACTTGTAGCCCAATTTTTCAGTACCACAAACCCTTTCCCAATGCCCCACATACACCCAAAGAAGGAGATGAGCAAGAGAGAGGAAATATAGGGTCAACATGCCAGCCCTTTCCTTTCCCTGGCCTGGTTTGGACCCTGGGTGCCCACTCTCCCCACCCATGCCTCCACCCCCTTCCAACACACACTCATTTTAATATTTGTGATTTTTCATTTTTGAAGGGTCCTGTGCCCATAACCCTAGCAAATGTGGAGGGCCAACTGTATTATTAAAAGAAAAAAAGAAACAAAACTACAAAGCAATACATAAAACTACAAATACATAATAATACAATAAAAATAAAAGAAGCACAAAATACCTAACAAAGCTACAAAACTTCAAACATCTATCAAAACTAGTTTCCAGACTCCCTTACTGAGCATATGTGAACAGCAAAAAAACTTAACCCAACCCAACCCAAAACAAAACCCAAAAGAACCTCAACCCCCAAAAGAAAAGAGCAGAAAGAAGGAAAGCATATAAACCTGCCTCACCAGCTGTCTCCAGGATGTTTTAAAAGCGTGGCTCTATAAGCTTTGCCAAATGGAAATCATAACAAAACTGGAGGGTGAGGAAAGAAAAAATAATCCCTGGATACATTTTGGAAGAAGCCTTCGTGTCAACTCTAGAAGGTTCAAATTGTTTTTGTTTGGTTGTTTAAAGCTTACCTGACCTGGGTGTTTCATTTCACATGCTTATTGTTAGTTTCGAAGAAAAAGTTTGCTGAAACATGTTAAACTGCTCTTCTGGTTTTTTTTTTTAGTATAGGAACCTATCCCTATTCTTCTCATATTATTTCCACCTCTGGTACCAAATTTTCTGTAAAAGATGTAAAGCCCAGGAACACATCTACTTAATTAAATGGGGCACACTTGTGCATGCATGAATCTGTTTTCTTCCACAACTGGAATTATGAAAATATCCAATTCTTTCAGTCCCATTTATTAAAAACATTTGCAAATATGAGGTAGTTCTCTTTTTTAAAAAAATTAATCAAATTAAATTTTCACTCATTTTTGTTGACCAACATCAATAGGCATACCATTATGAACATGGATGGAACAGTGGTATACTTGCTTGTAATGCAGCTGTGAAAGATGATGAACCACTCTAACTGAGCACCATAAACACGGATGAATACATAAAGCTTTGAATCAAGCTTCTAGGAGCTATGCACTCAAACCCCTCAGCCTGGATAGAAGAATCTCTCATTGGCTTTCTCAGATTAAATCATCAATTGTCCCTATTGGCTTCGTAGTAGATCAATTATCAAAAAAACAAACAAACCCTGAAGTAGAAAAAAATGTCACCCATCACTAGCATCCAGTTGCTTTGGGTGTTCTTTCTGAGACTGAACCCTGGTGCTAAGGCTGTGTCTATGTTGTATACAAACCTGCTGTCTTCTGCACTCCTCTCTTCCCAGCCCCCCTTTTTTTCTTCTGAATACTTCTCCTTTCAATAGGAAACATAATGAAGAAAAATCCTCTCTTGGATATCCAGTATTTATTCCAACACTGTTCCATTGTGCTTTTCAGTAGATTTCTGTAATGACTCCGTGACTGTTTAAGCATAGATGCCTGAAAGTTCGAATAGAAAGACAACAAAGCCCTTTTCTTTTCTTCCTTCCCCCCACCATTTTTTTTTTTTATAAAACACCACAGCACAAAAACTGATAGCACAGATGCAAGGAGGTGGGGGGACCGTTTGTCAGATATACGCAATGCTCAGGCAAAGATAAATTCTCAATCCAGAGAGAATGTCTTATGTTCTCAGTACTAGCTTTGCATTTGCAGAGAAGTGTGAAAACAGGGTTTTCTATGGAAGCTGGAATGACTGTACCTCTTGAATCAACTTACTCGTAAGTGGTCATTTGTTGGTGTGACATTTTTATGAGGCGAGAGATACACGGTACAAAGCAAATGTGCAGGTAGATTACACCATCTTTCTAAAGACTGCTGATTCACACAACAAAATCTTTTCAGCCCCCATGCTATTTACTCATTAAGTTCAATTGAGATTAAAAACAGACCAAACTTGATGACAACAGCAAAAAAATAATATCAGCTTATTTTTTTATTTATATTTTTACAAAGAAGGTTGATGTAGAACATAGGTATCTATATAAAATATATAAAACAAAGACAGATACCTTATAATATTTCATATTGGTACATCGGCTTAGAAGGTCTTATATGGATTTTCTTTTACATATAAAAGTTTCTACTTCTACTGTTGTAAGTAGTATCAGCTTATTTTTAAGTGAGGGAAAAAGAGGCAAAATGCTTCATAAAAGGTTTAGAAGTGGCTAGTTATTTGTAACTTCCAAATTAGCTATAACATGTTCTTTGCAATCAGCTCCTTTTCCCAGTAATTAAAAAGGTAACTATACTGTATTATGATCATAATTTAATGAGGGAGAACTTCACTCTTTTTGATGTTTATATAAACGTAATAATGTAAATAGAATGTAAACAAATGTCATTTATTTATAAATGTAATCTAAATGTAATTATAGATCATTTAATTATAAAGTATATATTTAATGGAATTTTAATTTAATTATAATTATTTAATTATAAATTATCAGTATAACTTACAATACATGCAATTTATTTATAAAGATATGGCTGGTGAAAGAGGAGTATAAGATATTTCCAGTATTGTCTTCTATTGTACCTCATGTATATTCCTTGTGCATTCTTGTGGGTACTGAGGTAACAATTAGGTAGACAGAAGGAAAAGTGTATTTGTTCCAGACCAGTAGCCTGTAGCATCCTGATTTTTTAAAGAGTTACTGCCAATTTTTAAAAAATGTAAAGATGGGCAGTTACAGTAGGTCTGGTGGTCAGTTTTGTCTTTCTATGATTCACTGCAGGTTGCAACCATTAGTTCGAAACTCTTGCATATCCCTCTGAAGGCTTTTCCGCACTTTGAGGGGGAAACGGGGCAGTCCATTACTCACCAGACTGACACGCTCCCTCCTGACAATTCACGACGATCCGGACCAGCGCGTGCCCGCGCTACACGCTCTCCGGAGATGACAATGGCGGCTTCCGGTTGGCGGAGGCTTTCCGCCAACCAGAGAAGCTCGCCAGCCAGAAGCCCACCCCCGGAAGATCTTCAGCCTCGCGCTGGCGTGAGCCTGCAAATCTACACTTAAGGCAGCGATGGACTGGGGCATGCTGGGCTGTTGAAAGTCCTCTTTTAATCGGTCTTTCAATAGCACGGGAAACCACCAGTTCTGGGCGTTCCGGAGTGGGCTGAAGTCTGGACAAACATTGAGTAATCCGGACCCAGTTCGCCCCCAAATGTAAACGTCCTCGCTGGAGGACGCGCCGCCCCATTTTAAATATAAAATGCGGAAAAGGCCTGAGACTAACTTCAGGAAAGGAGGGTACACAAATGAATATTGAATATAAGTTATACATTATAAATTATAACTACTAATATAAGTTATACAACAGAAAAGTTTACTAGTTATATTGAAGCATACCATCTAATCATGTGTACAGAGATTGCCTAGTCCTGATGAAGAAAAAGAATGTTTCAGGAAATGGAAGAGCTCAACAGAATTGGAACTCACCATCTTTAACAAGGAAGAGATAGATAGAAAAGGAGGCAAAAAGAGGGAGGAGTCTCTAAGTGACCACAAACACCTCGATGTTTCGGAGGTTACACGGTCTGGTTGTCTACATACATAACTGGTGACCATGCATTACAATCTGTAGTTGAGCAAATGGAGAAAGCTTGAGAGTCTGCAACCAGTTAGGGGCCTGGGGGTAATCTTGATAAAACATATTCCTAAATTGTTCTGTAAAAGTTGCTGACAATTCTGATGTCCTCCAATCTTAAAGAACACCAAGTATGAGTTATCAGCTAGACCTGCTCATGAATCAGAATTGCTAAAATTTCTTATTGTGCTGCTGACTGCATTATGAAAAATGATGAGTTCCAGATCCCAAGCAGCGTTTCTTCCCAATCTTTTCCTAAAAGGTTACTCAAGCACAGGATGAGGACTGCGTGCATTTTATTCTTGGAAGCCTGTCAAAGTTCTTCTGAAAAATTTTCCTCTTGCCAAATATAGTCATTTAGATGATTTCCAAGTGGCTTTTCATAGCATTAGCAATTATACTTTATAATGCCTAACAACTTTTCTACAAATTTGCATGAATAAATTCTGACTAAGAAACTTTTCCAAATCATTTTCTCAAACCCTCTCTCACAGAATTAACCATTTTGGCTGTATTCATGGGAGTAAGTACTTTGGAGTTATTCAGGATGCAACTCCTAATCATCCTAAGATCTTGCTAAAGAGGTAAAAAGGGCAGAAGTGCCATTCTATTGCAGAGAGGGAGAGTTTTCTCACCACTGTGATGATGATGATGATAGTAGTAGTAGTAGTAACAATAATGACAAAAACAATAACATTTTATTTCTTACTTGCCTCTCTCCAGTGTTTGAGATGGGTCCAACATAGCTTAAAATACAACTAAGAACACATAAAACCATTTAAAATATATCAATTTAAAATTCATAGTTTAAAATTGGCTGAGTAGGCGTGCTGGAACAAATAGTACTTTTTAAAGTTCAGACAGTGTGTTTAACTGTTGGATCTCTTCCAGTTGGTCATTCCACAGTCTAGGCCCAGCCAATGAAAAGGTCCTCTGGGTGACCATTGTCCTGGCTGGTTTAAATAAATGGCCCCCAAATGACCTGAGTGTACGGGGCTGATTGTTTGAGAGAAGGTGATCCTGTGGGTAATGTCAGGACCCTGGAACTCCAGGACACAAGCTCCGAGTCTGAGCCAGAGGCAGGGGGCTTTGAGGCCATGGAGCCTGCTTCACCAGCAGAGCCCACCCCAGAGGCTGCCTCAGACGCAGAGCCTTGGCTCCAGTAGCCCCAGCAGCAGAGCCAGGGGCTGCCTCAGACCCAGCCAAGCCAGAAGAGTCAGATAGCGAGATGCAAGAGCAGGTGCCTACTTGGCGTTGACAGGTAACTTGGACCCAAACCAGGTAGGGCTTTAAAGATAATAATCAACACCTTGTACAGAGATTACTTAAGTTCTGATGAACTTGCCTGGAAACTAATTGGAAGCCAGATTTTAATGTGGGTGTGATATGCTCACTCCTGGAACTACCTGCAAAACTCTGGCTTCCATATTTTGAACCAGTTGGACTTTCCGAACTTAGTACAAAGATAGCCAATGTATAGCATATTGCAGAATTCCAGTGTTGAGGTTACTAGAGTGTGCACTATCATCTTTAGGTCTTCTAGTTCTAGGAAAAGGGAGCAGTTGATGTATCAAAGGGAACTTCCAACCGACAATACTGCTGGAAGTTCCCATGTGCAGAAATCTCCACCTGTGTACATGTTTCACTGTTGGTTGTTCCACCAGCGGGGGGGGCATGGGTCCACTAAGTCCCAAGCCTTCCTCATCATTTCCAACTTGCCTGCAAAAATGGCTCAACAGTGGTATCATTCCATGGATGTGAGGAAGAAAATGATGCCATCTCATCTCACACTCACCCAGAAATTTTTGAGTTGAGACTAAGTGTAATAAGGGTGACCAGTAGGACTCTCAGATTTCAGGGCCTGGCCCTCTTCTTGGTCCTCCTGGTGATGGGAAGAACTTCAGGGCAAAAGCCTTGAAAAGCGAATGTATGTATGTTTTCCTCAGTAATTAGCCTTTTTTAAAAAAAAAGATCTGAATGACATGCTGTGTGCAGATATGGTTGATGCGTAAGACATCGTGCTCAATGACATCACCAGCATGTAGGCCCTTTGTCATCATGAAGGTTTTGGCACTATTATCTCAGGGCTTGGGATAGTCCTGACTTGGCAATGCTAGTGGACAGAATAATTAAATAAAAAGCAGGTGAGGCACAACACTTGCAAATATGTTAATAAATAGGCTCAACATCAATACACACATCAGTAGAGTAAGCACAGCCCAGTAAGTCCAATGGCCAAGGCTCAGGGGTCCTGCCCACCTGGTTACAGGCCTGCACCTTTCTTTGGATATACCCAAATGGCAGTGCAACACATGAGCCACTTGCTTTGCCAGCAGATTCCTCACCACCCTGCACAAGGAAGGCTTGTTTCTACCTACAAATTTGTCATGTATAGAAAAAGCAGCATGAAAAGGGAGAGGGGATAAATGTGGGATAAATAAAACCTTTGAAGCAGGGGTATGGAAAATGCAGCCCCTGGGCTGTATGGGTCCTACCCTCCTTTCTTGCAGCTGACCCCACTCAAGCTCTGTTGGGAAATGTGAGAGAGTAATTGGTAGGGCAGACACTGAACAACAACGAGTCCCACATCCATCTATATGGAGTCTAGCAGAGAAATAAGCTTAATATCATTTGTAAAGTATATAAAAGCAGGTTTACTTGCAGAATTTGCATATGCTCAAATACAGGGTCTAATGGAAGTGAAATAAAAATGGCTGCATGTTAGAATAATGCAGGAAGTAGGTGTGGAAAAAGAAACAAACAGCAAGCCAATAAACAGGAAAACTGGAAGTTAATATAGGTATGCAAAGGTAGCTAGCTAGCTAGCTAATTCTAACAAGCTTCCCAAAGCCTAGACTCTCCACTCCCCCCCTTTTTTTTAGACGAAAAACCACTCATGAAATTCTACCTGCAATAATGTTGTTCACAGAACAACTCCCAATCTCTTCAGACTCCCGCAGACTTAATAATTAAAAAAAAACAACTATATTGGCGTGAAAGCATTCCCTTAAATCCTGGAGCTTTCTTCCAGCCACTTTTGGGTTGCACTTTCAATAGATTTTTGCCCACAAAATGCAATAGCATGGGCCACTACAGAGGTGCTGGAGCAAAAAAAAAAAAAAAAAGGTTCTTGCCACTATTGCCTATCTGAATTTTAAAGGCTTCAGGAACAAAAAATGATTACAGGATTGCCTTTATCATTCCTGACACAGCTCTCTTTTGAACCAGTTTGGTTGTACAAAGATCAGAAAACCAATGTGCCTGCAAAGTTTTCCTTCACTGCACTATCCCAAAATTGTGTGGTTTGGTATGGAACATTAAGTCTATATTTGGCAGAGGAAGCCTTTGGCCATAATGTGGACATTTTGTCTGCAGTCTGTATCTTACTTTGACTTATAAGGTAACCAAACTTCTCCTTCCAGGCCAAGTTGTCTTTGCACTTTATCTATCAACATAAAAAATGGCATGTACCTGGCAGCAACACGCGATAAGCGCTTGGCTTGAGTTTTGAAGCCAAGTTTTAGAAATGCCATATTGCTTTTTTTGATACTGTGGAAGCTGCTGCTGTTCCAGCATTTTCTTAAGAAGAAACTATACATCCAAAGCAGTTTTGCAGCCAAAGCCTTTATCACTTGATGGTATGGAATTAATTAATTAACTGGAAATCAATTCCATTCATTGTACCACTTGCACATTTTTATAAACTACATTGTGAATCCAATTCCTACACACTCAAAACCTTAATCTTCAAATGCCCACTGAGGTCTGTTGGTAATATGACCACATTTTTAATACTGTGTAAAGTCCTAATTGGTGCAGCTTAAAAAAAAGTGTGTTCATGGATATTGTAGATCTAGAAAAGCTGACAAAAGGACAACAAGAATGGCCAAGGGACAGAAACTTTCCCTTAAGAAGAAAGTGTTAAAAATTAGAGTAATTTACTTTCCAAAAAGGGCTAGTGAGGAAGGATGTGATAAGGGTATAAAAATATTTGTGGCATACTGTAAGTAAACAAAGAGAATTTATTTTCCCCTTCTGTTATGCTACTTGAACTTGGCATTATTCAGCACATAGTTAAACTTCCAGCACATAGTTAAACTTCTACTGCTACAGGATGTGGTGATGGCCACCAATGTAGAAGACTTTAAAAGGGTATTATAGTCCAATTTGATGATACATTTAGCACATATTTAGAAGTGCTGCTCTGCTCGGTGATGAAAGGCATCTGTTTGTCCCAGCCAAATGCTTTCCTTCATCTCTATATCTTGCATTCTGGTATGCTTTGTTTTGTTATCAGTCATCAGAAAATAAACAAAAGCTTAATTTGCAATTCTGATTCTTAAGGTACACATCTCCCCCTCCCACGCCCTCAAAAACCCTGTTACTGGATGGAGAAAGGTGTGAATCACTATGCATATGCAATCTTTTTATTGTCTAGTTGGACTCTTAAATTCTCAGTATCTACCTATTAGCATAGGTACTGTATAAGGTATCTCCTGGATCTGAAGCGGATATGTCTGAATTATCAGCAAATTAAGGCTTAGTGTGAATAATTCATGATATGAAGGTTTTTCAGAATTATGTGTAGAAAATTCAGGTGAAAAGCACATTTAGGTGGAACAAAAAATAACTAAATAGAACATATTTATAAAATAAAGAAAACAGAATTAATACAATTTCTGGGATGAGATACCAATTTGGATGTAGGTGGGGTTTTGTTTTGTTTTGCTTTGTTTCTTGGTTTGCAAGCCATCATCTTCAGTCTCATCAGTATCTATGTTTATTTTCACAGGTTGGCTCCAATTCACACAAACATGGCTTCGCAGAAATCAAGACCATGTCAGGAAATGAGCTCACTGGAGCAGGAAACTACGTCTACTGAAACTTAATGCTAGTTCAGCTAAATGTCATGCAATACCTACTCTGAATTGTATGACACGTTCTAGTGTACAAGTCACTATAGTCATTATAAAAGAAAGGGCTACAGGTCAGAGAAGGACGGTATTTCAGTATCTGAACACGTTTTGCAGGCATAAAATCCGAGGTACAATCTCCAACATCAGTCCAGTCCGATATCCTAAAGAGCCACAGATTTCCTGCCTGATATCCTAAAGACAATACCAGTCTAGATGGACAACTGGTCTTGGCATTAAGCAGCTTCCTAAGTTCCAATGACACCTCACAACTACATGGAAGTAACATAGGTTTGTGGTGGAAAAATTGTTTGAGTCTATGTGGAAAGTAATGAGGTCTGGGGCTGAGTTGAAAGCAATTTGTATTTCTCTCTGCAGATCTTGCCCCAAATTCTCCAACCAGATCATTTTATATCAAAGCTGCTCCTTGGAACATTGTAGATGGATTCCTCACCTGGGTCTTTTATCTACTTTTGTTGTGCATTTCTTTTCCAGGTCTTTGTTCCAAAATTTATTGTACCTTTGAATTTCCATCTTATTTATGACAGTATTTATGAATTTCTATCTCATTTATGACAGCCCCCCCATTCCTCTCCCACCGTACAATCTTTTCTGCTAAAATTTCAGTTATTTTTGGTGCCCTCAGATTAAGTTAAGAAATGTTCATATTGGTTCTTTGGAAAAAGGTGAGTCTTCCAGGCGGGTAATGCATATTTCTGTTACCTAACTGTGTTCTGGGATTGACTTTCATGTTTTGTTATGTGGTGTAGCCAATGTTGATTCCAAAGTCAACTTTTCCCTTTTGTTGTTTTCTTAAATCATCCTGAGTTGATCGCTTTCCAGAGTGCTTAGTTCTAGGGATGCTATTCAATATTTTGTTTGGAACTAGGCTAATCAGCATGGAAAATTCCAGCTTCATAATTATTGTGGTTTGAGAATACAGACAATTACATTTTTTTTTCTTTCTGATTACATTGTGGCTTGCATTTATGGATGGTGTTCTACAACACAAGATTTAATGAGCAACAGCGTAACTACTTTCTTCCAAATGCTATCATTATCATAGGATTAATCCACTGAACAGAAGAGGCTCCCACAATATGCTGATCTGCTGGTGCCCTTTCCGCTGCAAGACGACAATTAACAAAATCCTTTAATTTCTTAAGAGAAGAAGTTAATGCAACCATATATTTTCCAGATATCATTCATTTCCCCTGTTCCCCTGTTTTATAATCCTCCTTCATTTCCCCACATTCACTACCTCACTACAAATTATACATGCACAACAGAATCCCAACCTTTCTTTAAAAAAACAAAGAAAAGGAAGGAAGGAAAAAGAAAACAGCTCTGGAAAGGAGCTGTTTGAAGCTGAAAATCAGCAAGGGACCATAGCTTAACCCTTTCCTCATTCACTACCTCCTCCTCCTCCAATCTGTTCCCCAAATTTGCCTCTTCTTATAGAAGGGGTACCTATGATGACAGCACAGTATTAAGAGACTCTAAGGCCCTAAAGTGTATAAAGTTTAAAAGACCCCCTACCTTACCAAAAATGTGTCTTAATGCAAATATTATGCAACTTGATTTCTAAAATACACAGTCAGTCCTCCACATTTTCAGGTTTCACTTTTACTGATTTGATTATTCACAGATTATTTGTTGCCACCTCTGCTGGTGCTGTATGCTGTTTTTAATAGGAACTACTACCTTAGTGAGACTGAGTGACTGTGAACAAGTCTCATAAATCCTTATTAAAAATGGCATAGGGTAGTCGTGGTGGTGTCATGGACCCGGGCTTGGTGGAGGGCCCAGCCGCCGTGGAGGCCGCCGCGGGAGGAGGCCTGGACGTCTTGGAGGCTGCCGCTGCTGCGAACGGCCCCGTTATCGGCGCTGGGGGTGGCCCAGGGCTCACCCTGGCGATTGAGTCACTGGCAGGCTCACCGGGGGAGACGGGCCCCTGTCCCAGCCCGGGGACTCTGCTCACCTGAGGCTCGGACTCTGAGGAGACTGCCGCCCCTCCTCCCATGTTTCGGCAGCGGCAGCAAGCGAAAGAGGTGGTCCGCTGGTCCTGGCGGCTGATGGAGAAGTGGATGTGGACTGAGAGCTCCCAGCTGGGAGCCAAGCTGGGAGCCCTCAGCTGGGAGCCCTCAGCTGTAGGCCTGCACCAGATTGGTCACTGCCAGTCCAGGGGATTATTTAGGTCAGGCGCTGGGCGGGGAGAATCATGGAACAACAACCGTAGGCCTTCCTCGTTCTCCTCCACCTGTGTCTGGACCCAGCTCCTCCCACCAGTGACTGCGTCCAGCCTCCTTGCCGACCGAGTACTCTATTTGCATTTGGGTGAAGTAACCTTCCTTTGTGTTTGGGTGAAGCAACCTTCCTTTGTTTTCTAAGATAGTCTACTTGCCTACTGAGGCGTGACTTGTGTTCGGGACGGTTTACATTGAGCTAGGGCTCATCTGTGGGGGAGCTATAACCCTCTGTTTGCCGGCTGCCAATAAACCGTCAACCCCAGCCACTTGTCCTGCGTCTGCTTGACCTCTGCCCGCCACTGACAGGTGGTGGCGATAAGCCCCACCAGCTGCTCACTTCTGCCTTGCAAAGGAACTCTGACATCTTGAAGTCATTTATGGTGGGTTGAATATGCAGATCAAAATGTTTTGTGCGTATGTTAACCATGGGGTTCTTTTTTGGGGGGCTAGAGTTATTCAGAATTTTTCTACTTTTGTGGAGTCCTGTGCCCCTGACCCCAGCAAATGTGGAAGGGTAACTGCGTATAATCAGAGGTACCTTATAATCTGAGGTCCTTAACTGTGGTTTACTTTGTGTGTAAATGGGGCAGTGCTGAGAGGAAGAGGGTGTATGATTTGTGATGAAGAACTGGTGTAGCAAATGGATTTGTGGTTTAGCTCTTTGAATGGTACAACCAAAGGGACTAATCTAGGTAAGGAACTCTAGTAATAAATGAAATTACACAATATATTTTTAGGTGATCAGAAGAGGTCATATGACTTTTTTTGGTAGTCTTGTAATATAGATAGGATGACTGTATGATCGAAAGGACAAATCTCTTATATACCTATTAATGGAAAAAAAGGAGGGATTTCAGAAGACGTACGGAAGAGGTCATTGGCATGCAAGCTGCTGACATTCCGTCTTCCACAGAATTACTAAAGATATAGGAGCCCTGATATCTCTGTTTGGGACACTATGTTTTGTTTAGAGATGGACTGACTGCAGTTTTAATCTCAAATTCTCCTCCTTGAAACATCTTTTGAATAAAGCAGGGTTTTTTTTGACAATAAATTCATATACATTCAAATAGGTGGAAAGACATAAAAAAAATATCTTGGGAATTCAGATGTCAAAATTTCAGGAGGTGTTGTTTGTTATGAAACCACGTAACAAGCAACACCTGATGAAATTTGCTCCTCTATACAATTATTAAAAGTATTGGAATCATTAAAGTATTGGAGTCATTAAAAGTATTGGGTCAGTAAGAGAAAGGAGACTTTGGGTCACTGGAAACTACTTAGTTCTATCACTGCTGTTCTCTCTAAGGATCTTTTTGCTGTCTACCGTGTTCCAATGACATCTGCTGTGGGTCTTGGTGTTGTCTCTGCTGGGAGGAGAACATGGACAAAGCATGATAGTACTGCCTCTTGCTCCTGTGACACAGCTGGATACTGTCTTAGGCTGCACTGGAAGTATAGTCTTTGTGCTTTGAGGACCTCCACACCTAAGGTAAGTGCAGGTGAGTGGCTGGATCGTGGTGTGATCGCTGGTCGTTGACGGGTAAAATCTGTCAATGATTTGTGGCATGGGCATAAAAAGTGAAAAACCACCGCCCATCAATGCCGAGTGCGAAAGGTGCACCCAAGCCTTGTGCTCAAGGCCTGCCCAGCCTGACACCTCTTTATGTTCAGGTCTGAGCACGCAGGGAGATCTCTGAATCAAGCCAGGGCCAGGACAAACAGGTCTGCCTCAGTTCTCCCTCTCTGAGAACGCAGTCCCTTCCTCACTCTTGTCCCCCCTTGCTTCTTCCTTTCAGGACTCTGCCCGCTTTACTGCCTTCCCTAAATCTGCCCTTCTCCCAGATGTAGGGATCAGCAGTGATTTATATTTTCCAAGACTGTAGTGCTGTTGGCACTAAGGTCGAGATGATATCATTGGTAGCGTGTATATTTCAGGATTCAAAGTAAGACTCTGTGGCACTGTTTTAAGGAACACAGAACTTCAAATGTTTATTGTAACAATGTTGCTTAAATTTGTTTTGTATCTCAGCACTTACAAACAGCACACCATTCTTCTCTCTCTCTCTCTCAATTCATTCACTATCTTCCATACACCCAATTTCTCAGTTCTCTCTCCCACAGAGCTCTTCAAATTCTTCAGCCTTTCCCAAAGACACTACAAATCACACTCCTCTTCAAACACACACCAGACAGTTGAAATCCATTATTTTCCTCTTTCCACCAGCCCTTCCCCTGGCCTATCCAAGGTTGCATTTCACCAGTCAATCAGCTTAAACACTCTCAGTTGCCAAGGAGGCTCTGTCGTCAAGACCCCCTCTGTCTCAGGCTGCACTGGGGCAGGAAGTGTAGCCGTTGTGCCTTGAGGACCTCCACACCTACAGTAAGTGCAGGTGAGTGGCGGGATCGTGGTGTGATCGCCAGTTATTCATAGGTAAAATCAGTCAATGAGTTGTGGCATGGGGATGGGAGAAGGATGGGTCCCAGACAACATTGTGTAGAACCGTCATCCGGATCCTATCCTTTTCCTTTCCCTGGTGCAGGACGACAACGTCCTGTAGAAAGGGCCTTAGATGTCTTTTAAGGGTTGTATTTCCAACAGGATGAAAAATATAGAAATTTTATGTTTTTCCTTGGACATTCAGCTGCTCTCCACTACAACAGAAGCCTTCAGAGTATGGCACAGGAGACAAACAAGACAAAAAATAAAGCTCCAAAATTCAGAAAATACCTCAAACAGGACTTTCTGGGAAGAACAGAGGGCACCTGTTCAGATTCTCTTCCACACTCCCTCAGGTTTTTCCCTGTTACTACAATATAGTTGAAAAATGCAGCTGAACAATATGAGGCAAAACCCTGCTCAAAATGCGTACAATGTGGTAAGGGATATGAATTTCATCACTGTAAAGATTTTGTTTTAGATAGGCCATCTCAGCATGGTGATACAGCCTGATGATGATATGAAATACTTGTGAGAGAATTTGTCTCTGCCGAGCACAGTTTTTTTTGAAGTCCATTTTTTTCCTGTATATTATGTAAAATGTCTCACAAAACAGCTTTGTGAAGCTAAGCACGGATACATGTTCACCCAAGGCAGCAAGCACTAAAGGAGGGGCTGACTGATCACAAATACACAAAAACTTCCTAGAACTTCTACCTTTACCTGTTTATAAAACAGGCAAAAGTTTCAGCTTTGTGTATTTTAAAATCACGTACCAAAAACACTCTCAAGAACATGTAAAAATGTTTGGAGACTTCTACCCCCTCCTGAAAAAACCCTTCTGACTCACAGAAAGGAGCATTTTGTTTTGTCATGTCATAGTTACCAAAGACATCCTTAATTGTGGCCTTCCAAGAAATACTTATTGTGCAATGACAAAAAAGCAAAGAAAGGACAAAAGAGGATGTGGATGATTTGCAGAAAATGTGGACGTGCTGATTTATAGGTACAGATGTAGCTTTAGAGGTGTGTCTTCAGATTGCATGTAGATTTATGGTGGCTCCATGAATTTCAGAGACAACTACAATAGTTTAAATAAAAATAAAGTACATCTGAGTGTAGCGAGGAAGACAGTCGCTAGGTGACCTGGGTGCTCAATCTGCTATTGATGGGTAACTTAAAGGCCGCTGCTCTCTCTTCTTTCTTCTTTCTCTTGAAACCAGACATAAACCTGGCAGACCTTCAAAGACAGGATCCCTTCACATGGAAGGTTGCCTCCTATAAAGCAGAACATACAGGCAAATTTAAACACTTTCTTACAGAGCCATTTTAAAACCTTGACAAGGAAAGTATGTAGATGGCACAGTGCTAGATTACAATAGGGAAGCATGTCTTTTTCCCCAGCCAAAGACTTCTGGACACATACAGTATCACCCCTTTCCACATTCCCTCTGCTTTTCCCCTATCAGTTTTCACCTCTTTCCATCTTGATAGTCTTTGTGTGCTTGCATGAGCGTTTGACTCTGAGTAAGGCCCTTTTCGCATGGCATTTGCCATGCGAAAGAGCCTCCGGAGCGTCGCACGATTGCGAGGAGTGTTCCACATGACGTCCTTGCAATCATGTGATGCTGCTGGGGCCAGCAGGCACTGATAGCACAGTATATCATTTTCAACTTTTGGCTGAAAATGATGTGTGACCGCATGTCACTCCAGGACCCCACATGTGCTCACCGTCTGTGAGGAGTCACGGCTCTTGCGCTTCCTCCCACAGCGCAACCTGGAAAAATACCCGGCTGCACTGCAGAAGGAAGAGGCAAAGCCCTCACACTGCCTGCCAGCCAGCCAGCAGGCGGCTGCTGCAGAGCAGGAGCAGTGGGGACATGAGAGTCTCACTGGAGAAGCTGCTCGTGTGATCCCCACGAGACCGTGCCGGATGCAGGTAAGCTGCGGAAAGGGCCTAAATGTGTTTGAATATATTTTCTAATAAAATATCCTGATTGAACTTTTAGCCTGGTTCTTTCATGATCTGACTCTGTAGACATCGGGTTAAAAGATCTCGCTAGGTGTTGCCCCACCCTCCACATTGTTAAAAGCCAGTACTCCACTAATTTCCCCAATTTTGGCATTTTTAGAGCAAATCAGGGTGTTCCCCGAGGACACCCCCCCAGAAGTCAGGGTAACAAACTGACCCAATTAGAATTTTCTGGACTACTAGGTAGATTGAAAAGCAGCTATCCTTCATGGAGCTCTGCAGTATAGTTCACATTGTAAACATTGTGTTCAGTTGCATAGGCCAAGGCCCTGTTTTGCACATACGGAACATAATGGGTTGCTCCTCTTCTCTCTTTGGAGAACTGCAGGAGGAATGGGCAGCAGTCCTCACTGTCTGGTCATCTTCTTCTCTGTCCTCTGTCATTTAATGACCACAGTAGTACCCCACAGAGCTTGACAGTGTCCTGGGGGGAGGCTTTAGATCAGTGGTTCTCAACCTGTGGGTCCCCAGATGTTCTTGGACTTCAGCTCCCAGAAGCCCCAGCCACTATGGTCAATGCTCAGGGCTTCTGGGAGCTGAAGTCCAAGAACATCTGGGGACCCACAGGTTGAGAACCACTGCTTTAGATAGAACTCAATAGGTCGGTTAAGGGATAACACAGGGAAGTGTTTGAATATTTGACTCAACTCTGGGAGTTAAGAGTTCAGATCTCCACTCAACCGGGAAAACCCACTGGGTGATCTTTGGCAAGTCACACTCTTTCAGTCTTAAAGAAAAGCAACGGCAAACATCCTTTGAGTAAAGCTCTGCATGAAAGCTATATGAGAGAGTTGCCAGGGGTCAGAGTTGACTTGAAGGCAAATAACAACATCTGAAATTATATATAAATGTGTGACTAATATGATTGTGGACATATATTACAGAAAGATGACTAGAAAATGTGTATGCTGAGGAAAGCTGAGAATGAAAACTAATGCAATATTTTGTGTGCTTTAAATTGTAGAACAATATGGAACCCAGAAGAAATGAACTTACGACTGAGTACATATGAAACTGCCACGGATTGATTTGTCATTCCCACCTTCCAGACACTCAAAAAAAAAGTCTTATTTTTGATGCTAGCCTTGAGATGATATCCAGAAATTCTGGTGCTATGGGGGAAAAAAAAAGTTGTTGTTTTTTTAATTGAAATTTTCAGAAAAATCAGGAAAAAAGGGATATTAGCATCCTTTGCAGATTGAAAAGTCACTTCATTATTTGGTTCTCGTGGGTTTTTCGGGCTTTGATACCGTGTTCTGGTTGTATTTCCTCCTGATGTTTCGCCTGCATCTGTGACTGGCATCTTCAGAGGATTGGTGAATTGAAAGTGGAGTGGAGAATATATATGCCAGTCTCCTCCTCCAGAGGGGAGGGAGCAATTAGCATAATAGTCCTATTGTGTGTATTGAATACTTGTCCCTGGAGGGAGACTTCTTGAGCCCAGGTGCGGCTCATTAGGGCTCATTAGCACCTTTTGTGTTTTGATTTTGGTGTTTCTCAATACTGGCAGCCAAATTTTGTTGACCTTCTGAGTCTCCTCTTTCCTGTTAAAATTATCCAAGTGTTTGTGGATTTCAATGGCCTCTCTGTGTAGTCTGACTTGGTAGTTGTTAGAATGGTCCAGAATTTCTGTGCTTTCAAATAACATTCTGTGTCCTGGTTGGTTTATGGTGTGTTCTGCTACTGCTGACTTTTCTGGTTGCATCAGCCTGCAGTATCTTTCGTGTTCTTTGATTCGTGTTTGGATGCTGCGTTTTGTGGTCCCTATGTAGACTTGACCACAGCTGCACAGTATGCGGTAAACTCCTGCAGAAGTTAGGGGATCCCTCTTGTCCTTTGCTGAGCGAAGCATTTGCGCCAGGCAGGCGAAGACCTCATATGATTGGCTGAGTGAGTTGAGAAGACCACATATGATTGGCTGGCTGTGAAGATTCTATGGAATCCTGGGGTTGGCAGTTTAGGGAGAGGCCTTTAGAATTCTCAGCCAGAGAGCTCCTGGGCCTCAGGCTGGTTGCTATGGAGATGAGGCCTAGCAATAAGAAGAAGGGCAGTGTATTCCCTTAGAAACCAAACCGCTGTTATGTTAACAGCTCTGAATACAGATTGGATTGGGGACTATGGAGAAAAGTTACAGGTACTGGACAAGATAGTTTGGGGAATTACAGACACAGGATCTCAAATCCGTGTATTTCAACTGCATCTAATTCCTAAGGTAAGGTAAGGTAATGCCTAAGATATTTCTAGGGCCCTTTCTGCACCTTACCGTCTTCCGGTGCTGGGGTGTGGGGATCGCGCGAGCAGCCTCCAGTGAGAGGTTCTCACATCTGAGGTCCTTCGACTCCGCATGAGCTGCCTGCTCATGCGACAGCCCAACCACTTCCTTCCGCAGCACAGCCTGGGGCAGGAAGCGTGACCAGAGTGGTTCTGGAGGCTCTGCATGCCAGGTAAGTGTGCATGGGGCCCGGGAGCAATGCACAATTGCGCACCATTTTCGGCTTCTAGCCGAAAATGAAAATGTGCGTGATCGGTGCCTACCAGCCCCTGGAGTGTCGTGCAATTGTGAGTGCACTGTGCAGATCGCTCCTCATAATCGCACGACACTCCACGACCTCTTTTGCATGGAAAATGCCATGCGAAAAGGGCCTAACAAATGTTACCTATGAGAAAATAAAATCTCGGGCAATGCCAAGTAAATATACTAGTTATTTTTAAATTTCTTGTTAACAAAAGGAGCTACAAGGTCTTGAACTACAAGGAGTCTCTTTCATTTTGTCATTTTATTTGAATCAGGCAAATAACAATTAAAAATAGAAGAATCCATCAACATTCGTTAAAACAGAGAAAAATATTCTGCCTCTTCTAGTCTTGCACAGTGTCAAGCAGGCAGAAAGCATTCATTCCCATAAAAAGAGCTGAAAAAAGAAAACCAAGAGAAGAAATTGTGGTTATCAGAGACTGTGCATTTTCTCACATGAAAGTCTTATTTTTAGAAATAATTTTGGTACGGTAAGTATATGAACATCTTGCCTTTAAAATTTTATTCATCTTTCTAAAAGAAAAGATTCCGAAACCATCTTTTTCATTTCTTGTCCAGCAAAAAACACTTTAGGGGGAAAAAAGAGAAAAAAAAACCTGTTCCCTCTCCCCAGTTTCTCATTTTCTTCCCCAGGACTTCACATTTTTCGGTTACCGTATTACTGAAAGAAAAGGCATATGAGATGCCACATGTCCTGCCCATTCAAGAGGGATCCTCTTCTATAGGGTCTTCTGGGCCAGATGATGTGGAAGAACATGGTGAAACTTGTCTATCCCATCCTGCTATACACACTTTCCTGGAAGTATGTTTAGTTGAATTCATTGATGACTGTTTCTGAGTAGGTACTTCCAGGATCATGTGGTAAGAGTTGTTTGTTCAACTGTTGAGAGCTTTTTAGATTTACTGTATGGCCTTGGTCATTACTCCTGCCATGTCATTGACAGGATTTGAACTGTCAAAGACAAGTTCACAGGAGGACAAGAGGAAACTAAAAAGGCCTCCCTGGGATTTCTGATTTACAGTTTATGTTCAACTAGCGGGAGAGAGATCTGAAAGGCCTTTGACTACATTCCTTTCTTTCACATAAATTCAATCTTTGGGAGGAAAAAATGCAACTGAACAAAATGAACCATTTCTAGCTTCCTCAGAGTTCCTTGTCCTGACTTGTGCTTCGCAAGCAGTTTTCTAATGAACAGAAAATACCCTGTATTTTTGTTTTGCTATTGTCAATCTTTCTGTTTTATACTATCCATAAAAAGGACAACAAAAATGGAACAAAGAAATCTTACATGGGCCAAATTTCAAATCTATTTGGATGAAGCCATATTAAAATCATAACTTTTCACACAAGTAGTTCTCTTGTTCTGAAAGGAGATGTCCTTTCTCCTGAAAGTTTGTTCAGTTAAGGACAGAGATCTTTAATTTGACCACATTCAAAATGACTGATTTAACTCTATCGCAGCACAAACAACTGTGCTTTTACTGTAGTCCAACCATTGTTTTGCTCCCTCCTGAATCCTAACTACTGCAATAATCATTCAGGAGAGTGTTTATACCAGAATTAAAAAAAGAAAATCTGTTAAGGGCTGTGTTTCCCACAACAATAATTTTTCAGGACCAATATGAGGGTTGTGGGTTGGGTCAGAGATAATTTGGGTGGGGCAATTTTATTTTATTTTTTCTTTGTGTCACCCTCCACCTCCATTTCACTTCCCTGAGGTCCCAGCCGATTGCTTGCAAAGAGCTGTTGTAATTAGTCCAACAGGTACACAATATTAAGTGTAAGACTACCTGCAGTCTTAACACCACATAAGTTCCTCACTCCTGTCTTACAGACCAGGGGTTGTTTGTAAGTAAGGAGCACTTGGCATGCATATGCCTCATTCTAGAACTTACTAGAACTTACTGTGTAGAACTTACTTAGTAGAACTTACTAGAACTTACTGTGTCTGCATGCTCAGACCTCCATTCAAATTAATGAAAGTATGGGAGATACTGAAGCCTTTGGAAACAGAAGACATTGAAGCAGGCCTTCTCATACAGAAACAAATTCCCAGCAGTGTAAACTAATTATTCTCTCTTCTCTTAGGCCCTTTTCGCACCTTACTACATTCCAGTGTCATTGGAAGGGGACCATGCGATAAGCCTCTTGTGAGAGGCAGTCACGTCCTCTCCATTTCCCCTCTTCACCAGCTCTGTGCTGGCTGAAAGGAAGCATGAGCGCTCCGCCCCTTCCTTCCACAGTGCAGCCGGGTACTTTCCCAGGCTGTGCTGGGGGAGGAAGCATGATGGCCTTGTGTCTGGAGCCTCCGCACACACGGTAGGTGTGGGTGGGGCGTGGGAGGGACACACGATCATGCATCATTTTCAGCAACAAGCCGAAAATGATATAATGCACAATTGCCACCTAATGGCCTTGGGAGTGTTGCGCAATTGCAAGGATGTCATGTGGAACGGTCCTCGCAATCGTGCAATGCTCCTGAGGCCATTTCGCAACTGGACTGGTGTGTGAAAAGGGCCTTAGAAAACAGATAATGGCAGAAGTATACATCTTATCAAAAGGAAGGCACACCAGTCCCCATTTCAAATTTTATAGAGGCCAGGTGATTCTTTCTCTCTTTTTTTCCACATGTGACCTCTTTTTTTTGTGTAAGTGGAAACTGCCCTCAATTGTTGTTATTAACTAGCCCAATAACAGCAGGAGGACTTTTGCACTGGAGTGGTTACTTTTGCTGTTCCATGAGAATCCTTCTATGATTAGAAAGAAATTACCCACTATTGCAATATAATTACTGGCAGACTGATAAAATAGTAGAAGCTGCTGTAGCTTGATGATATGGATGAAGTTCTTGCAAATGTCCAGTCAGCTACGTGTGCACACTTGACCTTTGCCCTTTAAGGTAAAGGAGTTTTATTGGTGGTGGAGGAGATGCTGATGATTGACTGGTAGGTCCAGCCAGTGATTAATGTCTCTTTAAAGGAGCAGGTGGTGCCAAAGGTTTTCAGAGAAGATGGGTTGTGTTCACTACTAAAAAATAATATCCCTATATCTGGAGGCTTGGCATAAATACCTGCCTGTTCCAAACTTTTTCTTCTTCTTGGGTAAACTTATCAAGAAAGTCACAGCTAGGCAACTCCAGAAATGCCTTGACCCACTTCAATCTAGCTTCAGGTTGCAGGTTTAGCACTGAACAATCCTTGGCCCCTTGATCCTTCTAGGGAGAAGAACAGAGAAGACATGTCTCTGCTGCTTCTACTAGATCTCGCAGCAACTTATTTTGCAGGATGAATTCTGAGGATGGTTTTGTGCATGGTCAACCTCTGGTTCTGCTCTTAATGACAAGATAGTCTGCAGAAAGCAGCATGGAAGATTTCTGCCTGACCCTATGACAAATGTGCCAAATGTTTCTCCCAGGAATTTCTTTTTGTTCTTCCCCTATACCTGTACTTTTAATATTATATCTGTATGAAACCAAAGGGAGATGTGATCAGGTGATTTGGAACATGAGTTTAGCAGTATGCTGATATCCATCTCTATTTCTCCCTGTTCTCTAAGTCAAATGAGGCCTTATATCTGCTGGATTGGAAGGATAAAGGCCAATAAATTTATACTGAAACACAAGATGGAGGCTTTGGTTATGGGCAAGGATCTTTTGAGGCTGTAAATTGGGTGGACAATCTACTCAATGATGCTGCACTCCCCCCTAAAAGAATAGGTGCATTGTATGGAGATCTGGGTTTCTTGATCCAGCTTTGTCACTGAGTACCAGATGATTTTGGTGGTGTGGGGTGCCTTTGACCAACTTTGGATGGAGCACCATCTATTGCTAGTCTTGGACAGTGACTCACACTATGGTAAGATTTATTTGGATTATGGTAATAACTTTGGAGATCAGGGTTCGATTCCCTACTTGGTCATGGAAACCTTGGGTGACCTTGGGCACATCACACACTCTCAACCTCAGAAACCCGACAAACCCAGCATTAGGGTTTTCTAAGTCAGAAATTACTTGAAGGCACACAATAATGGCAATACCCTTTACATGGGACTGCTGTTGAAGATGAACTAGAAGTTACAGTTGGTACAAAAGTGGATAAAATGCCAAGAAGGACAGCTGTCAGGGACCATATAGCATGGGTTTTGAAGGAATTTTTTTGGTCACCTGTTTCTCACTCAGATTCTAGGTACAATTTGACTTAAAAATTTCCCTAATTTCCAAATGACTTAAGTTAGGAATTAGTTATCTGAAGGAATCTCTCTCTCTCTCTCTCTTTACACCAGTCTAGTCATGCTCTTAGATTGGTGTGTGTATGTGTGTGCATGTGTGTGCATACTTCATCCCACCACTGGAGGAAGTCTGTCAAGTGATGAAACTAGTATGGTGACTTCTTCATGGTGGCTCCTCAAAGTCTGAATGCCTGTAATTTTGGCTTCAGATTAAGCCCTATTTGTTCACTCAGCATTTACAACCGCTTAGCTGTGCTATGGATCACTAACTGGTTAATCAGTTTATCCACCTATTTATAGAGATATTTGCCACTGACTACAGTCAGCCCTCCATATTTGTGGCTTTGACTTTCATAGATGTGGTTATTTGTGAGTTTCTTCAAACCGCACCCCTCCCCCCGCCCACATCAGGTGCTTCTTTTCCAGGGGAACCTTCCCTCTCTGCAGCTCTGATCAGGTCATACAGCCCTTTAAAAACCCACCTCTGGTTCTCCTCTTCCTCCTCCAGAGCCACTGCCTGGCCAGCTAAGGATGACTCGCAGCCCAATTTCTAAGTACCTCCAACCCTCTTCTGGTGCTAACCCACACCCAAGGAAGGAGATGAGCAACAGAGAGGAAGTATAGCATCATCATACCAACCCCACTTCTCTCTCATTTTCCTGAACTCGTCTGGACCCTGGGTGCCTGTTCTCCCCATCATGACTCAACCCCCTTCCCATAGACATATCACACATTTTGATGTTTGTGATTTTTCCACTTTCGTAAGGGCCTTGAGCCCCTAACCCTAGCAAATGTGGAGGGCCAACTGTATATTTTTATGCTGCACTTCATCTTATGATTCCAAGGTAAAAATGAAATAAAGAAAAATAAGATAAAACAAATATTTACAAGCATACCTGTTGTCACAGTGAACTGGCCTGGCATCGGAAGATATTAGATATTGTTTGATATCACAATTCGGTCTCATTTTGCCACCCTTGACCAAGTGTTTGTGAGGCCCCTGAACAAGCACAGAGCTAGGCATGGCCCTTAATTCCTTTCGACATCTAGGCAAGCCAGACTCAGCCAGATCTTGCTTTAGGAGACCTCCCTAGACAAACACCTCATTAAAGATGCACACTACTACAAAGAACCCCCTGCCTCGAGCAGGTAACTCGATGAGCTAAATGTGTAACTGCCCAAGCGAGCTGCATCTGCATACTGGTCATTCCATTGTCGATTCGGACTTAATCCCATCATGTTGAATTCTGACTTTTCGGAGACGTTGTCTCACGCCCAAACCTCATTGTTCTCTCCCAAGTACAGACTAGCCTACGGTCATACTTTCCCTATAAAAACCCCCAGTTCTGAGAGCTTCCTCGGATCAGTCCCGAGTTCCAGATCGCCTTGCTGCCGTTTTGCCTGGCGACCTCCCCTCAGCGAACCAAGCTAAGCTGCTTCTCTCCATCTGCAACTTCTTCAGGACTATGAGAAAGGTGTCGTATCACCCATTTCCCCTGAAAAGCTCTCATTTCATATTTCTTAGTTAGCTGTGTGGTTGTGTTGTCTCAAGTGTTTGTCTGTTCTTAATAAAACATCATTTTGCCAGTTTAAAACTGTCTGACTGCTTGACTGACCTGACCCTGTAGACATTGGGTCCGCTGCGTTGCCCTGCCTCTCATTTTGCCAACTTGTGCTCTGAGCTAATTTTCCCCACCAATATTTGAGCATGTTTGGGGTCCCTCCGACCCCCAGTAAACAGGGTAACATACCTACATGCAACACTAAAAGGCATACAATACTTAAAATGGACAGCTAACTCCCCCACAACACTTTTGCCTCCATTTATCAGCTGTGTCCTCCAGATCTGAACATTTTAGCTGATTATTTTTTTCCTAATCAGGGCCATTTCCACACTACACTGTTATAATGCTATTATTCCACTTTCAACATCCTGTGGAATTCTGGAGTTTGTAGTTTACTGAGGCCAAAGAGCTCTCTGGCTAAAATTTCTAAATGCCCCTCCCTAAACTGCAAACCCCAGGATTCCATAGGAATAATAACATTGTGGAATAGCAGCACGATAATCAGTATAGTGCAGAAATGGCCCAGGTTGAAAAACTGGAAGTAAATCAGGCTGAAGGAAAAAACCTTGTGTAGTGTTTGCAGGGGAGAAACACTGGGTGTGCAAAGGGTTAAACGTTGCCCTGAATTCCAGTTAAATTGGGAATTGTAGGTTTAGAAACACATACCTGCTGCGATAATGTATAATAGTTCCACTCTGAAGAAGCATCAGCTCTCTTACATTCACTCTTCATCAGTTCTACTCGTTCAGACGCAGTACCCTTTTTTTCCTAGGCCAAAAGAGACTCTGTTATTCACAGTATATCATAATTCTGTCAGCATGAAAATCAGCCAGTCAGCTAACTCAACAGGTGGTCTTGTCAATGGGAAATCCCTATGAACATAATATATAAGTTATTTAATTTAAACCGGTTTTCAGTCACTGAGAGTAAGCTTAGAAAGTATTCCAGTTGTATATTTTTATTTTTAAAAATGTAATCCAAAGATGAATGGGTAGGTTAAAGAAGAAATAAAGCCAATAAATGAATATACCAGTCCATATGCTTGGTGAAAAGGCCACATCTGTTTCAATATTATGTGTTACCTTGAAAATGAGAGTTTGCCTCAAAAATGGAGAATGTGTTTTTTATTAAGCACAGAAGACAAGTTGTTAAACATTTGCCTCACAGCCAAAGTAGTAACACTATTTTTTTTAATTAAAAGTCAGAATAAGCTTTGACATTCTATAAATACTATAGTCTTTGATAAAGCAGGCTTGATTTTGGATGAGAGAAATTTTGCAGAGAGGAGAGCAGGGCGGTAGCTGTTTTAGTCTGTTGCAGAAAAGACTACAAAGGGCCTTGTGGAATCTTAAAAACTAGCAAGATTTATTTGGCATAAATGTTTATGAATTGCACTGCACTTCATCAGATGTATGGAGTGTTGCCACAATTAGAAGATCTCTAGGCACATGTCTGAGTGTAGGGATGGAAAGAACACTCAAAGACTTAGAGAAAACAAAAAATGAAGAAGAGGTTTCTCAAGTGGCAGAACACCATCATGCCTCAAGTCTTCAAATAGACTTGAGGGCTACTTTAGATCTCTCCAGCCTAGGCTCACCTTTTGCTCCCTCCTGAATGGTCATGTCATGTTCATGGGGAGGACAGGTGGGGCAGCTGGGGACTGTGGTCACCCTCTACATTCCAATAGCTGGGACATCACAATGACTTCCTTCTACAGGAGCTCCCTCGGAGGTCCTGGACATGCTTTCATTGTTGTATACCAGCTATCAGAACATTGCCATTGAAGATTTTACCTTAGGTTGCATTGTTGTATACCACCATCCCACACTGGTCACTACATGGTTGCGTCATGGGAGGAAGCTGAGCAAGGATCATCACTGAACCACTAGCCGTTACACAGGCTTGTTTAAGGAGAGGGTCAGGGGAAAGCCACGCGAGTATCAGCAGTCCTTGCTCAGCTCCTCCCAGGCCACCCAAAGTTGCAGTGGTGTGAGGGAAAGTCAAGCTAGTATCATTCATGGGGATAGCCTGCAACCATCCTCACTTGGGCCTCCCCTTAAAATTTTGGGAAGGCAAGGCAAAGAGAGGAAAGGAAAAGGGAGAAGGGAGAGAATTTTGCCTTTCCCTGCAGAGTCAGGCAACAGCAAACTGCTGCAGCCTCTTCTAGCTTGTGTGTTCTTCCTCATTAATAAGTTTTGCTGGTTTCCATTTGTGAACTGTAGGAGTGGGTGAAACCTTCCATTTATAACATCAGTATTACAACATGGGCTGCTTCAGGTAGACTGGTATTAACCACTTATGCTTTTAAAGGTAAACATGAAAAAGGTTCAGAACTGAACAGAAAACAACTGTCATAAATGCAGCACTGAAGTGATATGTTTGAAATGACCAATCCCAGCAAGTAGCTTTGTTTCTCCTAGAAGGTTCTAGACCATCTTCAAAGATACCCGGTGCACTTTTGTAGTCTAGACCAGAAGTTACTTGTACACAGGAGGAACTGCAGACAGGATAGGGGTGTAGTTGGCATATCACCCCAAGCTGATAACAAGCAGTCTGTGCCTCTGAGACCCACTTGGGCCTCAAGTAACAAAGTTGGGTCTATGAGCATCCCCAAACTACAAATGTGCTCTTTCCAGGAGAATGCAAATGTATTAAAGGTTTAAATGACTGTTCAGAAATCATAATTTGTTGCACACTTATTGTTTTATGTTATGTTTTTGTTAGCAGTTTTTTTTTTTGGACTAGTTTGTGGGGGGAAATGCCCTGAAAGATGGGTCAAAATTTTAAAATAAATAATGAATACATACACAAATATTATGAAGTAGTTGGCAGCCACATCAAGATTCACACAAAGGCAAGGGATGAAGCCTGTGAGCAAAATCCGAGATAGAACAAACCAGAAACATGAAACATCAAGTATAAATTCCTGCACAATTAAGTTTTTTATCACCTGATCTGAACTTTTTGTACTGACTATCAGTAAGGATTCAGGCTTTCCAAGAAAGAACGGAATAACTGTTTCTTTGTGAAACTTATCTCTCAAGTAATCTGATATGTGAGTTTTCAAATGTTATACATTTTTACTACATGAAGTTTTAAAACAGTAGGATGACAGCATTTTTATCTTTATCCTTATTCCTCCTTTTGCTTTTAAGAAATAGACAGCTAAAAACCTACCTATCTATTTATGTTGAGAAACACTGTAATTTTTGAAAGCTGAGTCTTTTCTGGCACATTTTCTTTGAGATAGTAATAGAAAAGGGGCTCTTTATAAATGCATTTTAATGTGCTGCCTTATATCCGCTACCTTGTAGATAGTGGAAAAGATGGGTATAAATGTTACATACCAAGAAATTGCTTGCTAGATTCAAGATACATAACAGTGGCCCTTTCCGCATATGGGAAAGGAACCGGGCGAAAACAGGACTCACCAGATTTCTTTGGCGTCCGGTTGAGTTCGTCAGGACGAGGAGCAGTGTGAGCTCGCCGCTCCGCACTGCTCCGGCATCCAAAATGGCGGCTTCCGGTTGGTGGAGGCTCTCCACCAACTGGAGAAGCTCACCAGCCTAAAGTCCGCCCTTGGCAGATCTGCAGCACTTGCGCGCACCTGCAAATCTGCACTGGAGCGTGGCAACAGAGCGACACGGAGTCGCACGTTCCATGCTTTTTAAAAACCTCTAAAAAGAGGTTTTCAAAAAACACGCCACGTGACCAGTTCCGGTCGCTCCGGAGCGGACTGAGATGAGGAACGGCAAAAAGTAGTCCGCCCCAGTCCACTCTACGGTGCAGAAGACCTCCATCGGAGGTCACTCTGCACCGTTTAAAAAGCCTGGTGTGGAAAGGGCCAGTGTTCTCCATGGCATGTCAGATGAAGCCTCTCTAGAGGTTGAGAAGGATGAGTATATACGGCTGCAAAGCTTGCTATGATTGGCTTACATGAATTTAGAGCATTTATGTCAATTTGAAGTATCATAGGAGCATCCTGATTAGTTATTTATTTATTGTATTCTTTTATAATAACACTTTTATTTCACCCTTCCTACAGTGAATTCAAGAAGGCATACTCCTTCCCCATTTTATCTTCAGAATAATCCTGTGAAGTAGGTCAGACTGAGAGAGAGGGACTGGGCTAAGATCAGTTTTATAGCTCAGTGGATCTTTGAAATCCCAGTGCAATATTTTTTAAAAAAATTCTAGTCCAAAATAATTACCTGATCCCTGGATCTCTCAAATAACAGTCCAACATCCTCACTGCTCTACCTGAGGCCACAAATAGCTCCACTGAGAAGAATAGTATGATCAGTTCTGTCTAGTGACTAAATCATATAATGACTCTGTTCACAAAGACATCCTGAAGTCTTCATCTTCATTCATACTACACAATTATAGCAATATGATTCCAATTTAACTTCCATAGCTGTGTCCTATGGAATCCTAGGAGTTGTAGTTTGGTAGAGCACTAGAACTCTCCCATAGAAAATTGTAAATATATCACAAAACTCCAGATTCTAGGATTCCGTAGCATATAGCCATTGCTATTGGTAACCTGTGATATCTGTGAGTGCATCTGCTAAGAAGCCTGCTTCCTATCTCAGCTGACTTTGCAATCATGAAAATGCAGATGACCTCCTTATTGCTAAATCTCCAAAATGACTACTCAGCCCTTATCCTTTTTTGACCCTTCTGTCATTATTGAAGTATCTCATTATTCTTTTCTACTTGATTCCATTTATGCTCTTGTTATCTCTGGATTCAGTCCTCAGCTGGTGCTTCTCCTACCTATAAAATCACTTTTCAATATCTCCACAGCAGGATTTCTTTCTTGGCCTTCCCTCTCTCTTCATAGCACTGTATCCATATCTTTTTCTCTGTAGATTTTGTTACTGATGTCTTCATCACTTCCAATAATGTTCAGTAGTACCAATATGCCTGGTGATAGTTCCAGCTCTACTTCTCTATCTTGTATCTTTTCCTTTCCATCCAATTCTGTGTCTCTACCTCTGTCTCTAATATATCCCCTTGGGCATTTACTTATACATTCAAGCTCATCATGTTCAAAACTGAGCTCCTCATCTTTTCTTCAAAGCTCCTGGTTAAGATTATCAGTAGTTCAGTTGGTACAGTGACCCGCCTTCAAGTGCAGGGAAAGGCAACACTTATTCCCCGTGTGCTTCTAAAGCCACACCTGCCCCTTCATCCCTTTCGCCACTCATCCACTTCCAAAACTGGGGTAGAGTCAAGCATCCTAAATTGTCAGGCACTCCCTCTTGGGTATGCAATTTGGCACTGTGCCACATTGTACCATCCCTAACCTGATTTGGGCTTGTTATTGACTGGATGGTTTTTCTCTACTATGTGTGACTTCCAGACAGCAGTATTCTAGTTGGAATAAAAATAGCTGCTCTGGGCATTGGTGTGACCCTAAAGAGAGACTGTGTGTCAGGACTGAGTCTATATATCCTATGAATCCATGTATATATAAAAAGGTTACATAAACCATGCTAATTATAAAAAAGAATATTATGTATGCTTGGTCTTGCTTAAGTAAATGATTTTAAGAGCTTAGTTATCTGAAACGGAACTCATAAATGAGTTAACCAACAAAATCACCTCAAGTCATCTAATCACATGTCATTTGAGCTAGGCAGCTCACAATCAGCTGACAGTGACTGAAGGGACTGAGATATCGAATGATATACATTATTGTATGAATCATCTGAACCACAGCCCATCATGCAAACATGTATGTTTTCCTCAGTTTTGGTTAGACTGAAGCAGGAGACAATTATGAATGGAAAAAGTTTTTATACATAAGAGAAGCATTTGATCCCTCGACTCCAGTATAAAATGATACAGCTCAGTAACAGATTTATGATGTGAATCTCCTTTTGAACTCCTGGTTCCTAACCTTACAATAAAAAAGGGCAAAAGGGTCCAAGAATGAAGCCTACCAGAAATGGACAATATCTCCTTTGTTGAGAATGTTGTGTTCTTTGAGAAGCCTATGGAATACTCTGACTGGACCACATATTTCCAAAGGGAAGAGCAAAAAGTAAGAGGTGATAATTGCACTGGGTGGGAAGAAACCCAAGAAGCACTTACTTTTTTTTTTACTAGAAGCAATTTGTACTTGCTTAGACGGGGCTGCCTTGTGGTTTGAGAGTCCTATATTGACAATGTAGTCTGAATCAGATATGATCAATTGACCAAAGCATGTAGGAACAGACTGCATTTTGTATCATAGACCAGTGACTTCTAGTATTTGGATATTTTTATTTTTATTTTAATCTTTAACAAAATTACAAAATAAAAAGACAGAAACAAACAAATTAAAATACATTAATAATATGATATTCTTAAAGTAACTCAAAAAGATACTTTCAAGAAATGTGAAGGCATAAAACTACTTTTAACAATTGATGACAGCTAACTATTTTTGGGCATTGGAATTAAACTAATTAATTTTTCAGTAATTCAGGGCCCAGGATCTTGTTGCATCTGCTAGCAAATTATACCTTAAAGAAGAGCTGAGAGCAATAGTGACAGGAAGAAAATGATGATGGAATGGTGACAGAGGTGAAAAAAGAAGAAATAGCTAGTGGTGCTATGGGAATGCAACAAAGAAGCTGCTGGCTCCAAGCCACCAGTTAAATGATGCCTGGTTTCCTTGGGAGGTGGTATCCATACATCCAAGGCAGTATGAGAGACATAGGCAATTTCAAAGCCACCCCACCCATACTGCTTTGGCTGTATCAATCCCTGTCCCTAGAAATCAGGCAGACTCCTTTTTCCCCCACCCCATCCCCAGCCACATCTCTCTCCTTGTATGAACACAGAGAAAATAGAACTGCTCTTCTTATGCTATGTGAGTGGTGAACCCCATGGGCTACCCCAAGCCCTACTTAAGTCTTCTGAGACACTCACTTCTGTGATAAAGCTCTTCCTGCTGCTGTATCATTCGGATCCACTGAGATCTCAGATAGGATATCCTAGAGGGGGCAAAAATTTGGAAAAGGGTACCAAGAACAAGCAAGGATTTGGACACCTTATGAAAAAGTCATAACTCTACAACTTATTCACCCAAATCCTCAACTAAACTTGGCCAATTCAGGCCAGCTGGGCTCAAGTTCAAAGTGGATAAACTAGACAATCTTTATTGCTTTAGATCAGTTTCATTATGCCAGATAGTAAAAGAAAGTCAGTGGACCTAGAATTTTTTCCAGAACTTCAAACGTCTGATCAAGGACCATGTGTAGATAATTCTCTTATAGCAATAAATATAGTAAAGGGGTAAAGTTACCATAGCAGACATTTTCACATGCAGATCTCAGTCAATAGATCAAGTTATCCATCAGCAACAGCGTCTAGCTTCTGTCTAAACAACTTTTTAAATACAGTTCTTCTGCATCTCTCCAGTGCTTGGAAACGTCCAAACTAATTGCTCTAGGTAAAACTAAAACCAATTCCTTATCATGATGTCTTACAACCCTTCTTTGTATTCAGTAAGCATCAGCAGCACTCCATTTTCCCATATGGTTGGATTTAACATTTTTGGTAAGGGAATGAAATTTTGCAACCTTTTCAGGGGATGAAAATCTTGATGCTCTTCCAGCATCATGTTGGGTTTTGGCCATAAAGTATTGTGGACAATAGTGTAGTTCATCAGAAGCATTATGAAGTGTACACATAGTTAGAGTAGTATGGGGTGGGGGATGAACAATAAGCTATAAGGCAAATGAAATGCAGAAAATATGGCTAATGGCAACTGTGATAGGTTTGTCTTTTAAGCCGTCACAAGACTGTTTTGCTGTGGCAGATTTAAACAAGTCTTTTTCTTGGGTGCCTTCAAGTTGTATTCTGACTTATGGAGGCCCTAAGGTGAATCTATCACAGGATTTTCTGTGACTGAGAGTATGGCCCTTTCCGCAGCTTACCTTTTTTAGGCTCTGGGGTGTGAGGATTGTGCAATCAGCCTCCAGCGAGAGGCTCTCGCATCCCCACTGCTTCAGCTCTGCAAGAGCTGCCTGCTCCCAAGCAGGCAGTGTGAGAGCCCCACCTCTTCCTTCCATAGTGCAGCCTGGGAGTTTTCCAGGCTACGCTGGGGCAGGAAGCATGACCGCTGTGGCTCCAGAGGCTCCACATGCACTACAAGTGCACACGGGGTCCTGGAGCAATGTGCGATCGTGCACCAGTTTTGGCTGAAAGCCAGGGAAAAAAAAGTGCGCAAGTGGCACCTGCCCTACCTTGGAACACCACATGATTGTGAGTGCATCATGCAGATCACTCCTCACAATTATGCTATGCTCCAGGTGCCCTTTCACATGGCAAATGCCATGCAAAAAGGGCCTATGCGACATGCCCACGGTCATCCAGTGGGTTTCCATGGCCAATCAGAGAACTGAACCCTGGTCTTCAGGATCATAGTGCAATACTCAAACAACTATACCATGCTGGCTCTCTATTGACAAGTCTATATCTCTAGAAATAATGATCACAATATTAACAGTGGCCCTATGCAAAGCTATTGTTGGTGCTAGGAATCACACACTGACATTTGTAAAATGAACACATTTTGTATTGTTTGTCAAGCCACAGTCTATTTGACACTTCAGACTTAGAATTGATCTTTTTTAGACAATTTGTTACAGACACCTTCAGTGCATTTTAGATGCATGAAGAGCAGGCAATTCACACAGCCCCAAAGTGCCAAAAGATATTTCAGTTTTTGTGCTTTTTCACCCATTGTTGAGTAAGCATATAAAGTCAAATTAAAATGTTCATTAGTGGAATGTTTTTGGAACGGTTGAGAAATATAATTGGGGGCCAATTTGGGGTTGGAAAGAAACTGGCCACAAGGTCACCTTGGCTGTAAAAGCTGTTTTCTTTTCTGTTTCTTCTCCAGCTTGGACTTGTCTGTCTTGCTTGCATCATCGTTTTTGTGATTATTTTGATTTCTCTATAAACCACTTTGAGCACTAGGTGGTAAGGCGGCCTAGAAATTGAATAAATAATGCATAAAAGTAATCCAGAGCAATTTTCTCTGTGGGCATCTTTGGCGGTGCCTTTGCTCTCTCTTTGCAGCGTGCTGTGGGGGGATAGAGTCACTAGGTGGCTGGAGGGGCAGCAGAAATTGTATTTGGTTGTGAAACTGGACTTCTAGTGAAAATTGCCTCCACTTTTAGTCAGAAACTTGTCCAGTTTTATACCACTTCATCTGTCATGGCTCCATCCGATTTGTAGTTTAGTAAAGTGCCTTGAAAGTAGCATGGTAGCCTATGAAGAAAAGGACTAATTCTGTAGTGAAGATAGAAATTCTAGGTATCTTTGGAAATATAGTTCAGCAGAATTAATTAGCCTTCTCCAGCCAAAAGACTGAGGTATCTCATAAAACTACTTTTCCTAGAATTCTTTCAGATGAAGCCATGACAATTAAATTGCTACAAAACTGTCACACTTTTTATTTAAAGCTGGAAAGGTTACTTTCAGTGACAGTCAGAGTTAACAATCCAAGGTACCAAAGCTAGTTATTTACCATTAGTGTTAAAATTTAAAAATGTAATTCTTTATTTTCTTACGAGTTAAAAAAAAAGGTAGGTGTTACTTTTTAAAAAAATATCTGAATGTTTGAAGCCAGTGGTTGATGCTACAAAATGCACAATCCAACTCACTGCCACATCAACACCTGTGAAAGAGTATGAGGCAGTAGCAGGAGGTTATAGCATGAGCCAGGAGCTGAACAACATTAGCCAGGTATAGGGGCACAGCAAGCAAGGGATTCAGTTCATCAGGAGATCAGGATCTTTGCAAACTTAAACTGAAAACTTCATCTAGAATGGCACAACTTTCCAAGGACATTCTGAGAATGTTGTTTTGCTTCCCATTCACCCCCCTCAGATGTTCCAGTAGAAGCCTTTTCTATGGGGCTGGGTAAATCAAGAAAACAAATATTTCATGAAATAGTTATTGTCTGAGAAAATATATTTTCAATGTTTGTGTATGATGGAATCATGCTTTATCAATTTTCCAGCTTCCACCCATCAAAGAAGCACTGCAGGGCTGATGCCACCTTTCCCTTCATTTCACCCCCCAAAATATTATAGTGATGCAATCTGTTCAAAATACAAGCAAGGCAATTGCTTGTGACCGTGAGACCTTATGATGTACTCATTAAAAATGAAACACATGTGGAAGTCATTTAATATACACATGGAACAAAAGAACCAGGAATGTGTTAATGTCAGGAATGATGCAATGCAATTTTGCTCACTTCAAACACCAACTGAGTTTGATTAAGCCTGAAGCTAGTCTGGAAAGAGTCAAGGACATGATTGTTGTAATCCTAGATTTTTTGGACTCACTCCTCCCTTCACCCTCATTTCAGGTATAGAATATGCTGTGATCATCATGGTTCCAAGCTGCTGAAGTGTACATAATCAGGGAAAGTTGCATTTGAGTGATTTTGATGGAAAGTTAATGATGCTCACGTTGCACATGAGACTGTGATTCATGCAAATGTAACAGCTCATTTTTCCTGAGTGTGGATCATGTGATTTGTGTGTAAATGCACCACAACACTTAGGTGTACAGAGTTAGTTCTTTGAGATTGCTATCTGTGCCTTACCTCATTATCTTCCCACTGTAGAGATATGGGGTCAGTAAGGTTTCATTCTCACTTAAACCCAGCAAGTTATTGTTTGTGAGATGATAACCAGCTCTACAACTTTCATGTACCTTACACTAGAATTCACCCACCCATGACACCTTACAGTAGCTGTTGGCCATACTACTGGGAAAGCTGAACTATGGCCCTTTCCGCACCAGGCAATTAGAACGGGGCAGTGCATCCTTGTAGGGAGGTCCTCTGCACCTTGGAGTGGACTAGGAGTGGACTACTTACTGGAGATCCGCACCTCAGTCCGCTCCAAGACAACCCCAAGTGGCCCTCCAGTGTGTTTTTGAAAGACCGGAAAAAACAGGTCTTTATTTTCCTGGAACGTTCCATTGAGTTCCTGCTCCCTTGTGCAGATTCACAGGCTCACACCAATGCAAGCCTGTGATCTGCGGAGGGTGGGCTTTAGGCGTGGTGAGCTTCAGTGGTTGGTCGGGACCCATGACCAACCAGAAGCCGCCATTTTGGAAGCCGGAAGCTGCCATTTTGGAAGCTGGAGCAGTGCGGATCTACATACCTTGCACTGCTCCGATTTGCCCTGGACGAAGGAGGAGCCCTGCGGAAGGGCTTCAGGGACAGTTCGCATTGCTTTGGACCCCAGAAGAAGCAGTAGGTAATGGCATGGAGTGATTCCCTCGCCTCGTACAGAAGGGGCCATTGTCTTGTAATTCATTCTCACTGTAGTGTCACACAAAGCCAATATAAAGGTGGAGAAATGTGGGTGAAGAGGACCCCCTCTCAGCTACTCATGCAAACAGCAAACTGACATTGATCAGCTCTTTGTAAGATTCCTCTATCAGTATACCAAGATTTAGTGGCAGAAGGTAAGGCATATTTGCTCACCCGGGCATCTCAATCTCCCCATTTAATTTAGCCTGAAACACCAAGGCCAAGATATGGGTACAGGGAGGGTAAATTGCAAATTGTGCTAAAAAAATTGGATTTGTAACATTTTCTGTTATTGTTAATTGCTGTGAAGTGAATTTTGCCTTTGCTGATCCTATGAATGAGAACTCTCCAAGATACACTGCTAATTATAGCCCTACTCAGGTCTTGCAAACACATTGTTAAAGAATGCTGGGTCAGATAGTTCAGGTCTGCAGTAGGAAAGAGTTAACTGGTTCACTGTGCTGCTATAGCAATACCAAAGTTGTACATAACTCCGCTCACAGCTCTAGTCAAGGCCAAGCAGCTGTGGCTGAGGCGGGAGATCTGTAGCCTGAGAAAGTAGCCTTTAAGATATGAGCATGTTATGTCTTTGCCTGTCATCCGGTTTTCACACAGGAACACAGCAGTTGTCCCATGATTACCCCATGTACCTCTTGCCTACATAATATGCTGTCTGAGAACGCCTTGCGTGACTTGACTTTGAGTTTTGCATGCTGAACCATGCCTTGAGTTGCCTTTGTAGTTTTTTCAATATGCTTTCAATAAAGCTTTTTAGTACTTAGACTCTGAAAGCTGTGTGCTGGCTTTATTTTTCCCTGGCTTGAAGATGGGGCTTTGCAGTGCCTTGCAACCCAGCCTCCTCGGGGGTTCAGCTTCTTTTGCAGCTGACACCCCATTTTCCTTGACAGGTTATGGGCCCAGCACGCTTCTGCTGCGCCACTGGGCTGCCAGGAGCCAGGTTTTGTTTTCAAGGCTAGTTTTTTGATTTATGGTGCCTACTGGCTGGTGTGTTTTTAGGCTGCTGCTGCTGAGAAACTGAAGGGCCATGGCCCAGGCATTTTCCAGGGGCCAGGCTCTACCCAGACTGAATGGTGTGAATTACCTAGCCTGGGCTACTAAGATGGAGTGGTACCTTCAAGGGGAAGGTGTCTGGGGATCCTCTAGACCTCCCACAAGATGCAGCTGCAGCAGCCAGAGTAACTCAGAGAGCCATGTCCTTGCTCTTCCTGGCAGTGGAAGATGACCAGCTGGTTCATTTTCGGGACTTTAACACACCTCGAGAGTGCTGGATGGCACTGCGCCAGGTATATGTAAGCCTCACAGCAGAGTCTAAGTATTCTTTAACTTCCAGGCTTTACAACACCAAGTTATTACCTGGGGACTCTGATAGGCAACACCTAACAGAGTTAGCAGACCTCTTTGCAGCGTTGCGCGAAAGAGGGAAAATTTTGACTGAGTCAGACAAAGTTTTTTGTATCCTGAATTCCTTGGATGCCAGCTGGGAGATGATTGTGGCCACGTTGGAGTCCGTTCCAGAGAGAGATCTGACGGTGTCCTTGGTAACTGCTTGGCTTTTGGAAGAAGAGGAGAAGCGAGCGCGAAGGAATGTGCAGCCTCTTACACAGATGTTGGCGGCTGGAGAACCAAGTGCTGGGAAGAAGTCTGCTTCGGCTGGTGAGTGCAAGCAGGAGCGGCTGGTGAGAGCCCACGCTGTCCGGAGGTGCTATCACTGTGGGTCTGCTTCTTATCTCAAGAGAGACTGTCCACTGTTGAAGCAAGGTGGGAAAAGTGCCTGGGCCGGCGCCGAGGCTTCAGAGGAGGTTGTGGGAGTCGTCCACGTGTTGCTGTTGCAACTGGCTGTGAAGTTCCTCAAGAGCCCTGGGACACTGATGACACTTGCTGACTCCTAGACAGTGGTTGTTCACAGCACCTTGTGAACTCTGAGGAGTTGTTTGAATCTTTAAACCCTGCCACCATAGCCTGTAGCCTGTAGCAGAATTGTCAGAGAAATTGTACCAGCTATGAATTCTTTGCTTCAGTCAATCCATTTGTATTGCAGTCTTCCCTTTTTCCTACTGTCTTTCCTTTTACCTAGGATTACCATCTTTTCTATCAAATCATGGCATGTCACAATACAATAGCTTCAGTTTAGTCATTTTGACTTCTGTCAGGAATTCAGGTTTGATTTGCTCTCAGACCTATTTATTTGTCTTTTTGACCCTCCATGATACCACAATTCAAATAAGTTGATTCTTTTCCTGTCACCTTTCTTCACTGTTCAGCTTTTACTATCATGCATAGAAACTGGAAACACTATGGTTTGGATTATCCTGACTTTGGTGTTTGATGATACATCTTTAGTTGAAGACCATATTTAGTTCCTTCATGGCTGCCATTCCAAGTCCTTCTGACATTTGTAAAGTTGCATACCAGTGTTTCTTCATCAGAGAACACATTACTTAGGTAGTAGCCTTAGCTTCAAGCATCTTAGTTTTGTGAAGCTAGAGTGAACAGGAAACAAACTTTACTTTGGTCTTAAACTGGCAGGTTTTTTTGTTTTACAACCAAAGAACAGTTTTGATATGTCTGGGACTTACAACCTTTCCACATTACACTGGTGTAGTGCTATTATTTCATGTTCAACATCCTGCGGAATTCGGGGGTTTGTAGTTTACTGAGGCCAAAGAATTCTAAATGCCCCTAAACTGCAAACCCCAGGACTCCATAGGATGTTGAAAGTGGAATAATGGCATTATAACAGTGTAGTGTGGAAAGGCCCTTAGATCAGGGGAAAATGGACAAAAAGAAAGGGCATTTGTTCACCAGTCCCCCAGGAACAAAGAAACAAGGCATTACAAATGGACTCAGAAGAGTTCCAGTTTTATGAGCAAGCAGGATCTGCAATGATTATAAAATTATTGGATGAATGGATCACAAACTCAGACTAAGGCCAATGTGTTCATAGTGTATTTTTTTGTGAAAATTTGAACACATGTCATTTTACAATTAGTTAGGTATTGAAAATTCAATTGTAAGGAGAGCAATGTTGGTGTTATTAAATACCAATAAATAACCAATTAAAACTGCTGTTATGCAAATACAGTGAAGGTTAGGGAAAAAAATTCTTGTAGCAATGATCACAGGTTATACAGTACAAGCATTTAAAGTGAGAGTCATCACTGTATTGGGTGGCTTGATGTAGTCAGTTGGTAAATGTGTCCTTTTTTCTGCCTTTTCAAAATAACCCTACCCAAGCAAATCAGGGCTATCCCTAAAATTCCTGCTCAAGATAGGCAACTAGCTAGTTCCTCATTATGGCCATTTCTGCACGAGGCGAGGGAATTCCTCCGTGCCATTACTCACCGGATCTTCTGGCTCCTCAATCCCGTCCAGGGTGAATTGGAGCAGTGCTCCACACTGCTCCAGCTTCCAAAATGGTGGCTTCCAGTTGGTCATGGGTCCTGACCAACTGAGAAGCTTGCCACGCCTAAAGCCCGCCCTCCACAGATTGCAGGCTCGTATTGGTACAAGCCTGCAAATCTGCACAAGGGAGCAGGAGCGCAATGGCATGTTCCAGGAAAATAAAGACCTATTTTTTGCGGTCTTTAAAAAAAACGCTGGAGGACCACTTGGGGTCGTATTGGAGCAGACTGAGGTGCGGATCTCTGGTAAGTAGTCCGCTCCTAGTCCACTCCAAGGTGCAGACGTCCTCCATGGAGGACGCACTGCACCATTTAAATTCCCCTGTGCGGAAAAGGCCTGTGTCACTAGGAGCTGGAAGAGATGCTATGTTAGTTTAAACTACACTAATATCAGAACAGGGTCATCTTATACAAGAGGATGCATTTCCTTTTTTTCCCTTCTTTTTATTTTATTTTATTATTATAAAGAAAAAAGAAAAATACATAACAGAATAAAACAAAAACACCACGTGAATAACATAAATGTAAAAAAGAGAAAAATCACAACACAAATAGCTTACATTATTATTTCTCTCCAGATCCCTTATCATCATGTTATATATATATATATATATATATATATATATATATATATTATATATCATGTTGTTTATATATTTTTATTTCATGTATCTAAATCTCATTCTCCTTGTACTTATTATTGCTATAGTAATTTCATTCTTAAATCTATTCTTTTCAACTATATTTAACCTATTGCTAATACTATATATCATTCTTTTATTAACCATAAACTCTAACCCTAAATGTGAACCCATTCCCAGAGCCAATTATATTTCAGCTTACTCTGCTTTCCAAAATTGTAATTCTTCTTGTGGAGATGTGACACTTCCTTCTTTTGCTAAAGCCTTTTCCACAAATATTTTCCATATTGCTTCAAAGTCATTCCTTTTCATTATCCCTTTTTTAACCTTGATTTGACATGTTAACTTATCATTGATCATAATTTTCCACACTTCTTTATACCAATCCTTTATTTGAAAATCTTCTTGAATTTTCCATTTTCTCCATATAATTAGCCTTGTTGCTGTTAATAAATTTGTAATTAACTCCTTCATTGTCTGGGTACAATTAACCTTATCAAATATAGATAATAAGGCTATACTTGGACATATCTGTAAATCAATTCCTATTATCTCTTTTATCTCTTTAAACACCATTTGCCAAAATTTCTTCACAATTCTACCACATATGGATATATGTGCCAATTTCTTGGCAACCCCTCCAACATAACCTTGAATGGTTTTTGTCTATGTGGTTTAACTTTACTGGTATTAGGTACCATCTCCAAACCAATTTATAATAATTCTCTTTTATCCTTACAGATAAATTTTTTAAATGACACTGATTCCACATTTTCCCCCAGTCTTGAATATCTATTTTTTGTACTAGTTCTTCCTCCCATATTTTTCTGAGGTATTCATCTTCATCTTCATCTTTTGACAATAGTTTATGTATTTCTCTTGTGGTACTGTTCAATATTTCATTTTCTTCCATATCATCTCTTTGCTTAACCATTTGTTCAAATCTAGTGTATTCTCTAAAATCTTTGTTATTGCTTTTCCAATTGCTTGTCCACTGCTCCAGCTGAACATAATTAAACCAGGACATCTTAGTACCCTGTAATCTCTCCTTTATTCTATGTTTATTCCTCATTATATTCATCCACTCTTTTAACTTGTATATTCCCTGCTGTAATTCATCCCTCAAATTTATTGGGAACCTTTCCATCATCACTAGTGGAGTTAATGGTGAGATAGCTGCATTAGTTTTTCCTTGTTTTTCTTCCATATTTCTAATATATTCTTTAAAAGGGGATTTTCTATTTTTTTCTATTTCTCTCTTGACTGGATTCCAAAAAAGATATTCTCCAGACTCCTCTCAATTTCTATCGTTTCCATCTCTACCCATTCTAAATCTCCTTTTCCTGAGACTCTATCTAATATATTTCAATTGATTTGCATTATAATGCCATTTTAAATTTGGGAGGCCCAATCCACCTTCTTTTTGGGATCTGTACCAAAATTTCTTATTAATCCTCGCTTTCTTATCCCCATTACAAAAATTATTCAATAATAACGGCCAATTTTTCAATTCTATTTCTGATACTTTTATTGGTAACATCCTAAATAAAAAATTAATCTTATGTAATATTTTCATTTTTACTAATGCAATTGTTCCAAACCATGATAACTTAATATTTTTATATTTCTCTAATTTCCATTTCACTTCTTATCTTAATTTATTATAATTTTTTTCCTCTAATCTTTGTAATTTTTTTGTAATGTTTACTCCTAAATATTTAATTATTTATTTTATTTTAATATCTATTTTTCTTTCCTTTAAAAAGTCTTGCTCTTCCATCTTAGCATAGTTAAACAACATCAGCTCCGATTTTGCCCAGTTTATTTGTAACCCTGTCATTTCCCCAAATTCTTTTAAATGTTCATTTACTCTGTCTATTTTCTTTATTGGGTCTTAAATTGTCAACAAGGTGTTACCAGCAAATAAACTCACTTTGTTCTTTTCCTTGGTCCCAAATCCTTCCAAATTTTCATCATTTCTAATAACATTTGCCAAAATTTCTATAACAACCACAAATAAAATCAGAGATAAAGGACAACCTTGTCTTGTACCTCTAGCTATTTGAATTTGTTTTGTTAATCCATCATTCACCATTACCACAGCTGTATTACATGAATATAGCTGATTTATCAATCCTCTAAATTTTTCACCCAATCCCAATATTTTAAATTTATTTTTACTGCTGGCCATTCCACACAGTCAAAGGCCTTGTATATATCCAATGCTATTATCCTTGCTTTCTGTTTATTCCTTTTGATTATATTTATTTTATTTAATACTCTACCAATTAACATTCTAGCTCCCAAGATGAAAAGTATGCAAATAATTGTATACCTGGGAAATGGCCACAAATAGTGGGGTGATCTGATGATATGCAAGGCAAAGACCAGTCCTTGATGAGCACACTAAATTTTCAAATGAAAACGTACAAAGTTATATTTTATGTTTTTAATGTTTTTAACTGTTTTAATTTTTTCCAAAAAATGTTTTAACTTCTTTTGGAAGCTGCCTTGGGTCCCACTCGGGGAGAAAGGTGGCATATAAATATAATAAACGAACAAGCCAGTGTTCACCTGTAATACTCCAGACTCAGAAACATTTTGGTAATATTACTGTGTTGCTTGCTTTTCTGAAATAAACATTTCTGTTTAAAACTCTGAGCAAACTCATTAAGAGCAAGCTAGCCAGGACATGATAGCAGCCAAGGTGATGAAAGGTTTTTATAAGAAAGACCCACTGCTTTTGTACTTTGAATTTGATTAACTGCAATTGAAGTGTGCTGAAAATGAAGAAAGGCAAGTGGGAGGAGGCAACAGAAACTAGGACATAGAATCCTAGAGTTGGAAGAGACCACAGGGGCCATCCAGTCCAACCCCCTGCCATGCAGGAACACGCATCAGAGCATTTCCGAGAGATGGCCTTCCAGCCTCTGCTTAAAAACGTCCAAAGAAGGAGACTCCACCACACTCTGAGGCAGCATATTCCACTGCTGGACAGCTCTGACCATCAGGAAGTTCTTCCTGAGGTTTAGGTGGAATCTCTTTTCCTGTAGTTTGAATCCATTGCTCCTTGTCCTAGTCTCTGGAGCAGCTGAAAACAAGCCCACTCCCTCCTCAACATGACATCCCTTCAAATATTTAAACACGGCTATTGTGTCCCCTCTTGACCTTCTCTTCTGCAGACTAAATATTCCCAGCTCCGTAAGTCATTCCTCATTGAGTATGGTTTCCAGACCCTTCACCATTTCAGTCGCCCTTATTTTTAAAGCATCTGAAAAAAATGAGACAAGAGAGGTTTAACTGGGACTGTCTCTGCCAAATAAGGACAGTTGGAGGGTATGTAATATATATTTATGCTGTTTTAAAACAGGGGTGGGAAAAATACAGTCTTGGGGCGTACACCTCTTTTTGCTGTTCTTAGCCCCCTTCAGACTCCACAGACCACCCTTGTTCTGACCAAACGGCAGGGTATGTTGTCTGTCCTGGAAGCCCCCAGGGATAGCAATTCACTTTTTAAATAGATTTCAGCCCTCCTCCTGCACTGTTTAACATTTAAAAAACAAACAACCTTGCTTTTCATTGCACTTTCTGTCTGGCTACAGCAGTGAGTTAGCAGATGTTACCTTGCTGATACATGTGTCAGACACATTGACTCCTCCCTTGAAAGGCGCCCAAGGTGATATCTGGAGATTTTTGTACGCCCTCTGATCCAGATCTGCAAGAGGTTTTGTTGGCTTTTAATTCTGTCGTCCTTCCAGTCGACAGCTGATCAAGACACAGTCTAGATCTAAAGCAGGCACCAGGTGTTTATGTTTTATTATAATAACCCAGAAATAAGAACTAGGCCAACACATATGGTACCTGAGTTGGAGCAGCAAATGAGGTCATCTACCCATATGAAGCTGCAAGTTACTTTGGCACACGAGACAGAAAGTCCCACAAATGCCTTTTCCTAGGAAAATACAATATTAGTAAATTAAATGACAACTTGTTGCTCATTCAAGGCAGTAGAAGTCTGTCGCAGTTGCCTCATTCTGCCCAGTAGTAGAGCTGGCCTGGCCCTGCCTGAGATTGTCCAATTTGGTCCAAAAGACAAACATTTAGAATGAATGAATTACAGGCTTTGAAAGGACCCAGAATTCTGCATGGAGGAGCTGCAAGCTGTGTTCAGTTCCGGTATTGAGAACAAATGCTCCTCATAGATTTTTCCACGTATCCATTCCTACTATCTCCCCAATCATGCTACATTTCAGCCATATAATTTGTGGGCAAGAAGTCATTTTGTCACTGTTGACAAACAATTAAGAGTCAGGAAATTTTTGCTCATCTGCTGGAAGTCCTCCAGGGATTCATCAGTAGGTTCACCTTATTCCAAAACCTGATATAAAGAGTACTCAGGAGTTTTGTCAAGGAAGAGAGAAATGTTATTTTGTGATATCCTTGCTAACATGAACACAGCACACTCAGCTTGTCACCCTCAACACCCCACATTGTCTGAGTCTCACATAACACTGAGGTGGACAACAACATGTGGAATGCAAGGCGCATGTTTCTTCCCATTTTATTTGGCACTTAGATCTCTCCAATCCTTTTGACTGCTACCCCAAACACACTCTTCTTTCTTTCTTTCTTTCTTTCTTTCTTTCTTTCTTTCTTTCTTTCTTTCTTTCTTTCTTTTCTGTTAAATATGAGAATTGTTGAAAGCTTGCAGGAGTGGCAATCCTCTTATAAAGCAAGGCACAGGGCCTTGCTTTAGTACAGGAGTGGGAAAGGAGGCATAGCTATGGAGTGAAATTTGTGAGGGTATTGTCTCTCCAAATGAGAAATTTGCCACCTCAAATGAAATTTTCATTCAGTCCCCAAACTTTTAGCATAGCAGAGTGTTAAGCACTGAAAGCTGTTCATACCTAGAACTCTTACCTTTGATGCATTCATATTCCCTTGGTCTGCCTCTTGCCTGCCCCTTTAATTTGGATGCCTAAATTCTATTTCTAAATGTTCTACTGATATTTTAAGTTACCTCAATGCTAGAAATCTAGAATTGGAGGAAAATTCCATGGGAGGATTCTTATTTGGAGAGGAAATGCTCTCAGTTCCCCTCCATTGGGACACACCTGGTGAGAATCATGTGCTCGTCCAGATGTTGCACAGCTCCTGGCAGTCCAATGCTGAAGGTGTGTGAGAGTTACAATTTAACAATATGTTCAGGATCATATTATTCCCTTTTCTGCTATAATAACTGCTTGGATGTGATGTGGGGGTTCTTGGTTTTTTTCTACACAAACAGAAAGTAAGTTCTAGTTTTGGAGGGAAAAAAAACCCCTCCCCTCCAACTGTTTTTGGAGCAGATATATCCTCTAGCATGTTCCATGGAACCTCTGATAGACCCTCTGATGTTGCCTGCACCTGACATAATGGTAATTCTATTTATTTGTTATAATATTTTTACCCTGTCCTTTTAACCTGGGATCTTACGGTGGCAAACAAGTAAAGCAATATGAACAATTCCACCTTTAAATTAATATGTGAGTTTAAAAAGATAAAAACATATTGAACAGCTCAAACAGGTTAAAACATCTTAAAAAATTTTTTTTAAGTTTTTTAAAAAACAAGCCCGTGTAAATGAGGCTTGAAAGGCTTTAATAAAATGCCATGTCTTGACTTGGCACTGAAAAGAAGCCACCCTTGATTCCAACCAGGCCTCTAGTCTTGTCAAACAAGGTTATGCTTACTTATACTCTCACTTGTTCTTTTATTCAATTGGTTTGTTAGCCAGTCACATTTAGAAGCCACTGTTTATGATCGGCACAGGAGGCCAGTGCTTTCCACGTCAGCGATATTGTGAATCTACTCTGGATTTTATTCTAGCCTTCACAGGAACTATTCAAGGTGATGAACTTATTTGGGATGATCCACCAACCACCACTATCCTTTGGCCTATAGATTCTTCTCTGTTGATTTGTGGCAACCATAACTTGTCATTATGTCTGAATCCAGATTTGTGGCTTGCTTCCCCAGCCGCTTGCCCTGAAGCAGGAGGTGAAAGAACCCTTGGGAGAGCCACAGATCAGAAAAAGGATAACAAAGTGGGGCATGTTTGATTGACTACAGGATATTTCATGACTAAACTAACAAACCATAATTAGCAGGTGTAACATAAACCATGTCTGAGGAAAATGTGATCTTGCGATTTCCAAGGCTGTTTCTGAGGCCCTAATAGCTCCAAACACCTCATGGGGGGATGTGGAGGGAAAATTTGCCATTTTTGTGTCTATTTAGTGAAATATAACAGTTTGATACCATTTTAACTGCTATGGCTCCATCTTAACAAAATCTTGGGATATATAATTTGGTGTAGTACACTCTGCTGAACTACAGCACTACAGAATTATCTGGCAGAGAATTATGTGCATATCCTGAAAATACAAATCTCAGGATTCCACAGAAAGAAGCCACGGCAGTTAAGATGGAATCGTGACAGATGTGTGTAGTGTGGGTACACATCTGGCTTCTGGTTTGTACTTCTTGCTTTTTTTCCCCTAAAAGCATCTCTTGGTCTAAAAAATGCTGAGAAGGAGAGAACATGGTGAAATTTTTCCACAGCCTCTAGAACGCAACTGGGCCATTGTTTGAAGCTAGAGGGCCACATGAGTCCTCCAGGGTACCTTGTAGGCCTGCACCACACCACAACCCTCCCTTGTAAAAGTATCTGTTTGGATTCCTCAATGCCATCTAGGTGGCAGTTTGCTATGGTTTATTCCCCCCCCCAGCTGCCATTTTATGCTGAACAGAGGTATTTTTTCCAACAGGAAGTGACTGGGAAGTCATTTCCTGTTTACCTCCAGCTTTTATTCTTTACAGGTCCTTCCTTGACCTAAAATAAAGAGGAAAAACATGGCCTAGGGGCTATTTAGAGGCATTTTGGAGCTTTTGTGACTACTGGAGGAGGGATTAAGGGCACAAAATGGCGCTGAAACCACGTGCAACCCACAGGCTACCTTTTGCCCACCCCTCCCCTGCATTGGGGCATTTTGAGTAAAGGTTTAAAAAAGAAAAATGGGTGCGGTTTGTGGTGAGGGACTGTGGCTCTCTGAGGGTTACAGTAGTTTCTGAACATAGTCATGGGCCCTTTCCGCAACTTATCTTTCTCTGGCGCTGGGGTACAGGGATCGTGTGAGCAGCCTCCGGCAAGAGGCTCTTGCATCCCTACTGCTTCAAGTCCGCATGAGCTGCCTGCTCACGCGAGAGCCCCGCCTCTTCCTTCCGCAGTGCAGCTTGAGACTTTCCCAGGCAGCTCCGGAGGCTCTGCAAGCCAGGTAAGTGCGCGCAGGGCCCGGGAGCAATGCTCAATCGCGCATCATTTTTGGCTTCCAGCTGAAAATGAAAAGGTGCGCAATTGGCACCTGCCAGCCCCTAGAGCGTAGCGCGATTGTGAGCGTGTCATGCAGATCGCTCCTCACAATCGCATGATGCTCCAGGCGCTCTTTCTCATGGCAAATGCCATGTGGAAAGGGCTTCAGTCTTAGATGAAGCATTTCAGATTCTCCTACAACTGTTGATACCATGGTAGTGAAATTGCAAGCATAGTGGATCACTTTTTCCTGGCCTTACAAAACAGCTGTGCTAATACAGTACAGCATATGACATATCCTCCAACATTTAGAAAGCAAAAATTGGGGCATGTGTCCCCAAACAACATCAGAATGTGGGTAGGATGGCCGAAGTGATTAATGAGAACGAACACAAAAGCTAGAAGAGGTTGCAGTAGATTGTTTTTGCCTGAGTCAAAAGGGAAAAGGAAGATTCTGAATGCCAACTATTTTGGCACTTTGAACTCAGTTTGCAGCAATTGAAGTAAGCCTAGGACAAAGGGGAAGTGTGTGGAGAGAGAAATTAGAGCCATTTCTGCACTGGACTGTTATAGTGCTATTATTCCACTTTCAATATCCTAAGGAATCCTGGGGTTTACAGCTTAGGGAGGGACCTCAAAGGATGTTGAACGTGGAATAATAGCACTATAACAGTCCAGTGTGGAAGTGGCCTAGGATATTTTGAAAGAAGTTGAAAAAGTGGAATGACAGAGAATTAATCAGTACTGAGTCAGCCAAATCAGGACAGTTGAAGGCTATGGTACACACATACTAGTGCATATAGAAAACTATTGGAATCAGACTAGTGGCATCTTGCTAAAGCAAGCAAGCCTCCTTCTCTGCCCCAAGAGCAGGTCTACATTTTCTCCCCTACCAAGTCTAACTGTGAGTGTGAGATATTACACGTCTCATGTCTTTCAAATTCATATATACTTTTCAAGTCATCACACCTGATTTAGCACTTGGACATCTGGGGGAAATGAAAATGTCCTGTGAACCATCCATGTTCACAACAATCTGTTAAGGCTCTCATTAAAGTTCAAAAGTCATGTGAGCTTCAGGAGATCTGATGTTATAAGGCAGTTTTGTTAATGTTCTGGCCTAATGGGACTTTTAGGAAAGTTGTAATTCTTTCATTCGTGTGTTTCTCATTAATGCAGCTTGATTCAAAACAGATTTCTTACTGAGACAAGACTCTTGGCTGGATTCCCTAAACCCTCGTGCCTAGAGTCTGTGTAACACTCTAGTTTTCACATCAATCACAACTCTGTGAACTTGTTTTTTTAACCGTGCACACTTTGTTGAGCCATTTCCTGAGACCTTCCAGCATTTTATGCCAGGTCCTAAGAATGTTATCTGAATGTAATCTGTTTATTAAATTTATTAAACTCATTGTTAAATTTAGCAACTTTTGTGTACCTATCCTCGCTAATTGGTAGTTTGCACTGTGGTGACTGGTTTTGTTTGTTTTGCCACACCCACTCTCTTTCTGTATCATTTTGACTTGCAGTAATTTTTCTTTTTTCTCTCTCTACATAAGACCATGTGTTTGATTATGAACATATAATTTGCAAGTAAAACTATCTTTATATGTTTTATAAAGAAGACTTAGCATGTTCCTTTTCTCTACTAGATCCTATGGTTGAGTGAGTGCAGTGCTGGTTGTTGTTCAGCTTCTAGCCTGCTAATTGTTTATTCTCCTTGAGAAATCGCCTGTTACTGCTTTTGCACCTCTGATCCCAAAGTCCCTGGACAGCTCTTATTGTGGCAAAAGGAGGAGATAATTGTCTCTTCTAGAAGGTACTTGAAGTATTAAATCAACACTCCTTGTACGGTATTAAAAATTTCCTGTGCTGTTCTAATAGACATACCTTTTTTTCCAAAACTATAAGTGGATATCCATTTACTTCAGGTTTTTTCCCCATTTGGAGGGATTTTGGACTGTCTGCGCAATCCCTGGATTGTTCCAAGGACCAAAGCATGGCTTCTGGACCTAGAAAATTTGCCCACACCTGCACGAAATGGTGCTCTACATGGCTAATGGGAGTATAACATCAATATACTAAAATACTAATTAGGGCCATGAGATAAATGGGAACGTGGCAAGAATGCAGATGGAGGAAAATTCATGCCAAATCTAGTTGAATACAGCTATTATTGAATCATTATTGAACCTATTATGCGATGGCTATGGTGGCAAAGTGGAATTTCTTTTCTATCTATCTTCACAGTGCTGTGAAGTGGAAATTTTTCACATGGTAAAGGGCTATTGCAACCTGGTTCCTGAGGGACAGTTGGTTGTCTCCTGAAGGATGTGCTTGGTAAATTTTGAAGACATCCTAAAAATAAAATTACTTGTGTCAGTCAGGACTCCCATTCTTAGACGAATTCCAGTGGAAGAGTTATATAAGACATCATCCAGTCCAGTTGTGTAGAATGAGTTTCAGTTATTGATCTACCAACGTGGACAAAGTGTTTGCTGTGTTCACCTGATCTTTTTCATGCATGACCTCTGTACCTCTTATTTATTTATTTATTTATTTATTTATGAATGATATTTGTATGCCACCTTTCTCCCAGCATGGGATCCAAGGTGGCTTCCATCAACACATTAAAACAGCAAAACATTTAAAAACAATTTAAAAATAGTAAAACATATACAATCATAGAAATGTAAAACAATATTCTATTACCTTATTATCCAATGAGGAGGAAGAATCCAGTTTGAGCTAGGAAGCTGCAAGTTCATGTTGGAGAGAGGGATCAGAACTATTACAGTTCTTCCTCCACATTTGCAGGTTTCACATTTGCAAATTTATTATTGCAAAGCGCTCCTCCCAATTCTCCTTCTTCTTTTTCCTGGCTGGAGAAAGTGGGCCACACGATAACCCAGGAAGAGGGCCGCGCCTTCCCCCCGGGGGGTGACCATGGGCTGGACATGCTCTGGTTGTTGGGAGCCCCCCAATTTTTTAGTAATGGGATATGTAGTAGGAGTTAAGTAGCAGCTTGCTTTAACAAGGTATGGGAACCAGAGGCCTCTAGATAAACAAAAAACTAGGAATGTACTGATAAGCACAGCCAGGCTGCACCAGAACTTCAAGGTCTCTTGCGGTGGGGAAGATGAACTCTTTGTCTTTTATGTTTTGTATTTTGTTAACTGCCTCCAGTTCACTCACTGAAGTCCTGCACGATGTATCATACTCCTAAAAAAGGGTTTTTCTGCACTGTTCTATTTGGGTGTGTAAATTCAGTTCCTGACAGAGTGAGTGAAGTCCCTGTAAAAATATTGCAATATGTTTCAAAAAATTAGGAAGAGCCTCAAAAAGGAGCATCTGGCGGAGATGTAAAAAATCCAGGGAGGGAATCCCCCGAAAGGATAAGGGGCCCCCACCCCCTCCTGATGCCAGACTCAAGACCCAGCCCTCGACCCTCCAACCACCCCAACTGGAGGTCAAACCTGGGCCTGGGAGGAAAGACCTGAAACTGCTCTGCCCAATGTCACTGAGCTACAAGATGGGATACTTCATTGTCGAGACCAGCTTGATGGCAACTTCTCACCAGGAAAGAAGAAGTGGAAAAGCAATGAGAAAAATTTCCAAACTAGAACTCAGCTCCATGACTAGAGACTTCTGGTGCCTCAGGTTGGGTGTGTGCCACCTCAGTTTCCCAGCAGCAGCTGCTCTGGCAGCCACAGCACCCACGCTTCCCAGAATACCAGCACCACAAGTGGGCCCAGCCCTTTTTGAGAATTGAAGACCACTTACGATGGTGATGGAGCCACCCTAACTTACTTCCTCAACATGGCCTCTAATTACATGGTTGACTACGGAACATTTAGATGATGCCGCCAGAGTCAATACCTGAGCCAACACCTCAAAGGAGAAGCAACGGAGTGGGTGCCAGCCTGTTTGACTCACAAGTTGAGGAGACAGCCGATTTGCAGCTGTTCATGCATTGCCTCAAGAAAGGTTTAAATCCCTTCTTCCAGGAACAAGGCAGATACCAATTCAGAAAACTACCCCAAAGGGAAAAAAGGGACCTCGGAAATCGCCATAATTCAGAAAGTTAGACACAAGGAAAGGGGAAATGAATCCCCAAGCAATTTTTCCAAGATGGATTAAATCCCACCATACTAGATCGCTGCCTGACAAAAGGGAAACCCCCGCCAGCCTCTTGGGATGGATGAAACTAGCCAGACAAGTGGAAAGCATCATGGAGAGCATCCAGCTGCCCAGCAGAGACAAGCCCAAGAAAGCGGATGGTGAACCCCAGCACCTCAAAAACCCTTTCCTAAGCAGTGAGGAAAAAAAAAAATGCCATAAAAAGTAACCTGTTTCCAATGGGGAAAAAAGGCAATACTAGTGAATGCCAGGGATCAAAGAAACCCACTAAAGAAAAATCGGGCACCCTCACAACCCAGCCTTCAAGAGACTGGCCCGCATCCCTAAAGCTGATACTCTGAAGCTGCCAACCAAACGTCCCACTAGTGGAACCGCTGCTGGAACTTGCGATGGCAAGGACAGCCCACTGACCACCTCCGACTCGGAAAGTGATGAATGGGACCCCAACCAATCCGCTAATGTGAGAAACAAAACTTGTCATGTGTATGTTACAGTAACTTTACAAAGCAATGATGCGAAGTTATGAATCTACAGGGCCTTAGTTACTAGGCTGCACCACTAGTTTATTGGCCAAAGACCTTGCAGTAAAGTTTAAACCCCCTTTAAAAAAAAGCTATCAAATTTATACAAATGGATGGCTCACCCATGGCAGGGGGCCCGAGGGAAAGGACCAAGCCCATACCTGTTCAAGTGGAAAACTTCAGGGGCGATTACTTTTCCTAGTGCCTAACAAAATTGGGTTTCAAGTGGTTCTTGGGTACAACTGGCTAAAAAAGAACAATCTCCAAATTGATTGGACCCAAGGATACCAATAACGACAATAAGTACCTAAAATAAAATCCCCCAAACACAGCACTTAATTGGGGTTTGGGAAAATAAAAATCTCACTAGACTACCAGGATCTGCAGAAAGTTTTTGAAGACCACAAAGCAGACAAACTGCCCCCACACAGAGACTTTGATAGCAAGTTGAGATGGTAGGGGGAAAGCGAAAACCCCCAAAACCAAGATATACCCTATGAACAACCAAGAACTAGAGGCACTAAAAAAATTCCTGAATAAAAACCTGCAACGCAGATTCATTAAACCCTCATCAGCTCCTACAGCAAGTCCCATATTTTTCCGTAAAAAAAAGGATGAAGGATACCCTAGGCTCATTCTAAACTATAATTTAATTAATCAGGCAGTATTGCCAATGTGTACACGATTCCTTTAACTACGGTTTACTAAACCACTTGGTTAAAGGCAAATTTTTATAAATTGGATCTCAAGGAAGTTTTCCATAGAAAATGCATGGACCCTAAAGTGAATGGTTGACCACATTCTCACCCCCCCGGGGAAACTCCAACGGACTTTCCTCATTTGGATTAGAAGCTGGTCCCCCGCATTCCAAATGTTCCTAAACCCTTTTTATACAAGACCTTCTCTACATGGTGTTTTTGTTTACTTAGATGACATTTTGATCTCTAGAAAACCTTGAACAACACACCAAACTTGTGCATACTGTTTTAAAAAGACTCATAGACAATGAACTTGTTAAACTTTCAAAATGCCAATTTCACACCAAACCTTTGACTATTTGGGGTTAAGTTTCAATAGACCCTAAACATGGCCCCCTTCAAAATTTACAATTCTAAACTGGCCTGCACCCAAAACTAGAAAGCAACTGCAACAATTTCTTGGTTTTGCACACTTTTATCGTAACTTCATAGAAGAATTTGCTACAATTGCGCTCCCTCTCACTGATCTTTTAAAAAAAAGCTCCAAGTGGCAAAACTAACCACTGTAATGATCAACTACTAAAAATGCCAAACAGCCTTTGATGCCCCCAAGAAAAAAATTACCTCCAAACCACTACTTCATTCCCTATACAAACAAGGAATTTATAATTCAAACTGATGCCTCCAATTGCCATGGGGGCCGTTCTCCTCCAACAAAGGGCAACAAAGGACACCTAAACCATGTGCCTTCATCTCCAAAAAATTTTCTACTCCACAACGTAACTGGCCAATTTGGGAAAAAAAAAGCCATGGCCATCCATTTTACACTTTCCACATGGCAAACTCCTTGAAGGTGCTAAACTTCCTTTTCAAGAATGGACAGACCATTGTAATCTTGAAACACTGAAAACCACCAAAAAACTAACCCTTAAGAAACAGCTGGGGTAATTTTTCCAATGCTTTAGGTTCAAAATTATTTTCAAACCTGGGAAAACTAACACTTGGCAGATCCCCTCCAAATTCCTTTCCACAAATCGCATTCCTTCTCTACTCCTACCAAAGAAAAAAACCCTTTTTTCCCAAAACTTTTGGATTACAAATCACCACACGAGCTCAACAAAAAACCTGTGCATCAGCTTCAAATTCTTGACTCTGCCTTCCAGGACTCTCTAAATCTGCCTATTGGCAAAACCTGCCTGCAAAACCCCGAAGACTCAGTTACCTGGTTCAATGACTTGCCTTTTGTCAGAACTAAAAAAAATCACCCTAGCCTGCCAAAATGAGAATTTTAAAAGATATCATGACTCCATATCTGCTGGCCATTTTTGGGTTCCTTAAACTCTAATTCAATCAGAAAACTTTTCCATTGGCCAGGTCTTACCAAACACGTCCAAGAATACATAAAAGACTGGCCTGTTTGCAACACCTGCAAATCGTCTACATCTAAACCACATGGACTTCTCCAACCATTCCCGCGCCCCCTTTACCTTGGGATACTATTTCATGGGACTTCATTGTTGGTTTACCCAACTCCCGGGTTTTTTACCATTTGGGTTGTCATCGATCATTTCTCCAAACAACCTCACTTCATTCCACTGAAGAAGATACCCCTGCTGAAAAACTGCCAACCTCTTTATAATAACTCTGGAAATTACATGGACTCCCTTCCACAAAATCTCAGATAGAGAACCAATATTCACTTCTAAATTCTGGACTTTACTCCTTAAAACCCTCAGCATTTCTAAAAAATCAGCAGCTCCTATCATCCCCAAACTGATGGACAAACCAAAAGCATCAATCAAACCCTGGAACAATACTTATGCTGCTTCATCAAGTCTAACCAAAACAACTGGACATCCCTTTTTACTTTTGCTGAATTTGCTTACAATTCTATTCCACACTCCTCCACTGGCAAATCTCCATTTGAAAAGTTTTGGATTGACCCGAAGCCCTTTCCAGCACTCCCCAATGCCCTCTCTACCTCTCAACCTCCCTCCTCCAGTCTTGGATTACAAAACTCTCTTCTACTTGGACTTCTGTGCATTCCACTGTTGAGTCTTCCAAAGCTTCTCACAAGAACTTCGTGGACAAAAAAAGCCACCCCAAACCTGCTTACAAGCTTGGGGATCTTGTTTATCTTTCTCCAAGAAAATTGCCACTGATAGCCCCTCCAAAAAACTCCCCCCAAAAACCTTGGTCCTTTCCCAGTCAAACGAGCCATTAATGATGTCACCTTTGAACTTTCTTTCCCGACATTACAAACTTGTTCCCCTGTTTTTTATTCCAGCTTACTAAAACCCGCTCCTTCAATTCTTCTTTGGAACTACCCAACTATGTACAACACTGTTCCTTCAACACCAGTTTCACATCTCCCCATTAGCTAATGCTTTTCATTATTACATTTCAGTTTTTGTCCCCTCCTTTTTTTCCCCCTTTTTTTTCCACATTACCCAAACCTTCCCCTCTTTCCCTTTTTTATTCTTTCCTGTACTGATTCAATTTGCTAAAAGCTGATTCAGATTTTTTTTTAGGACGGGGAGGATTTGGGGGCCCCTCCCTATTTTAGTAATGGGATATGTAGTAGGAGTTAAGTAGTAGCTTGCTTGTAACAAGGTTGGGGAACCAGAGACCATTAGATAAACAAAAAACTGGGAATGTACTGATAAGCATAGCCAGGTTTCACCAGAATTCAAGGTCTTTGGGGGGGAAGATAACTCTTTGTCTTTTATGTTTTGTATTTTGCTAATTGCCTCCAGTTCACTCATTGAAGTCCCGAATGTATATGCTTCTAATGAACAGTGTTTATGCACTGTTCTATTTGTGTGTGTGAATTCAGTTCCTACATGACCCCTCACACTTTGAGGTGGGGTCATGGGGGGGGTTCTCCCTTTCCACGATCACCACCCAGAAGGGACACCCATGACCTGGCCCCACAGCCTTGCTAGATTGTCGGCCTCCCTTCCAGGCAGCGATCACTGAAAGGGCCTAATCTGGCCCATGATCGCCTCCCAGAAGGGACTCCAGTATTGGGCAAAGTGGGAGAGGCCAGAGCAACCTTGGCCAGGCTATCCCTAACTGCTCCAGCCTCGCCTGCTTTGCTCAGATTGTGGGTATCCCCCTCAGTGGGCAATCACAGGGCAGGCTAGCTTTGTTCCTGTGATCACCACCTGGAAGGGATGCCCATGATCTGAGTAAAGCGGGTGAGGCCAAAAAGGGAGCAATCACCTGGCCAAGGTTGCTCCGGGTTTGTGCAGTTTGCTAGATCGGGTGTATGCTCTTCCAGGTGGGGTTTTACGGGAATGGGCTAAACCACCCTGGGAGTTCAGGAAAGTGTGCAGGGCCAGAGCAGGTCTGGCCACACAATCAAAAGAGCCACCATGCTCCCTCTCGGTGGGCAACGGCATGGCCGAGGTCACTTGGGCCTCATGCACTTTCCAGTGGTTGTGGGTGTCCCCCCCCATGGGTGATGGTAGGGCAGGGTTTCTCCAGCCAGCAATGGCTGCCTGAGAGGGACACCAGCAACTTTCCCATGCCATAGCCCCTGGGGAGTTATTCACATTTATTCACTTTTAGGGAATGGCGGGGAAACTGGGACACTGGGGGAGGGCAAATGTGGTGGGGAGGGGAGAGTGCTGGCTGTATGATGTGATTTTGGTGTTCTGTGCACCAAACCCTTGCAAATGTGGAAGGAGAACTGTATCTTTAAAAGAGTCAATAGTCAGGCTGCTCCTGAAAAACTTGGAGACATGAGATGAGAACAAATGAACAAATGTTCCTATCTGGGGCAAGGTACTTCTGTGAATTGCTGATTATCAATACTATCCACTTTTGGATTTAACTGATTTTCTAGATCCATTTATATCTGATTTCGGGCCTGGATATGGAACTGAAACCTCTTCAGAAACCTTGGGCCCTTTTTGCACTACCCTGTTGTAGTGTACATTCCACTTTCAACATCCTGTGGAATTGTGGGGTTTTTTTAGTTTACTGAGGCCAAAGACCTCTCTGGCTGCCCCTCCCTAAACTGCAAACCCCAGGATTCCATAGGATTTGAAAGTGGAATAATAGCATAACGTTACGCAGAAATGGGCCCCCGTGAGTTGAATGAGTGCTCAAGTGACTCACCTGACAACAAATCCCAGGATTCCACAAAATAACTATGGTAGTTAAAGTGGAAAAATAACACAAATTTCATAGCTACCATGGAATAAAGAGAAATGCTTTACTCGTTCCATTTAATATAAATTTAGATTGTATAAATTAAACAGATAAATTAAATAAATAAATAAATAAATAAATTTTGATAGCAAGTATATATATATAGGGCAAATATATTTAAATATATTTAAAGAATATAGGAAGCGAATATACAAATATATAAACATAAAAGAATATAAGAAGTGTATATATATATAAAGAATAACTTGGATTTGAAGTCTGGGGAAAAAAGGGAAATAAGGATAACTATAATTTGTTGTAAGTCCTGGTTAAAATTTGATCCAAGTAGAGCGAATACACAATATCTGGGGTGAGAATTTGGTTTGGGAGATAGCATTGTAGGGTATGGCAACTAAAAACAGCTCAGGCTCAAGCCCAAAGCCAAATTCTTTTGCAGAGAAGAACATCCGGAGAAAGGGATCCACAAAGCTCCTTCTTGGTGAGATGAGGAAGTTTAGAATTGATATGAAAGTGGATATGAAAAAATGTTAGTTGAGATCAAAAAGGATGTTAAAGAAATAAGGAAAGAATTGGAAAACTTGACAGGAAGAATGGATAACATCACGAAAGAGGTGAGGGCTACTAATAAATGTTGGAAAGTTTGGGAAAAGGAGGAATACAATGGAAAAAAGAACAAGTGACCTGGAAGGTACAGTCGAACAGGTGGTAAGGAGCACTCTAGCTGAAATCAAATATAGGGATGTGTTCAAGATTCGGGGTTTGGCGGGGAGGGGGGAAACATCTATATAATCGAGTTGTCCCAGAATTGGTGAGATTTTTGGATTGGCCAACAGATCAGATGGATATGGAGATAGATAAGATCTTCAGGATAGTTCGATGATTGCAAAAAAGGGGAAGGTCCACGGGATATTGTTGTTTTTTGTCGAGAGAGGGAGTTTTGATAAAATGTAGTTATACCAATAAATTGATAATAGATGATACTGAATTAAAGCTTTTAAAGATTTCCATCGGAGATATTGAAGAAGCGGGGGGACCGCGTTTGATGCAAGAACTGAAGAAGAAAGGAATCCTATATAGCGGGGGAAAAATTTGAGGGAGTGATATTTACATATCACCAAAAAAGACAAATAATAAACACAATATGTAAAGCAGAGGTTTCCCTAAAAAAATTTAAAAAAGGGGGAAAAAAGAGGGTGGAGAGGTCGAGATTGGAAGGAAAGGGAAAAAAGAGACGAAGAGCATGGGGGGAGAGGAGAAAGGGGGGTTAAGATCTCCTATGAGAAAGTTGAAGATAAGATAAAAGTTGTCAGGCAGCATCTACATGAGAACTGGATAAGCAGGAAGAGAACAAATTTGGGAACAAGAGGAAATAGAACAAGAAGATACACAAGAGGAAGGGGAACGAGGGTTTAGGAAAGAGATGTCTATAGAATCGGAGACAGCGGCTAAGGTGAGTAATCGGTTGGTAACCTGGGGAAGGCGATGGTTAAATTAATATCTTGGAATATTAGGGGCATAAATTAATTATAAAACGGAAAAGAATATTTGGGTTTTTAGAGAAGCAAAAAGCAGATCTTTATTGTATTCAAGAGACTCATATAACAAGGAAGGAACATTTAAAAAATAAAAATTAGGGAATGTATTTACATAGGAATTGACAAAAAGAAAAGAGGAGTCGCTTTATATGTAAATGTTAAATATGGGGTAACGAGGTCTTAAATGATCCTCAGGGTAGGTTTATAGCGGTTAGTACAACTAATAAATATGAAAGTTTTAGTGGTTGGTATCTATGCACCATCTGAAGGTAAAAGTGATTTTTATGGGAAACTCTTTGAAAAGATAAGCAAAATGAATGTACAGAACATTATTATTATGGGAGATTGGAACGGGGTTACTTGTCCTGAGATAGATAGAAATGCAATTAAAAAGAAATATGAACATGGGGGGAAATTACTGAAAGTTTTCAATAAGATGATGTAGAATTTGGCCTTTGTGGATATATGGAGGACTTTATATGGAAACAGGAAAGAATATTTTTTTTTTCTGAGGTTCACCATTCTTTAAGAATTGACATGATTTGGTGTTCTAAAACAATTATTAATCAAATTAAAAAGATGGAAAATCTTCCAATGATGGTTCGGATCATGCTCCTTTGAGTGTGATTATGGAAACCAAAAGAGGGAATATAGATGGAGATTGAAGGATAAATTATTAAAAGATGAGGTTATAGTAAAAAAAGGTAAGCAGGTTTTGAAGAATTTTTTTGTAGAAAATTTAAATAAGGGGACTCCTTTGAGTACAGTATGGTAGGCTAGTAAAACCGTGATGAGGGGATATATGATACAACAAGAAATAATTCTAAGACGAAAAGAAAAGGAAAAGGAAAATTTATTGATGGTGGATATAAGACTTTTAGAAGATATCTAAAAGTTACCCCAAAAGATAAAAATGTGTTGGATAAATTAAAGGTATTACATAAACAGTTGGGACTCCTTAATACACAGGAAGTAGAAGAAAAGTTGAAATTTACCAAACAAATTTTTTTTTCTTAGCTAACAAAACAAATAAATGGTTGGCATATAGGCTACGAAAGGAGAGAGAAACCGGATGATCTCTCAGATTATAGATAATAATAGGATGGTAACAAAGTAAGTAATTAAAAAAGGTGTTTGAAAATTACTATATGAATTAATATTCGGAGATGGAGATAAGTGATTATAAAAGGGAAAAGATGGAACAATACCTAAGTGGTGTAAAGGATGGGCTCCCAAGAATAACAGAAGATCAGAGGACTGAACTGAACCGGCCTATTACTAAAGAAGAGGTCATTTTAGTATTCAAAAGAAAAAATTAGAGAAACCCCAGGACCTGAAGGTTTTAGTGCATTGTATTATAAGACATTTCAAGAGGAATTAGTTGATCCAATATGGGAGGTTATGATTGGTTTAGGGGTAAATACATATCCCACTTCATGGAAAAAAGCAAACATTTCCTTGATTAAAAAAGAGGGTAAAGATTTAACGGATGTTAGGCATTATAGGCCCATCTCTTTATTGAACATAGATTATAAAATTTTTGCCACTATCCTTGCTGGAAGATTAAAAAGGATTATGATAACGATTGTACATCCAGATCAGAATGGTTTTCTACCCGGGGGAATGCTAAAATATAATATTAGGACGATTTTAAATATTGTAGAATATTTTATAGACATAGTGAAAAAAAAAATGGCTATATGTTTTTTGGATGCAGAAAAAGCCTTTGATAGGGTAAATTGGGAATTTCTGTTTCAAGTTATCAAAACGATAAATCTAGGACCGAAATTTTTAATGGGTTTAAAGGGGATATATGGGAAAAAACAGCTAAAATTATTGTGAATGGGGAACACTGGATATTAGGGTTCTGGGGGTGAGGCAAGGGTCCTTTAGCACCCCTATTGTTATTTTGGTGTTAGAAATTTTGAATAATAAAAATTGGGGAGAAGTTGAAATTAAGGTGTTAGGATTAATAGGAGGAATATAAACTTAGTGTATATGCTGATGATTTGGCTATTATATTGGAGGATCCCGCAGGAGCATGGATGTATTGATTAATGAATTAATAAAATTTGGTTCTTTTTCTGGTTATAAAGTTAACACATCCAAGACTAAGATGATTCTTAAAAATATAAAGGCCCAGGAGGAACAAGAGTTAATAAATAAATCTGGATTTACGGTAGCAAAGATAGTTAGATATTTAGGTATTAATATTACAAAATATTAATTAAAATATTATTAAATATTAAAAATAGTAAAAATATTATTAAATATTAAAAAATATTAATATTACAAAAATAGTATAGATTTGATAATAATTATAAAAAATTTTAAATTTAAAACGGGGGCTTAGAAAAAGGCAAAATTTACCCTTATCATTATAGGGTAGGATAGCGGCAATAAAGTATCATACTTCCCAAAATAAATTTCTTATTTCAAAATCTTCCCAAAAATTTGAATGATAAACCTTTTAAGGAAAGGGGGATGACTTAAAAAATTTATTTGGATGGGAAAAAAGCCTAGAATTAAATTTAAAATCTTAGAGGTTAGTAAAAAAGGGGTGGAATGGGATTACCCAATTTGAGATTGTATTATTATGCTAATGGATTAGAATGGTTAAGAGATTGGATAACTTTGAAAAATTCCAGATTTTTGACATTGGAGTGTGAACATATACATTTTGGCTGGCATGCCTATATATGGTATGGTAAATGGCCATTGATAGAGATTTTAGGGATCATTTCCTCAGGAAGGCTGTAATTACAATTTGGTTAAAATATAAAAAGGGAAATTGTATTTGGACACCACTGTGGGTTTCACCTCATGAAGCGTTTTTTAAGAGAGAAATTCCTAAAATGGGTCATTGGCTTACATATAGGGATATCCTAAAGATACAAGGGGATGATATTGAATTTAAATCTAGCAGGACCTCCTTCAACAAGGTTGGAAATCACATTGGTTGTTGTTTATGCAATTGTGGGGTAGATTTAAGAAAGATAAAGAGCTAGAAGATTTTTAATTAAAGATCAGGATTTTGACGTGGTATTAAAACCTGGAGTTAAACATAAAGTTAGTGTTATTTATAATATCTTACTTACCCTGGAAACTGAACGGAAACTTAAACAAACAATGATAAAATGGGCCAAAGATGTGGGGGAAGAAATTCTTGGATGAATGGGAAAGCTCTTGGGAAATTACTTGGGAAGTATTAAAACCAGTTAGTTTAGAGAAAATTATTGTAAACTTTTGCATAGATGGTATTTGACTCCTGTTGGTTGGTCAAAGGGAAAGAAGAGTCAAATTGAGGCATGTTGGAAATGTACCCAGAAGGGCACATTCTTTCATATGTGGTGGGAATGTGAAGCAGCAAGGACATTTTGGAAAGGTGTACACAATAAAATTCAGGAGGTACTAAAAATAAATTTTGTTTTCCCCAAAACTATATTTGCTAATATGATAAAAAATTTACAAATTGATAAAAATTGCCCCAAAACTGGAAGGAGTCAAATTCACCAGGATTAGAGCATTGGCTGATTAAGTTATATGATATGGTAGAACAGATATGGTGATGGATCTTTGGATGGGATCTTTGGAGGGCCGAGGGAAAAAAGAAGTTATAGAAGGATGGAAAATGGTTTTGCCGCTTTGGACGGTTAGGGGGGGAAAAAAGCATACTCATTGGATAATTATATTTATAGGAAATTGGATGACTTAGGTTGAAGTCGGGAAATGGTAATAAATTTAGTTGGAATTAGGGTGTTGAATATGACGTATATATATCAGATATACATTAATTAAATATCAGACATATACATATATTTAAGTTTTTAGATATAGATATATCTATATATAGATAAATACATATAAATATATATAGATAATATATAGATATTGTATTGATGGAACGATTTTTTCTGTAAGACAGTGGTTCTCAACCTGTGGGGCCCCCGATGTTTGTGGACTTAGCTCCAGAAGCCCTGAGCATTGACCATAGTGGCTGGGGCTTCTGGGACTGGCCCCTTGGGGGGGCCCCCAGGTTGAACCACTGTATAAGAGATAAATGTTATGATTCTGTAAGAAATAATTTTAAAAAATTTAAAATATTAAAATAAATATATATATATTTAATGAATTAGAGGGAGGTAACAGATAAAGAAGCATGTCAATTTCAGCAATGATGGGTGGGGTGGGGGGGTAACGGGATGTGTAACTTGATTGTTTGAGTTATATTATGTGATGTTAGGTATTTTAAGTGTACTATAAGTGTAATGTGTAATGTGTAATCTGTATTGTTTGCTATATTGAATGTTGTTATATGTTGTATGTGTAAATGAATAAAAAAAAAACCTTCCCTGTAATACAAGTGGATTGATGTTCTTGGGCTCGTGCAACACTATTAGCTGAAATAAATGGATTTTCTTTTCAATTTTTTTGTTGCAAAATAAATACTATTGGTTTTTGAGAAGCAGTTATTTCCATCTTGCTTGAAGAGATAGTAAAACAGCTACCAAAACTCTTCTCCCTGAGTCATGATCACAGGGGGAAAAAAATCTTGCTTTCACAACATCTGTTTTGGTAGATTCATGAATAAAACACCCCAGCCAATGTACTGAGAGGTAGAACCATGCCAATTCTGACATCACAAATGGGATTTGGACAATAAAGTCCTAGTGCAATATTGCTAAAAATAGGTGCATAATTGGCAAACTGTTTCAGGTGCCTGCATAGTTAGAGCAGATCCCACAAATAAGCAGTAGACACAGACTGTCCTGAAGGTATAGCTGAAACAAAGTAGACAAACACACATGCACACATTTCCATGTGTCTGATTCCAGAAAGCAGATATGAAAAGACCTCCAAAAATATTTAAAGAGATGTCACGTTGAAGATGGAGTGAGCTTGTTTTCTGATGCTACAGAGACTAGGACACAGAGCAATGGATTCAAATTACAGGAAAATAGATTACATCTTAATATCAGGAAGAACTTCCTGACAGTAAGAGCCATTCAACAGTGGAATATACTGCCTCAGAGTGTGGTGGAGTCAGTTTCTTTGGAGGTTTTTAAACAGATGCTGGATGGCCATTTGATGGAGATGCTTTGAGTGTGTGTTCCTGTTCCAACAGAGGGTTGGACTCAACGGCCATTGTGGCCTCTTCCAACTCTATGATTCTATGTGACTTCCAAGGCTTCCCCTTCTGACTGAATCTGTGTGATTGCCCATTTTTCCTAAATTTTGGAATTTGTTCAGAGGCAACTTCCATTAATATAGTACAAACAACTGTACCCAGAAAAACGTGGTAAAATCCTAGTGAACACCTAGGGTGTTTCCACACTTCACTGTTATAGTGCTATTATTCCACTTTCAACATCTTATGGAATCCTGGGGTTTGCAGTTTAGGGAGGGGCATTTAGAATTCTCAGCCAGAGAGCTCTTCGGCCTCAGCAAACTACAAATCTCAGAATTCCACAGGAAGTTGAAAGTGGAATAATAGCACTACAACAATGTAGGGCAAAAAGGCCCATAGACAGCTCCCTTGCATATGGCGGCATGCCCTATGTTTCTAAGTTAGGATCTTCAGTCATTTGCTTTATTGTATGGAATGCAGATCAATACGACAGCCAGTTGTATATCTTTCTCAAAGAAGAGGAAGGGCATAATTAAAAAAAAAAGCAGAAAAGGACATAGAATTGAACAAAATATGTACATGTTAATTACATATTTAGATGCAAATTTTAAAATAATTACTGTAATTTAAATAAAATATAACACATCTGCCCATAGTAGGTTAAGCTGTTTGTCAGTGACCTACGTCTGTTGAAGTCTGTTGTCTGCATTCTAACTGTTGGTGAGTGACTTGCACCCACCTCTGTCACAGGAATACTTGGTGAAGAAGAGGGCCTTCTTGATGATTGCTCCTAGAATGTGGATCTCCCTCACATTGCAGGTTAGGCTGGCCCATGTCTTGCCTCTTTCTGCTGGCATGAAAAGAATTTTATTATTCAGAAGGATTTGGATTTTAACTGGTTGATGTAGAAGAGTCTTTCACACACAAATACATACACAGAGAGAGAGGCCCTTTCCACACGTGGAGGGAGAAATGGGGTAAAACGCTCAGAAACGGAGCTTACCAGAAGCCGGGTAAGTCCGTAGCCGCGAGGAGCAGCACGAGTTCACTGCGGCATCCAAAATGGCAGCTTACGACTGGCGGAGGCTCTCCACCAACCGGAAAAGCTCGCCAGCTGGAAGCCTGCCCCCCGGCAGATCTGCAGGCACGCACTTGTGCGCACCTGCAAATCTACACCAGGGCACTGTGACGGGGTGGAATGGGGCTGCACGCTCATGTTTTATAAAAACCACTTGAAAAGTGGTTTTTAAAAAACACGCGGTGTCACCACTTCCGGTCACTTCAGGGCGGTGTGAGGTGTAGAACCTCAAAATTATAAATACCCCAGTGCACTCCACAGTGTAGACAACCTCCGTTAGAGGTCACTCTACACCGTTTTAATTACCCCGTGTGGAAAGGGCCAGAGAGAGAGATGATAGACTCCAAAGACCCTGCTGTCCCATCTTTTGATTCTTTGTCTTTCAATTTGTCCATTTCTGCACTCGACTGTTATAGTGCTATTATTCCACTTTCAACATCCTATGGAATCCTGGGGTTTGCAATTTAGGGAGGAACGTTTGAGGCCCCTCCCTAAACTGCAAACCCCAGGATTCTGTAGGATGTTGAAAGTGGAATAATAGCACTATAACAGTCGAGCGCAGAAATGGCCTTCGACTGGATAGTCCTTTAGACACAGCAAGAGTAGGGAACAGGAAGCCCTCCAGATATTTTTGGATGGCAACTCCCATTATCCCACACCATTGGCTATGCTGTTTGTGGCTGAGAGGATTTGCAGTCCAACAACATCACAAGAGTTACACATTTCTGACCCCTGAAACAAAAGAGGCCTTGAAATGTAAGATTGAAAACTGCCTTGAAAAAGTATGCCTGTCTATTTTCCTCATTTGCTTGGCTTGGCCATTTTTCTTTGAATGTCACCATCTGTGCAGTTATAATTGATGCTTGCTTTATCATGCTTAATGACATCACCCTTGTAATACAATTCTTGTAACACCACCAGAACCTGCCTTTCACCCTGTGATATCACAGGAGGTCATTCTTAGGTCTCAGATTTTGGCACTGAAATGTCAGTACCTGGGATAGGCCTGACCCAGCAGCCCTTATAGGAGCACACAAACACTGCTTGCTCCAACTTATTCTGTACTTGTGTATTTGTAAATATACCAAACATTTCCAAAAAGTCCACAAGTCTTGACACAAAGACAAGGAGCTGCAGCTAGTGCCTAGGAACAGAGGGTCAGAGTGTGGGTATAAACTCAGGGAAATATGGAGCATGTGTGGCAATCTGGTCATGGGAGTCAAAACAAGAGTAAGCATGAGATAAAAACTTTCAGAAGAGGTGATGTCTGTAAAGTGTTCAGAATGGATGAAAATACATTTACTGGTAGTTATGGCAAAAAGATGCCACTCAATCCACTTCATGGACCTTATCTGTTAATCATAACCTTGCCCCAGGACCCAGACAGGTCCCTTCCCAGCAGCCACACCCCAGAAACATGAAAAGGCAGTATTTAGGGTAGCCAGTGCAGAAGGTAAAAGAGAGCCCAGTCCCCTGGTAGTGCTTATATGGGAAGGGCTTGTTAATTAGGACACAGCTGGCCAGGAAGCTGAGGCTATATCATCAGAAACCTCAACAAAAGAAGGCTACTGGAAACTACTGATGGTATTGGTAGTGACAGCTGTGGTGATTCTTGCATTCTTTACCTGTGTGCTTTCAACCTTGGACCTCGACACTTCACTCGAATTATTGGTTTGCTTTTGGACTATTCCCTTTCTGGACTGTTGTTGTATTTTGCTGAGAGTTTATTTCATCCCCAATGCTGTTTTATGGAGTACCATTATCTAGCTCATTAGGCAGCTGAGGAACCTTGGTGGGCTGCCTAGTCCTGGACAATATTTAATATTCATAGGTAGGGTTGCCATGTCAAGACTATATCAGGCCCTGAGATTTCAAAACAGTAATTAGAGATCTAGACAAGATCTTTGATTTATAAAGCTTATAAAGCTACAGGGAGCAGTGTCTGGCCAAGTCCTCAAGCATGTCACATTAAGCACCACCTGCAGATGCACAGAGTATGCCATTCAAATAAAAAACAACATACACACACCTCTCAAGGTGATGCTCTCCCTTGATGCTCTCCCTTGAGATTCTTCCACCTCACCCCTGAAGTCAGGAGAAGAGGGGCCAGACCCTGACATCTGGCAACTCTGTTGTACAGTAGCTGCTACAAAGAAGCCCACAGCCACAGGGGGACCGTAGCACACAGGGATGAGTGGATGGACAGTGGAATGGATGGACAGACAGACATGTGGTTCTTAGACAAGTTCTCCCCCTCAGATTTCTCTTCTTTGCCCTAAGAACTTGAAGTGCCATCCCTTGAAAATCAGAGACACACCCTGAGATATTTATTCATAGGTCACAGTTCAGTTTTTCAAATCAATTCATGATTATTATTTCCATAATAATAAGAGACCAGCTTATAACCCTATATTGCAGGTAGAAAACAGAAGACTGCTGGGCCATCTAAGTTCATCCTGACTCCCTGGTTCACAACCTATGCTCTTAGCCATGACACTAAACCAAATTGTACTGATCTCTCTGTATATTCAATGCATACAAGTAAGGAACATTCAAAGGTAATATGTTGTCAGGCAGTTCATTATGCAACTGAAAGATAAAATATTTAAATAGTTTTGAATTCCAGTGCAGCTGGTTCACATGATTCATTTCATAGAATTGCCTTCAGAATATTAAACAGGTTCAACCAAAGAAGCATCCTTCATAGATGTTGACAAATATCTGCAATTGAAAGGCTGCTAAGAACATCTTTAGCAGTAAGAGCTTCTAATTTTATTATTTATAGCACCTATTCCATTTCTTTAATATTTTACAATTCAAGGAAAAGTTTGAGTTAAATCCCAATTAAAATGTAAGCTTTCCAAGCATCAATGGCTGTGGCAGAACTTTTTCTCAATTAAAAGAGAGGAAATAAAATTAAGCCTTTTTTTTTTTTTTGGCTTAACATTTCTTTCTTAGGGAGCAGAGGATAAAGTGAAGTCAAGCAGAGCGTTGTGGCCCAACAATTACACAGAAGGATGCTGGGCTTGTATCCAATGCAAGATGTTCAGGCTCTTCTTTTCTTTTTGGTTCATTCAGCACAGTTATAAATCTGGGTTAAGAGACAGCCTTATCAAAAGTCACATCTTGCACAGCAATGTATGGTTCCTTTGTGATACTAGTTCAGCTTTTGCATCTACAGCCAGTCTATACAGTATTGCCATTAAGTATTCCAGACAGATGGTAAAAGTGTGTTTCTCAAGACTATCATTCTGCAGGACTAAGTCAGAAAAACAGATGATGAAATGTCTGAAACTTTTTGATGATTTTTTAAAAATTTTATTTCAGAAATTTTGTGCATTACTTTCCATTTAATTGAAATGGGTTTATGATTTTTTTTAAAAAATACAGTGGATCAAATTTTGAATTGGAGTATATGGTGCATAATGCTCTGCATGTGTACCTCCATACAGCTCCCTGCCACCTGAAGGCAGCGGTCAAGCATTGGGTAGGAGAATATTTCTGCACATATATACTGCCTGGGGAAGGAAGCAGGGAGGAAATCAGGCATCCCCACAGAGATCCTGGATATTGACCTAATTTTTCCTCTCCAGCTGTAGTTGTAGATGTGAGGGGCACTTCCTGGTTGCTTCTTCATTCTCTCCCCTGCCTCAGCAGCTTCCCGAAATCTTGACAGCTGTGTTAGTAGAAAGTAGAAGCTTTTGGATACTGTGTGACAAAGTAGTGAATAGTTCCTTGTGCAACCTCCTGAAAAAAATACATGCGTGTGTAACATGAGTTATCCATGTGTTCAACATCAACAGGATACCTGCCAGTAAAACCATTTGATAAAATAATCAAATAGTGGTAAAACAAACTGGAGCCAATGACTAGTTCCAATGAGAACAGACTCATTAGATCAGTTATTGGATGATAAGTCAGTATGGATATAAATCTCATTGATAGAGCCCTGATAGATACATTTTACACTGGGGCCCTGTATAATCTCAAAAAGGAGGCCACTTCACATGGTAGATACCAATAAAAAGAAGACCATCTTCCATACTGCAACAATACCACAGAATGGGAAGATAGCTCAAGAGTCATCCAGTTTACCTCTGAAAATGCAGAATTCTACAACTAAAGTAATTCATCACAGATCTGTTAAAAGAGAGAGAGAGAGAGAGAGCGCCCAGCACCTTCCAAGGGTAATTACAGCAAGACATTTTTCTAGATGTGTAGTCTAAGATCCTTTCCCCAGGTGGCACAATCACAGATTAACCCATTGACGAGTTCCCTGATCGTGCCACCATTGCAGACTTACCTGGTGATTTGCTTCTTCTTTCCTTTCTTAGACATATTCCCTTTTAAATAACAGAATCCAAAATCGAATGCAGTCATCCCAGTTTTTTTTTGGAGTAGATTCTAATTGTCTTCCTGTTCACGTTAATATTGTTTCATTCCTGTGCTCTGTGTGCTTGAGGGTCTTATCCAGTTCCTTCATAGCGGTCTTTCCAAGATTTGGAAAGGCTTATGTCATAGACTAATAAACTAACCTGAAAGAAGCAATGGATGGTTTTTGGAAGTAGTGATTTAAAAAAAAAAGTGGCAGGTGCATTTTTTATTTTATTTTCACACACAGGAGGCATTGTTATTTCCAAGAGGATACCTTGCTATGGTAGAGATATTCATCACCTCAGAATTTAAAGGAAGAACAATTCTTTCCCTTCTGAACAAAGTTTTAGTTCAGATCTTTGCAATTTTGATCAGTTAATTAATTGATCTATTGATTCATATTTCTAAGTTAAAATCAACTGAGATTTCTTTAAATGGATACAAGCCCCAAGAAATACCATTGCATTTTCTGCCTTAACCATCCCTATTGTGGATGCTTTCACAACATTCTAAGATTTCCATCAAATGATATCTTCTTTTCACAATATTTCAAATCATGTCCCAACTATATCTTAACCTTTGTGAGATGAATCATGGAGAACTGTCATGCAGTCTCTATGACAGTGAACTCTTTGTCAGGAAAACTCCATTTTATGCTTGAAATTAGGCAACTACATGGGGAAAGTTGCATATATCTCAGAATTGTGCTAATGACACTCATTAAGACCATCCCTTCTTAAAAGACGGAGCTGCATTGCACATTAAGAAGGAAAATGGTTTTTACTTCCCTTTGATTTGAATAATTATTGTTCAGTTTATAACATTATATTCTTAGGTAAACTCATAAAGCTACAGAGTTAAGGAAGAGACCACAAGGGCCACCCAGACCATGCAGGAATAATCTATCAAAGAATTCCTGAGAGATGGCCATCCAATAGAGATTGGATGGCCATCTCTCAGGAGTTCTTTGATAGATTATTCCTGCATGGTCTGGGTGGCCCTTGTGTTTAAAAATTTCCAAAAAGGGATACACTCCAAGGTGGTGTATTCCACTGTCAAAGTGCTCTTACTTTCAGGAAGTTTTTCCTAATGTTTAGGTGGAATCTCTTTTCCTGCAGTTTGGAGCCATTGATCTGTGTCCTAATCTCTGGACCAGTAGAAAAAGGGTTGCTCTATCCTCCATATGATATTCCTTCAAATATTTAAACATGTCTATCATGTCACCTCTTAACCTTCTCTTCTTCAGGATAAACATACCCAGCAAGATCTCCAAAGCTCAGAATCAGGAGAGATTGAAATCCAGGTGACCTGCTGTAAAACCTAATATATCTCATTGCAAAACAATACATTCATAGTTGAAGACATAAATTAGAACACAGCTGCAATTCCTCCTAACTGAATTGTGATGAAACAGTGATTTCTTCATTTTTCAAAATACTTTGATTTCAACACTGATTTTTTTTTAAAAAAAAAACCCATTGATTTCACAATTCATTTGACACATTGCAGGAAGAGAATTAATGAACCACATTATCTCTCCAATAAAGAATAACTGAAAAACTTATGAAATATACATTTGGATTAGTATTTATCTGCTCCCAGACTAAAGACACTGTTGTAGGGAGATTTGATGGGTGAAGATTGGAGAGATGGGGAGCGATGTGCAACTGGCAGTTCCAACATGTTTAGTATAATGTCCCATTGCCTTTATGTCCAAGATGTCCCATAGTGGGAGAAAAGCAGGATGTCAAATGAATAAATAAAGGGCAGTGTGATCAACTTAATGCTGGATCAAAACTTCAATGACATTTTTTTTAAAAAAAAAACTACAGATTTTTATACTCAGAAGTAAGCCACATTAGAGATCAAGAATTGTGTAGCGGTTTGAGTGTTGGACTACCACTCTGGAGACCAGGGTTCAAATCCCTGCTTAGCCATGAAAACCCATTGGGTGACCCTGGGCAGGTCACACTCAGCCCCAGAGAAGGCCATGTCAACCCCCTTCTGAACAAATTCTGCCAAGAAAACCCTTTGGTAGCTTCACTTTATGGTCATCATAAGTCAGAAACAACTTGAAGGAACAGAACAAAAAGTCTTATTAAAGTCATAGAGACGTTGTTGTTGTGTGTCTTCCAGTAATTTACAACTTATGGCCACCCTAAGGAGAACTTGTCACAGGGTTTTCTAGGAGCTGCGAGTGTGTCACCCAATGGATTTCCATCACCAAGCAGTGAATCAAACCTTGGTCTCCAGAGTTGTAGTCCAAGTCTCCAATCGGTACACCTTCCTTCCAGGTAATTAGGCATAAGATTGCATGGCAGATCATATAAGGCTTATAGATGTGTGAAAGTATTTTATATGTAAAAAGCAGCTCAGAACAGAAAAACAAATGAGTCATATTAGCTGAAGGAGAAGGATCTTCTTAGGAGGGAGGGATTTCTGGAAATGTTTCTCCTCCCTGCAGCCTACTGTGGACTTCCACAAATTTGGTGGGAGATTCCAGATTAAACTAAGGGGCTATAAGGTTGGCTGCATTGGGACAGGCAAGAAGTTGTCTCTTTTCCCATTCTTCTGGCAGATGTCCTCCATCTGCACAATAAAAGCATAACAGATACATCAGCTCAATGGGCTTAAAGTAATCATTTTCCCCCTCTTTGTGTTTCCTAATTTTTTCTCTCCTTCCTCTTGCCATCTCTTCTCCCTTCTTCTGATATGCTCACTGCTGCTCAGAACACTAGGTAATATTTAGAGTTTAAACATTGACAAGATTTCATTGGAGTTTTCTAGCAAAAAGAAAACATGTTGTTCACTGGAGAGCAAAAAGCTAACAAAATAGGTCAGCCAGCAGGACAATGGGTAAAAGTTAAGCGATTAGTTATGACATTTCACACACAGCGACATCTGTAACTGTTTGCTTTGCTTTGTTCTCTTTTTTATTTTCATTTTCTTCCCTTGAGAAGCTGCAGCCACTTCTGAAGCCTAGTTATCATGGTGGTAATAGTCATATTTGCACCATTTACTCTCTCCTTTCCACAGAAGGAGTTGCCTAAAGCAGTTTAGAAAATATTAAAAACTGCATTTAAAAAAACTGGAAAATCCAGGTTCTAAATTGCATGGAGAGCCTTTCCCTCCCTCCCCTCCCCTCGATATAGGAAATGGTCTCAGTCACCCTCAGTCACCCTCAACATGGGGATGAAAATAAAACAAAAAACAAAAAAACCACCTGTTGGATGGTTATGAACGTGTAACCTACAGAGATGTATTCATGACTGTTTTGTACTCATGACCATAAAAGTCCCCCCGTCTCCACTTACCAGGAGGCAGCTGCTGTGGTCGATGTGGGTCTGTTTCACTGTTGATTGGGAAGCAGCTGGCTAATGGTCCTACACCCCCATACAAATAATTTCCCACGCACCCCCTCTTGTGAGCAATCTGTGGTGCAATAGGAAATTGCAGTGGGTCTTGTTTCTGCCTGTCATACTAGCCATTACTCATCGGAGAGGGTGGAACCATCAGTCACCTGTTTCCTGCATGACAGGAGAACAGTCTCCCATCAGTTTCAGCCGTTACTTCCCAGTAAGTGGGGATTAGGGGAAATAAGAAAGGATTCAATACGTAGCACCCTAACTATGGTGTTTATGCATATGTAAATCTCCAGCAGGATTCTGGCCATTCCTCTTCCTCCTCCTGCCATAATTTTAGGGCAGCACATGATAAGATTAACCAATATTAACCATATGAAACAGTAGGAAATAATCTAAACTAAAGACCTATTAAACAATCTGACAAATCAAAACAAGACTCTTAAAATCAGTTATGGCAGTCTAAAACTATTTAAAACCATGGTACAAGTAGAATTGGATAAAACCAATTAGGCCCCAAAGGCTTTAATAAAAAGTCACGTTTTCATTTGGAACTGACATATAGTCAATGTTGGCCCAGTCAGGCCTCTCAGGGGAGGGTATTCCACAAGAAGGGCACTACTACAGAAAAGGTCCTCTCCTGTATTTTTCTTCAGTAGGTTGAGATACAGACAAGGGATGCTTCTGCTAATTTCAGTCCTTGGGCAGATACACATAAAGAGAGATATGCCTTCAAGTACTGAGGTCCCATTGTAATCATTGTCATCCACAGTATCTCATTGTCATCCACAGTATCTCAAATGCATACTCAAAGTGTATGTTCTCTATATGATGTTCTTGTCAATAATCTAAAAACTGTAGCTTTTGAGCTCTCTTTAAAAGCAGCCCCACATAGAGTGCATTACAATAGACTACTGTGGGCATGCACTGGAAATTGAGAGAGCAGAAGAGAGCATTTGTGCTTTTCCCTTTTGTGTGTTTATAGAGCACAGCTCTTGCTAAATGACTTTCTGTAGAACGGTAACTATGCTGGTATTAGTTGGAATGACATTTAAGGGTCTCTTACAGTCCTGTGTCTCAACTAAGAGATTCAGTCCTCCTTTAGCTCCATTCCTAGTCAGGCCTTTGCCTGAATAAGTACAGAGCTCAAATGGTAGTGACCTTCTTGTAGAGGTTCATGCATTGAACACAAAGGTCTGCAAAGGGCTTTGAAATTATGTTTGCTTGGAGATGCCTCAAAGCGGTTACAAAGCTCCCATGATCATGGTGAACTCTGATACGACAGGGTCAGATTTGGAACATTAAGTTTGAAAATTAGTTCATTGACATCATTGATTAATTAACTGCCTTCAACATTAATCAGGAAACTTAGTGCTCTTCCAGAAGACTGCAAAGAAATGAGGGCTCTCAGAAGTGAGAGCATTGCTTATTACCAGTTTGCATCTTGATCCTGCTGTTGTATCCATTTGGAACCTTCAATAGGTGTAGTAGACAGCAGGGAGGGGAGGAGAATGAAGGCAGCTGTATGAGATGATCAGCAATCTAGCCAGTCATCATTCATGTCTCCCTAATGCCTAATGCTTTTGTTCACTATTGGCTCTGGATGCTGTGGATGTTGTGCATGCTTTCTTACTGTAAAGGAATAGTTTTCTAAAAACTTTAAGTCCTGTAAGGGACCTTCTATGCTTCTGCCCTCCACCCAGCAAGGAGGAGGCAGAATGGCCAAGGAACCCAGTATAAATAAAAAGTACTAAACAGATCCTTTAGAACTTTTTTTCTTTTTCTGCAATATATCCTGGAATTGGACCAGAATAAAACATCTCTGAGTAAGAATAAAATGTTACTGCCGGTGCTGGGAATGCTAAGGGACAACAGAAATGTCATCTGTTTAGTTAAAATAACAGGTAAACTGAGAAATTTAGCAACAAATACAGCAGCAAACAGCAACATTGACTCTGTCTGGATATCTTCCTAGTGAGCTAGGCCACATCACTAGAAAATTTGAGTGTGACAACCTAGTTAGCTAATGAACTAGTTGTTTCCAAGCTCTGGGAAGTATTTCCATTAGTACCATGAGCCAAATGTGCTTACAAAGGTTTCTAACAATTTTTGACCAGGGTGGGGTTTTGGGTGCATGCCTATATACTTACCACCCATTTAGCCCTGCAAATGTTCAGTCCACTGAATAATAGGGGGTAGATATTTATCTCTCCTTGGCTGCAATACAAGTCTCTTACTGCTACTGAAAGGCCGCTAAGAATCCACTTTTACTGACTAAAATTAATTTCCAAGATGCAGGCAACAGATTAAAAGCACATGAAATTCTGTCAAATTCAAAATGAATTGGACTTGATGACTTTTCCCTAAAGGGAACTATCACTGGGGATCTCATGTCTTGGAGACACATGTGAAAAACTGCAGCACCAGCAGTTAGCTAATGTACTCTAACTTGCATTAAATGAACATTGTGAAGTTCATTATACATGAAGCATGAGTTTTTGCTGTATGTCAGAGTTTAAAATCCATAACCAGAGTAGACACAGAAGCAGTAGCCATGATGCATTGGTTAGACAAATCAGAGCTAATTCATCATTTCATTCATTTATAATAACATCACTGATAGTTATCTCTGGACAATAATAACCTAATGTTGCCTATACAAGGATGTAAATTGCTTATGTTCCTTGTCCAATCATCTGTTTAAGACAACAGTGCCCAGCTTTCTTGAAAACTGTAATTCTTTTCCTCACACTGATCATCTTTTTTGTCATGCTTTTCATTAATGCTGTCAGAAAAGGTTTATTCCTTTGTATATGGCAAGATAAATATGCCATAATTATTAAGTAGTATTTATTACTCTTAATAAAGATATTCCAGTTATGAGACATATCCCAATGGCTAGTTTCTTAATTGTTAATTTGCACAAGCTTCCAGCCAGCTCTGCGAACACCACTGGAACTTCATTGGTTCATTCATTCATTCATTTGTGTGTGTGTGTGTGTGTATGTGTTTGAGCACTAGGAACAAAGATTCAGCCTCTTATTTAAACATCTTACTACCAAAAAAAAAAAAATTACAACCAAAAATCAAAAAGAAAGAGGAGTTCACTGTGAGAAAAATCCTGAAAACAGAACGCAACTGAAGAAAATTTTTAAAAAATTGGAAATTACCAATACATTTCTTTTTTTATTTTATACCAAAGTAAGTTGTATAATGTTCTATACACAATTACATTTTTGAAACTTTTATTTTATTGGAATGGTCAAATATACTGTGTTTAAATGCTGTATTTTCAATTAGAGTTTAAGCACTTGTTTGAATCTCTCTCTATGAAATCAATAAAACTGGAGAATTTTTCAACTTTCTCCAAATTATGCTCTGTGGACTTTTCTAGCAAAAAACAGTATGTTCAGTTTTGAAGGCAGTCATCTTCCTCCACAAGGGACAATGGATTAGATACAGCCCTGATATACAGTGAAGAGGTTTGATGTAAGCCCTTCTTTCACAGATATTTCATTTATCTTTCAGCAGCTCCATTAAATGTTCATTCCTGTTCAACCTCCATTAAAGATTGGCTGCAATGATTCAGTTAGCTGTTTGGTGAAGGGTGGTTGGATAAAGAATAGTGGCTTTGCTTGGCAGAGGAAATGTTACGTCTACAACTCAAACAGCAGGACAAAAAGGTTTGCAGGTCCAGAAAAAATAAGCAAAGGCTGTCAGTTAAAACTGACATGAAAACAGGTTATTCTCTAGAAGGAGCTGAAGATGGTACAACAGACCCACAATTTTATCTCACTGCCATGGTCATCTCACAACCATCTCTGTTCACCAACATTTCAGGTTTTTGTTCTGGTTTAGAAAAAAAAGTGCAACTTGATTGATCAGAGAGGCCAGCAGGACAGAACAGGAAGTATGTGCCCAATGTTTCCTTTGTCATAACAACTACAAAACAGCAATGCAATCAAGGCAAATGGGACAAATGTCTGGGACAAGAAGTTCGCAGAATGAGTAGCCTCTCTCCCCCAAGCCTGGTGTCAAAATAATTGAACTAATGTGTGTGTGTGTGTGTGGCTTCAAGTCACCTGTTGATTTGTGGCCACCCCATAAATGTCAGAAATTGCCATTTAAATAGGGAGCTCTGAGGAGTAATCAAGTCTGGAAAGTCCAGACCTATCAAATGCACAATTGCTTTGAACTTTGTGTGATCTCCAGTATGATTCTGTGGATTCTTCATTGGGCAGTCCCCAGGTTTTGCATGCAGAAGTTAGTCCAGCCCTGGTTATTTTCTATTGAAAAATATCAGGAAGGGAATGTTGAGAAACACTTTGACTGGAGGACTCAGGTAGCAACTGCCAGTTACATTACCCAGTAATAGGCTGGATGAACCAACCACCTGGAATGGTGTAAAGCATCTTCTGGGTTTTCTGTTTTCAAAATAAGCATATCTTCAACTCATTGCAAAAAAATAAGGAAAAGAGGAGATTGCACTATCACTTTTGTCAGGGGTAGCCCAACGCTCTCCAACTGTTTGAGGCTAAGGCAAATACTGCTGCCAACCCCACATTGTGCTATGTCAGCAGAGGAGGATTTGCTGACAGCATTTTCTGACCTCACCACCTGAGTTGAAAGCAGAGGATGAGATGGAAGCAACGGTACTAATACATGCCCTGCTCATCACTGACAAGAGATGCCATGCTAGCAGTGCCCACAACCTCTACCCTCAAAAAGGGGGGGCTGCAACACTGCCAATATGTTGTGTTCTATGTTTGAACTGAAGCAGGAGCAAGGAAAGTGTGGCTGTCCAGATATTGTTAGCCTTCCAATCTCATCAGCAGTAGCTTCCAGAGACAATGGTGAAGGATCAAGAGAGATGCAGAGCCAAAACAGCTAGAGAACAACATGATTCCATTCCTGCCCTAATTTCATGCAATTTCTTTTCCTGGATCTTCATGATCTTCTTCATGTTTTTGGTCCAATCCGTGAAAACATGAAAACTGGAAGCTTTGAGGAAGAAATGAAAGGCCATCATACCTTTCATATTTAACAGATTATATGCCAGGGGAGGTGATGTCTCAAAAATAAGGACTGATTACATTACAAGAGACAAGAATCAGAGAAAAAGACAATAAATATCTGAGAAACCCCAAACTGGGGAACTGTTTCATGACAGCATACTCAAAGAAAAAGAGGGGGGTTGTACTATATGTAAAATCGACATATGATGTTGAAAAAATATTTGCAGGCATAAATGGACATTACATAGGAGTGGAAATTAAATTACCGAATTATAAACTACTGGTAATCGGGGTTTACGAACCACAGGAAAACAAAGAGAATTTTTTTTTTTATGAATTGCAGAAAGAAATAAACAAGTACCAAATGGAAAGAAGCCAAAATAACATATTAATCATGGGCGATATGAATGCTGTGATAAATCCTTTACATGATCAAAAATCCACAAAACAAATAAAGAAGAATCATGGAAAATTACCAAAGAGTTTCTTTGAGTTAATGGAAAACTTAGCATTAATAGATGTCTGGAAATTTAAATATCTGGAACAGAGAAACTATACATTTTATTCGGACAGGCATCAATAGTTTTCAGAATCGATTTATTTTTACTTTCTAAAAATTTACATACAGAAATAAACGACATGGAAGTTCATCCAAGAACATATTCTGATCACAGCTTAATAAAATTAAATTTAGAGACAAGACAAAGAGAATACCTTTGGAGACTCAATGATTCATTACTGACAAATCCCGAATATGTAGAAGATATAGGAAAGACCTTGAAAATGTATTTTGAGGAAAACAACAAGGAACAACTCAAGGCAAAAACCATATGGGACGCTAGTAAAGCGGTCATGAGGGGCCACTTGATTAAAATAGGACATATAAATAAAAAGAAGGAGGCAGATAAGATGATGAAGATTTATAGTGAACTGGTATCAAAAGAAAGAAATTTAGAAAAGAATATTAAAAATGGAAAATTGATCGAGGAAATAAAAGTGATTCGGAGCCAGTTAAGGAGAATGTACTTGCAAGAGCTTGAAAAGAAGATAAAGGACAGTAAACTGAATTATTTTGAAAATGTAAATAAACCAGGTAAATGGCTGGCTTACAAATTAAGGAAAAGTAGAGAGAAAAAGCAAATATTACAATTGAAATCAGCAGCTAAAATTTACACAAATCAAGGCTCTATTAAAGAGATATTCTACAAATATTATACAGATTTATATAAAGAGAATAAAAAAGGAAAAGAGGAAGAATCAACCTTGCATCTATATTTAGAGCAGCAGATCAAAACAAGTTTAACAAAGATCGAAACAAATGTTAAACCAATCAATTACAAAAGAAGAAATCTCTGTTGCCATTAAGAATTTAAAAAAATGCAAAAGCGCCAGGACCAGATGGGTATACAGTGAAATATTTCAAAATTTTTGAGGATGAGTTACTTCAACCACTGTATGAGACATTTAATCAAATATTAGAAGAGGGAGTACCCCAAACTTGGACTGAAGTGAACATCGCATTAATCCCAAAGGAGGAGAGACTTAACATTACCTAGCAATTATAGACCCATCTCATTACTAAACACTGATTATAAAATATTTGCTAGTATACTAGCGGTTAGACTGAAGAAGGTCATGCAAAACATCATACATGAAGATCAAAACGGTTGTATACCAGGAAGGTTTTTGAGAAATAATGTAAGAACTGTGATAAACATAATATAATATTTTGAAAGTCATAATGATAAGGAATTTGCCACGATCTTCTTAGATGCTGAAAAAGCATTTGATAAGGTGAGATGGAAGTTTATGACAACAGCTCTGGAAAAAATGCAATTTGGTACCAATTTTGTGAAATGGATACAAGAAATATACTTACATCAAACAGCAAGAGTGATAGTTAATGGGGAAAGAACAAGAGAAATAAAAATAGAAAAAGGAACCAGACAGGGGTGCCCTCTCTCACCTCTTTTGTTCATCCTAGTGCTGGAATTACTTAATAACAGGATCAGAGTGGATCTAGGTATAAAAGGTGTTAAAATTAAAGATCAAATATACAAACTTCAGGCATATGCTGATGATTTGGTGATATTCTTACAAGACCCGCTAGAAGGCATAGATAAGCTACTTAAGATCATTGATGAATTTGGGGAAAAATCAGGATTTAGAATTAATAAAGAAAAAACGGGAATTATAACAAAAAATATCTATATGAAGAAAGAAGAACAACTAATTAAAAAGTCCAAATTTCAGATTCAAAAGAAAATCAAATATCTCGGCGTATGGATTACCAAACAGAACACAGAATTGTTTAACAATAACTATAAAAAAGTTTGGACAGAGATAAAAAAGGATCTACAGAGTTGGAGCAAATTGCACTTATCATTACTAGGAAGAATAGCAGTGGTAAAGATGAATGTTTCACCCAAAATGAACTTTCTATTCCAAAATACACCTATAATTCAGAATGACAAACTGTTTAAATTGTGGCAGAGGGAGATTACAAATTACATATGGTAAGGTAAAAAGTCGAGAATTGCGTGGAGGTACCTGATAGATCGGAAAGAAAGAGGCGGGTGCAGCGTTCCTGATCTTAAACTATATTATCACGCAGCAAGTCTAAGTTGGATTATAGAATAGATCAAACTAAAAAATATAAGAACATTAATGTTAGAAGGGGCAGACAACAGGATGGGCTGGCATGCCTACTTGTGGTATGGTAAAACCAACATCGATAAAGAATTCACAAATCACTTTATAAGAGGATCATTATTGAAGGTATGGATACAGATAAAGAAGAAACTATACAATAGAATTCCAACATGGATATCACCGCAGGAAGCATTTCAGCAAAGATGAGCAGGCAGACAAACGGATTGGTTAACATATAAAGATCTGTTGGAAAACACAATGGAATCCTCAGCACCCCCAGATAAAATCCAGGGAAAAATTAGAAAAGATGGGGTATAACTTGGCTTGGTTCCCGTATAGACAATTATATGAAAGGTTTAAAATAGATGTTAAACTGGAAGGATTTGACACAAGACAGATAAAAAACAAATTTGAAAAATCATATTTGATCAATCGGACCATATTACAGCCAAATTATATGGATATTTGCTAGGGTATAAGCTGGAGGACCGAACAGTCAAAGAAACCATGATATCTTGGGCAAAGATGACAGACCAGGTGATCGAACTGGATCAATGGGAGACAGCATGGAAATTGACACAAAAATTTACGGTAGCCCAAGATCTTAAAGAAAACTATATAAAGATGCTCTGTTGCATCTTTTTTTAAAAGATGAAGTATAGACACTGGTTAAAATTCAAAAAATGTACCATACATCACAGAATCAATGTTGGAGATGTCAGGAGAAAGCCAGGTCATTTATGCATATGTGGTGGAAATGTACAAAAATCAGTAGTTTGTGGAAAGAGGTGAATAAACATCTGATGGAAATATTTAAAAGTCAAATTTCTTTAAAACCGGAGATATACCTTTTAAATATGGTTCAAATGATAGATTCGAAAATTTTCAAGAAATATTGGAAAATTCTTTTATACCTCATCACAGCCGCTAGAATTCTTATAGCTAAAGGATGGAAAAATAAAGATCCTCCATCCATAGAGCAATGGATGGTTAAAATAATAGAAATGAAAGAAAATGACCGGCTTACTATAAAAGTTAAAGAGAAATCTGACGAGGTTCTGCGAGACTGGGAACCAGTAACAAAGTTCCTAAGTAGCAAATGGGGTTTGGCATATATAGAGTATATATAATATCTAATAGCAACAATATTATAATACAGAGAAAAACAAAGAAAATTATATTGAAGGGAAGTACAAAAAACAGACTGATACTTTTAATTTATTGGACAACAAGGATACGGGTTCAGATTTACAGGAGTTCTTTTTTTTTTTTTTTGGTTTTGGTTTTAGTTTTAGAGAAATTAATTCTTCTTCTTCTTTTTTTTTTAAAGTTTTGGAATATTTAAAATAGGAGCAAGAATCCTTCAAACATCCAGACAAAATTATGGAAAATATATATAAACAAGTAAATGTAATGTAATTGATGTTCAAAGATGAAGTATAGAATGGAAGCTATTGTTTATTATGGTTTACATTTATTTATTATGACTTATATTTTAATAAAAATAATGGGGGAAAAATAAGAACTGGGAAGTGTTTCTGTAACAGTAAGATGCCTAAGTGCTCTATAGGCACCAGATCCTATCTGATCTTGGAAGCTAAGCAAGATCAGCCCTCCTTAGTATTTGGATGGGAATATCAGGTGCCGTAGGCTATGGAGGAAGAAACTGGCAAAACCTTCTTCTAGTATCCTTTTCCTAAGAAAACCCTATGAAATTTATGGGGTCACCATAAGCCAACAGGCATGTTGAAGGTGCATATGCACATGTGTGTGTGTGCACACACACAAACACACACACATATCCTGTGCATGTTTACTAAGAAATTAGTTTCACAATGTTCTGTGTGGATTACCTTAAGTAAATATGTATAGCATTACAAACTTAATGACATAAAACAGGCATCTGGAGAAGCAAATTATTGCTTTAAATTAATTAGACTGTTCACAAAAATGCAGTAACCTTTTGTGGTTTCCACTCCTCCATCACTCAGACTACATTTTTGATATAAAACTACTTTTAAGGGCTTTATCACATGAGGCAAGAAGTCACACTTACAGCTAGATAATAGCATATTTGGCGGGGACTTATTGCAGGACTTCATTGTTGCTCTGTTGCTCTCCTGTGGGAGACTGTTTGGAAAGTGCTTCTTTTTATTAACATCAAAAATCCATTAATGACCTCCCTTCTCACTTCTGTTGTGCTATGATTTCCCGTGTGGAAGTTCAATTGCACTTTTATGCCGATTTTGCTCATTGCTCCTCTGGACTCTGCCTCTTTTTCCATTTTTCCAGCCACACTTCCAGAGTCTTCTATCTCCCTCTCCCTCCCTCCCTCCCACCCACCAACAACTGGAAATATAAGTGGAAAAGTGTCTAGCAGTTTAAGAACAAATTTATTTTATTAATCCATTAATTCTTGCTTTCTTCTTTCAGACTTAACTAACCTCTGGCAGATGAAATCTGCCATCGATAAGACAAGATAGATCAGTAGTGGCTGGCTTTTATTTGCCAATGATTAGTTAAGTCTGAATCTTCTGCTGGTTTCCCAATAAGGAAGCCCCCCCCCCCCCAGAATAAAAGACTTTTAAAATGTAAGACTGATTTCATTTATAATTTTGGGGAGAGCGGATGGAGGAGCTCTGTGAGTTTTTGTGTGTGCATGTATGAATCTGTGAACTAACTAGGAAAAGGGGAAGAGATAATTTCTTGGATGAGGTGGGGAAGGCAGTCCCAAATGCTATGTGTTTAGCATGTGTTGTGCTTTTAGCACAAACAAACCCTGTAATCCCAGAATGGTTCTGAAGGTGTGAAACCAAACAGAACAATCCTGATTCAATAGTGTTTTCACATGAATGCTATTTTAGCAAAAGAAGAGTGTGGTGTGATAAAGCCCTACGACACATTATGATACAATAGATTCATTCAGTTGAGAACTCTCAGCTTAAACCTTTCCCCACAAAATTCAACTGAGCCGAACCTTCTTCTCATATAATGTTCTTCCAAAGAGACAGATTATTTATTTCCATCTATAAGCTCAAGCTAGAAAGCATATGCCAGATGCAAAACGAGCCAGGTTGGAAAATGTAACACTCCTCATGGGACACAAGCATCTCGTATTTAATAGGTCACTTAAATGGGCCATTCAGGAATCAGATAGGGGTGACTGTCTTCTGAACTTCCAGTCATGGGATGTTTTGGAACAGTCAGAGTGTGCTTTTGTTCCATACCCGACTGATTGTAATCTTTTGTGTGATTTTCTAAGAGTATAAAACAGGATCACTAGGGAACCAGTGGGAATCTCACAGGAAAACCACACTCAAGTCTCCAGTTGCAACAGACAGTGTTACAACACATAAAAGAACATCCTTCTCATTCTGAGGCCACTGTTACAAATAATGCCCTCAGCTTTCCTTGAACACTGAGCCCTTTTTGTTTTGATCAGTACAATATCAATACATTTCTCAAGTCCATGACGAGAACAGCTTCATTTTGCCCAATATGATACCATGACTCTAATAAAAGACTAAACCAAGCAGAAGCAACTGAACACATTGTTGCAAATATATAGGAAACATGGAGGTATGTGACATTATAGATTTTGGAAGCAAAGGGGCGATGATAACAATGACCCATTTCTGAAGATGTCTGTGTGTGTGTGTGTGTGTGTGTGTGTGTGCGCGCGTGCAATAAAGCAGCTGAATAGCACTGTTTTTGGGTAGAACCAGGACCCTGGAAGGATAGCATATTACTTAAAGAGGTGTTTTAAAAATGATGCACAATTTTAGTAAATTTATACTGATGAAGCATCAGACATTTCAGCGCTTATTTTTCTTACTGATGCCCATTTGAATGGGAGTGATACAGTCTTTCCGACATGGCCATATTTCTAGCAGACAAACCCCAGGATTCAATCTTGCTTTGAAGAAGAGGATGGTCAACAGACTCTTCATAAAGTAGCTTGACATCATATAACCTGGACCACTCTTGTATCCAACACCATCTACTGAATTCCACACTAAGATTCTGGGATTCTATAACTGCTACTGGATATTTTTTTTATCTCTCCCATTCCAATGGACATCACCAATGAACGCAGAAGCTGAAATGGATGATGTTTCATTAATATAAACATCCAGCTATACAAACAAACCACCACTGCAAAATGATGATAGATTGGGGTACATGGTCTCATCACCACATAAATCCCACACTTAATGAAAACCAGGTTGGCAGCATAGTTAAAGTAGTGGACTGGAACTTGGGATATAACAGGTTCTGCCCTCAATTGAGCCATGGAATTGCCTGGGTGATTTTGAGCCAATCACTCTCTCTCGGCCTGACCTACTGTTCAGGATAGTTGTGAGAATATAGGGTGGAAGTGACTGTCCTATGATTCAGTTAGCAAGTGACCCACGAGTCAGGTTGTAGGTAAGGTTGTAGGTAGTTAATCCCTTTCAAAACCAGATAATTCAGAAAAATGAATGGAGGAACATGAGTCAGCATCCAAGAGTCATTACACCAAGCTTTCAGAATGCTTACCACAGCATCCACATCTAGACTTCTCTTGTTAAAACATGGGGATGTAGCCACACATTGTAATTACTGCACTATGATACCACTTTAAATGCCTTGGTCTCATCCAATGGAATCATGTGATTTGTAGTTCCACAAGGGACTTAAATTTTTCTGCTGGAGAGTTCTTGTACTGCAGTTCAGGGGAGCAGATTAACAAATTCTAGCAGAGAATTCTATCTCTGTTACCAAACTTCAAATCATGAGATTTAGGCCCTTTCCACACGGGGTAATTAAAACAGGGCAGCACGACCTCTAACGGAGGTCCTCCACACCATGGAGTGCACTGGGGTCGTTTATAATTTTGACGTTCCACACCTCAAACCGCTCAGAAGCGACCGGAAGTGGTGGCACCGTGTGTTTTTTAAAAACTGGGAAAAATGTGTTTTTTTCCCCCGAGGCGCGCTATTGCATACGTGCTCATTTGTGTAGAAGCGCAGATACGCACTGATTCACGCATGAGATCAACGGAGGGTGGGCTGTGGGTGTGGACAGCCTCAGCAGTTGGTCCCGCCCCACAAAAAACAGGATGGTGCTATTTTTTAATTCTCGGAAAGCAGTTAAGAGCTACAGCAGGAAAAAAGAAAAAAGATTGCAGGTACGTAGTTTGGATTAAAATGCATATGTTTTTATCTTTATCAGTTTAAAATAAGTTTTGCATGTGCGCATGGAGCTGTTGGCAGTTCTGGAGGCTGGGGATATGCGGTTGGGGGGCTTATATTTCGGGGGGATGACTGCTGAATGCCTTCTCCTTCCTCATATCAGAACAAAAGACTGCCTGGTCTCTCCCCTGGTCTGATAGCACGCCCGTATCCCCCTTAATTACTTTTAAAATAGCCTCCATGTGTTGGCTGGCATGCTGTATGGGACCTACAATATTTTCCCTTCCCTTTTTACTAATCAGTTTTTCATTTTTATTACAGTTTTATTTGGGGGAGGGATTCAAAGTTTATTTAATTAATTAATTTATTATATTTGTAGGCTGCCTTTCTCCTGGAATTGGAACCCGAGGTCTGGAGAGCCACTGAGTGTCCACCTCTGCTGCTTATATACCTCAGACGAAATAGATTTCAACTTGTTTTGAAACCAGAAATTTTTTGGGGGGGGAGGGAAGAGCTCAAGAACCTGAATGCCAATAAAAAAAGATTTTAAAAAAACTTATTTTGAAATCAGAGAGGGTTTATTGGGGGGAGAATCCCAAGCTAAAATGCCTCCCCCATAAAAAAAATAAATAAACTAGAGATGGGGAAAATAGACCCCTGCAGTTGTCTTTGGACTGCAGCTCCCATTGTCCCACATAGGAGCTGCTGGGAATTGTAGTTCCGAGACTGACAGGTTCTCCCCCTCATCTGACTTCAGACGGCACCTTCAGAGTCAGGGAGGGGGGATTCATATCCTTTCCAACACCTCGATTTTGTCGGATGAAAATCCCCAACATTCCCCTGCCGGCCGTGGATACTGGGCATTGCACTACAGCCCCATCTGGAGGGCCGCACGCATCCCCACCCTTGCAGTGTCCGTGGGAATCATACGACTGTTGGGATGTGGCTGGACTCCAACTCACAGCATCCCTTACAACTGGCCAGCCGGTTGGGGATGCTGGGTGTTGCAGTAAAGCCCCAATCTGGAGGGCTGCGGGTACCCCCACCCTTGCAGCTTTCCCCCTTTTCACTTCCCCGGGCTTCTCTCGCCGGGCTCTGCCGGCATGGCCACCTCCACTGCCCCCAGGCGGTGATGAACCGCACGGCGCCGGGATGAACTGCACGGCGCCGGGCACTCCATTGGTTGCCGCGCCACTCCATCTTTGGAAGACTCGGGAGACATCATCGCCGTCTTCCCAAAGCATGCCGGGAAGTGTAGTTCTGGGCAGGGCAGGCTTTGACAGAGCCACGAAGGCATCAAGAGGAGTGGGGAAAGGATGTGTGCCCCTCTGCAGGTGCGGGTGCCCCTCTGGTGGACTGCAGCTCCCAGCAGCCCCAAACCAACTGCATAGGCCATGGAGAAGAGTGCTGGGAGCTGCAGTCCAGCATCTGGAGAGAGTGGCATGTGGTCACCCTGGACCAAATCCCGGCGGGGAGGGAGGGTGGGTGGATGTAACGGCCTCTGTTGCAAGTGACCCAACCGCTTCCCTCCCCAGCTAAAACGAAGGCGTACGTCTCCATCTGAAAATTGATTAATGGCAAGGTGTGGCAACATTGCCTTCCTCTGAGGCTGAGAGAATGTGACTTGACCAAGGTCACCCAGTTGGTTTCCATGGCTGAGTGGGGATCTGAACTCTGGTCTTCTGTAGTCCAGCACTCAAACCTCTGTATTCACGGTATCTTTTGGAGCAATGGGACCCTGACAACGTTGGTCTTCCCCTCTTCTTCCATTGCAAAACCAGCACAAAAGGGTAGAAAGAGGAGCAGAGAAAAAACACTCAAGCACAAATGTGATCTCTCTCCAGAAGCTTCAAAGGGAGGAGGGGCAGTGGGAGGCGTCATGAGAGGACCAAGGTGGCTGTGCGTACGTGCGCACATGAGCACCTACGTAATGACGCACGGAGCCATTTTTTTAAAAAAAACCAGCTAATCACAGCCGAAGGGGGCGAGGTAAGGAGACTAACGGGAGTGGCCATGAGAAAATCGTGTGGATCTATTAACACACACTAGACCAGTTCATGCTAGAGCGGTATGGAACTTTGTAAATTAAAGTCTGTGTTAGCGCAGATACAGAAAAAAACGGCCGGTAGCGTTGCAGAGCGATTTCCTCGCCTCGTGTGGAAAGGGCCTTAGAGTGTTATCAAACTGCTGCAATTGTGCAGCATGGATACACTCATAGAGAGACCAGTTTGACAGGCCAGTTTTTAGTAACATGAGAAAATGGTCTATTTTCAGAAAAACTTACTGTTACACAGTAATACCAACCACAGTTCAGAGCCTTGTCACCTGGGGGAGCTCTCCAATGATCCTAGTACACAGACCACAAACCAAATAAAAATATGGCATAGGAAGGAGAAATCTTCAAAATCCTAGTCTAACACTCTAATCCAGGGGTAGGCAACTTTTACTGATGGAAGGGGTCAATTTTCTGTTCCTAGGGAGAAAAGTGCAAAGAAGAAAAATGGCAACAAACAAACAACACATCAAAAAATGTCAAGAAGGCCATTTTTGTGCTACACTGTTATAGTGCTATTATTCCACTTTCAACATCTTTTGGAATCCTGCGGTTTGCAGTTTAGGGAACAGCATTTAGAATTCTTAGCCAGAGAGCTCTTGGGCCTCAGAAAACTACAAGCCCCAGAATTCCACAGGAGGTTGAAAGTAGAGTAATAGCAGTGTAATGGTTCAGCGCATAAATAGCTGAAATTAACTTCTGGTTTGGATTTTTTTTTAAAAAAAATGCAAACAAACATCGCACAAAGAACTTGATTTGATCAGTCTTATTGGTCTGTCACAGTGCCCATTATAAAACACTATGTCAGTATGATGGCAAGCAGAGAACTTACTTAGGTATGAAAAGAAAATCACATAAAAGATAGCAAATAAAGGAACAAAATTAATACAATAATATATCACTACAGGTTTAACAGTGAAAGGCAAGAAAGACAACTGACCTCTTCATCAGTCCACTGTTAACATCTTTAACAAGTTGCAGTGGCTCTTTTGGGATGGTGAAATTGATTGTCATATGTTTGGTGTGATTTGCCGACAAGTCCCCAATGACATCAGGTAACCAGTTATTTCTCTGAAAAGATCTCCTAGGAAAGAAGTCCTTGGGCCAGTCTACAATAGGAAACATAGTAATTAATGAGCTAGCTCTTCCATCTCTTCAGAGCTACAACTACATAACTTCTGTGCATGGGAATTCCTTTTAGACTTTCCTTCTAAATAATCTGAAGGCACTGAAGAAACTGCCCTTAAACAGGTAACATCTTGCAATCTATTAAAAAGGGAAATCATCTATCCTGGACATTTGCACAAGAAGCAATCCAACTCTTTGCTGCCGGAAAAATATTAGTTCAGGGGACTCTGGCTGAGGGACATGTGACAAATAAAGGAGAAATAGGTGTCGGAGCACTACACACTGCCCCAGAGCCACACTTTGCCCATTCTTGCTCTAATCTCTACTCCACACTTCCGTATCTCACTTGTATAAGGCATCCTGAGGAGAGGGAAAGAGAAGAACTCATCGAGGACTAGCCAGGAAGCTGAGTAAATATCTTAGATACAATCACAGAACTTGCCTAATGATGAAGACCATTTTTCAGGGGAAAATAGGGGAGCATCTGAGATATGGGAGGACGGCATGCATCTTTTCCTTCCTATGTGCTACAGTCCCAGTCCATTCAGTATTATCTATCACTGGTTTTTAAAACTAGCCCAGCTTATTGCACATCTGCTACAAATGTCACGGGCAAAAGGGCAGAGCTTAGAAAAGTTACAAGAAAAAGAGTGGTTATGTTGGATGGAAGATCCTAGGAGGCTGCTCCAAAAAAAAACCAAAACAAAAATGTCCATGATCTATGCCATCTTCTTCCATGTACCTCATCTTCAATTTTGCAGACAAACCTGCACCAAGAGGTATGGGAAACCACATATATTTGCTGCAGGTGGCATAAGAATTATGTTATCTAAGTTTCTGTATGTTTTCTGAAAAGGCTGGCCTAGACTTTACTTTTTTTGAAGGAATCTAATACCTCAAGACCCCTTGCAAAGCCTCAGCACCCCCATACTCAATTGTCAGTCACATTAGGCAACCAGGATAAGAGTCTACCATGTCCTTAGCTGACCTTCCTCACTGAGATCTCTTAAGCCCAGTAATTCAGTAGGCAGCTTTTGCCATCTGCATACTGGAACTTAATTTTTATTTGCTTGTTTGGCCATTTTCCACCATCTTCTTCCTTTCTCATCTTTCCATGTTCATATTCTGACACATTCTTGTACTCTTTCCTCTCTCACAGTTCTCAGCTTTCTGTGCCTCCCTTCTTCCCCACTCTGAACTTCCTCCTTCAATCTCCCCCCCCCAAAACCTCCCTTCTCAGTCCTCAGAATAATTTTTACAAAAGGATTAAATCACTATACAGTTGAAAGATGAATGCCTTATCTTACTCTGGCCTTTCATGAAGAGTGGACCAAGTACAGCACTCCACATTCTTGCACTACAATTTCAAGCATTCCTCATAATTTTCTCTCTTGGTTAGGCACGCTAGGAGTTGTAGTACAGCAATATCTGGAGGCCACTCTTGCCATCCATACTCTCCTGTAGGTTACTGTATTCCATCTCTGCCCCGGGATTTTTATACAAACTTTCAATAGACATTCACAACCTGTGTCCAGAGAACACACTATTGGATTGTTGTTGGATGTGTTCTATCTTGTTCCGTGCTATTTTTCCAAACTACTGAAGGTTATTGTTCTATCTCTGGAATCCTTTGACCAATTTTTCCATCTTGGCAATTATCCTGGTGGCCCTTGCCAGTTGAGTTTGCTATTAAAGGGAGGAAGAATAGGCCATGAAAACCCCCAGCCTCAAAATGCAAGAGAAGGGACAGCTGTAGGGTGACCACAATAGACCAAGTGCATCTGAGATCTATTTCCAGGTACAACCAGAGATCTTGAAGAAGGGCAAAATCTAATAGCTATCCTGATAAGGGTAGTGGGGTATGGCAATGATGCCTATGTCCTCCAATGCTAACTGCAGTTTGGGTCAGGGTTGCCAGTTCAGGGTTGTCCCAAGTCTTGAGGTATCCAGGCCAAAACCTGTGACATTCAGATGGCCCTAGTGAGGTTATTAAGCATTCTGTATTAAGCACCAACCATAGTCGCTCATTGCTTTTCATTGAACATTCACATAGCAAACCTATTGGAAATGAAGACAGGAATCTTAACCAAGGGGGCTGTTCCCCAGTAACGTAGACTCCAGTCAATAGACTTGGACTCCAGTTGGACTTAAGTCACTTCAGTGACTCAACTCGGATTTCACTCAGCTATAAATGATGCACTGACTCGACTCAACTTGAAACTTGTATATTTTTGATGATTAACTTGCTGCTCTTCATTCAGTAACATAACACATTCATCTAGAAACCTTTCAACTTTGAACAATGCCTCCATCTCTTTTTGCCTACTGGTCACATGACAATCTGTCTCAAGACCAAAGTATGGGTGCACTTCTCAACGGGGAACAGCAAACAAATTAGGCAATGGGCTTGAGGTGGGCTTGAGGTCTGCTCAGCAGCCTGTCCCCACTGCATATTGAAGGAGCCTTCTAAAATGCTTCCTAAGAGCAAAAGACAAGACTCACCCCCACAGTACTGGGTGCATTTCTCAGAGGGGAACAGAAAATGTGTTAGGTAATAGGGTTGAGGAGGAAGGATTATTCTTTCTAAAGCTTTTAAAACTTCAATAATGGGGAGTAAGAAAGATCCTATTCCCTACTCCTGAATCTGCAGATGGCAAAACTGCAAATGTGGAGATCCAACTCTCCTTAAATTGTTAAAACTGACTATTTGATTCTGTCCAGAAATTCTGGAATACAGGTTGGGCTTTAAAGTTGGCTTCCAGACTTGAGACTTGACTTGAAAGTATCTTCAAGGACTTGAAACTTGACTTGAGACTTGAAGGTAGAGACTTGACTTGAGACTTAAATATATCACTGCTGTTCCCAGAGCAAAGTCAAATGAGGTAATTATGCCTTCTCACTTGCTCAGGGATAAACTCAATCTAGCCTATGTGCTTCTGGTCAGAAGGTGGATGCAGAGGAGAGTGAACCCTGGTGCTATAACCATTGGGAGGGAAGGCAGGAGGGAGGGAGCCAACCAAATACACAGAGAGACCCTTTGTATGACCTCTTCAAACTACAGCGAGATATCAACTAACCCTTGCAAACTGTAGCTGAATTGAAGATTTGCACTCAGTTATTTCCTCTTGCCCACCAAGACTGGAGAATTTGTACTCTCATCTCCCACTTAGAAATGACTCACAAAAACTGGAGACTCAGGGTCAGACTCAGAGACCAAGCAACTCTAGTTTGCACTGTCGTAGTTATTTGAAGAATAAAAATACAGAGCAACACTCCTCAGAACTAGGTCCCATTGTACTGAATGTCTCCTATTCCAAGGAATACATGCATAGAACAGTAGCCTCCGTAGTCTTCTGGATATGCTCTCGGGTTCCCCATGGAGGATATAGCTATCATAACTATCAGCCATGACAGCTGATGGTAACCTCCATGCTCAGAAACAATATCTTGAACATCAAGTATAACATAGTTTCCACCTTTCACAGATGAAAACCATGACACATCTGGCCAAGCAACATCAGAGTGCAATTAAGATGTCAAAATGTATTAATGAGGTAGAGAACACAAGCCAGGAGATACTACAATGGCTTGCTTTTGCCTGAGCCTACTTGGAAGAGCAAGATTCCATCCCCTCCATTCCTCATCCCCCTGCTGAGTTAACTGAGTGCAAACTACCTTTTCTCTCTAGCTTGCAGCAGTTGAAGTAACCTGAGTAACATTTTAAAATCTGCTGAAAAAGTGGGATAACAAAGGATTAATTGTGACTGATCCTGTCAAACATAGACAGTTAGAGAGTATAGTATACAGATGGAAACAGAACATTGCTCTTATCTTCATGGCATGGTGGGGGAAGGATGTTCTGCCATTTAGAAGTTGTTTGACTACAAACAACTGCATTATCCAGCATCGTTAACAATTAGCCATGGTTGCCTGGAGCTGATGGGAACTGGAATCTTAAAAATTCTTTGGGCCACAGGTTCTTCATCCCTGTCTTCATAACTCTGCTTCTGAATTTCCAAAGGCATCTAGCTAGCTAAAGCGGAGTGACAGTTCATAAAACACTCAACAGTGGCATTTCAGGAGAGACAAAAAGCCAGATGATAACCATTCAGCTAATCAAATAATCCTAGGTCTTCAACCCTGTGAATCCTGCTTCTGCTGGAATACTACATGCAAGGTTGTTGTCCCCAAAATCTTACACAACACACCTTCAAGCTTCCGTGCAGAGTAGTGTGTGTTCATGTGCACATCATCCTTGTTGCCACTGGTTGCCCCAGCATTTCATTCATTAGAAGAGATAGTTGGAATCTCCACATGTTCAGATTGAAATTTCCTTTGTTTTTTACTAGTTGAAGAGTAAACTCAACCAGTGAGTGCCAACAGGACTGTAGTTAATGCAGAGAATGAAGGAGAATCTTCCACAACACTTTGAACGTGGAAATTTTTGGAGCTACAGTCAGCAGAGATGCTGAAGATAGGGTCCCTGAGGTCTTCCCAGGTCCATATGTTCTCAGCAAATGCACAAACAGGGCTTTACTTTGAAGAAAGTCTAATTGAAATCAGTACACTTTTCTTATGGAAGGAGGAGAGACATGTTTAGCTGCCAGAGAACATTTTTATGTGAATCCATCTCAGTACCTGTTTTAAAACAGTCAGGTTAAACCAGGTGTATGTCATTTGTGCAACAGATATACTTTTTAGGCTTGTCCGTGGATTATGATGGTGTAAATTGGAGTTACACATCACACCTCACTTATTTGTTGTTGGAAAGGTTGCAATGTAATGCTGAGTGCAAAAGAGCCAAAATTGCTCCCCAAACCAACTTTTTCTTCGGTACAGCCCCCCCACAAAACCCAGCTATTACCTGGTCAGTGGAGAATAGGGGGAGCAGCAAACAAGTATCCAGCTATAGCTGGACACAGAGCAATGACATCATCTACAGGAACCTCTAGAGCTTTGGGCCTTGTGGCTGAGAAAAGATACATTGAGGGGACTGAATGGAAAATGATCTCATAGCTATATCTCCCAATGCACGATCACAGCCACTAGCTGGAGATGAGTACATTTTGAGATGAGTAGGAGCTTGGCTTTTTGTTGCCCTTGTTCTAATATTAATGACATATTACCAAAATATAACTCAGTGTTGAGTCTTCTGGAATAAGCTGAGTTTAATCATGGAAATTCACATATCTATTGCAAATTTCTGATTCTTCTGCATGGCACACTTTGATGTGAAAAGAATTGATTTATTTCAACAAAATAAAAGTGGATTTGGCTCTATCTCCCCTTTGGCTTGCTCTTATCAATAGGGCCAGTATCTTTCCTTCTCTGCCACGTCTTCTTTGATTACAGGCAGATCAAATCTCTTGGATGACCTGGTTTTCAAAGTTGCATTTTTCTTCCTTTCTTGTGTTCGCTTGGGTAGTTATTAGTGTTTTTGCTTTAGAACTATTTTGATTTCACTCAAGTAAAGAAGCTACAATTAGTAGTCTGAATTGTATTTACCTTCACTGGCTGTTTTCTGATTTCCACTTCAATGGAATTTCAGAGTTGCTTTCAATATGGATGAGTTTATTTTTCACTTTTTTATATATGCCCTGGGGAGGTTTCAAGTGGGTGAATCCAGGGTAAGGTTACTTAATTATCTGCTGGTGATACAACTGCTGATTGAAAGCCAACATTATTTCAGTCCCCAGTATCCCATTACAAGCATCAGATACTGACAGAGACTGATCCAGAAAGATAGGTATGAACTAATCCAAAGGCAAAGGAATGTATGAATGCACTTTTAATAATGAAATGGAGGGAATTAAGGGTTGTCAACTTTTGAAATGGTTTCTATTCCTGTGACTTTAATAAAAGCCTGACACACAGAACTTAAGCAGGTTTTATTTCTTTTCTGGCATCCAAATACATTTTGGACTTAAATTCAGGGGTGGTTGATGGCTTTTGTTTCAGTAGGGTGAGTCCACTCCAGTTTTTAACCTGCTATTCTAGGGGCTGAACTGTATCTCTCAAAATCATTTCAGCACCTTGGAAAACTCCTTTACAGTTCATCGTATAACTTGAAGTGGATTCACCATTCTACTGATAGGAAAACATCCAATCACTACTGACTACAAATCTCAGACACACCTAGCCACCAATTTTGGTAGTTGTAAACCTCAAAATGTAAGACTTCCAACAGCTGGAATAAAATGACAATAAAATGTCTACGTGATTAATTTCTGTATTTCAGACTGTTGTTAAAAAGTAGGAGCTAGGAGCTAGACCAGATTCAAGCCAGTGTTGGACTAGGACTCCAGGAGACGAAGGTTCAAAATCCCACTCAGTCATGGAAATCTACTGGGTGGCCTTGCACAACAACAGCTCAGTTTATTTTTTTATTTAAGTATTTATTCATTAAAAGACAAATAGATCTTACAGCGTCTTGAGATAGACTGAGTCTATGAAAGTTTATACCAAAAGTTCTTTCTCTCAGTGAGCCCCAAAGTTGCTACAAGTTCCCTTTGTATACTGACACAGAACTAACATAGCTATTGTTTTGGATAATTATTACAAGTATTTCTTTTTCACTCTTCAGTCTGATAGAGCTTCAAAGGGGACAGGAAATGGAGGGGAAAAACAGGGGAGGGGAATCATTAAAAGCACACACACACACACACACAATTAATAGTTACACAATGAAAACAATTCTCTTGAGGTGACAGCAGAACCTCCAATGAGAAGCTCAACTTCTGAGCAGATTCGTAAAGAAAGTGACAGTTTTTAAAATAATCTTGGTCCCAAGCACCTTAGGGCTTTGTAGGTCAAGACCAGCAACTTGAGCTGAAGATTGAAAATGGATTGAAAGCTAGTATAGTTGGCACTGGAATGGTAATATGTGGTCTTTTTCACACACATGTGACAACAGGAGTAATGGTGGTTAAAAAGTCTACCTACTTCCCTTTTGTAGGAAGGGAAGTGATAGCATCATAGCATTTTGTAGTGCTAAAGTTCTAGAGAATTTAAATGGAACACGAGGAAGCATTTTGAGGGAAACAAGGGAAACCACATGAAGGTTGCAACACATTTCCAAACAAATCTGCTGGCAATGTAGGAAAGGGTGTGAAGATCTGGACACACCCACCTCAAATGTCATAACTACCATCCACAAGCAAGTTGTCCAGAAATGGACTGAAACATGCTGCTTTTTAACATGTCTTTTTAAAGTTAGGGTAGTATTTAGATAGGAAAGTCACAAGAAATGCTAACACATGACCTTAAATAGTGTGGTTCATATTGGAATAATGTTTGATGAGTCTGTAAACTTATCTTATTGGGAGATTTGGTGGAATCAGGGAAACTTACAGCTGGAGAGGGCTACAATGACCATCTCTAGGCCAACACTCTGTTACGCAGAAATACACAACTAAAGCACTCCCGAGAGATGGACATGGAAACACTGTTTAAAGACAGTCATAGGAGACACACAAACACACATCAACAAGGATATCTGTTCCATTGTCAAACAGCTCTTAGTCAAATGGTTCTTCCTAATATTTAAGTGGAATCTGTTTTCTTGTAATGAACAATTGAACAGGTGAATTAATAAAAATACATCCTTATTCTGGCAGAGAATATTTCCATTAGAGCGCAAGGAAAAGTGAGGCAGAGGACTGCTGGAAGCTACTGCAAGGGGAGTCAAACTCTTAGTGATGTCCAACCAGCCAGTTTCCTTCGGAAAAGCTCACAGAGCAGGAGATATTGAGTGCCACTGCTGGAAGTCACTCAGAATGTCCTCCAATAAGTCAAACATTTGCTCTCCTTTTTTGGCTCCTGTTTTTTTTGGGGGGGTGAGGGGCTCCCTGGAAGGATAGACAATTGTGTGGTGTTAGGGTAGGGTAGGCAACTGTGAAGGTGTGGAGGGTTGTTTTTCACACTCATATTTCTCCAAGGGCCACATCAGGGCATCTGATCCAACATGAAATGGTATCATATCACTTCTGGTTTTGTTTTTGGCCATGCTGGGTTTATAAAAAGACTTCTTGGCACCTGGAAGTCTATGTGGGATTGTGGGATCAAAATCACTGCAGCTTTGACCCCATTTTTGCCACTTTTTGACCCAAAAACACATGTGAAAAAGTGGTCTGGGGACTTCTGGAGAGCTTTGGATATGCACCTTTCCTGCTCTGTGCTGTTGAACTAGGGCCATTTCCACACTACACTATTATAGTGCTATTATTCTACTTTCAACATCCTATGGAATTCTGGGCTTTGCAGTTTAGGGAGGGGCATTTAGAATTCTCAGCCAGAGAGCTCTTTGGCCTCAGAGAACTACAAATCCCAGAATTCCACAGGATGTTGATAGTAGAATAATAATACTAACAGTACAATAATAGCACTATAATACTGGGAAGACCAGGAAGATCAGGACCCTTTCAAAGTATATAATTAATCAGAACACTTTGATTCATAGAATCATAGAGCTGGAAGAGACCACAAGGAACATCTAGTACAGCATCCTGCCAGAAGGAAAAACACAAACATACAACAGCTGTTGCAGGTGACTGCAGCAGCTCCCTCGCTACCCATATTCAATAGTCTTAAGCAAGCACTGAAACAGAACTCCAGGCCTCCCCCTGCTAAATGCCATGCAAAAGACCTGTCAACTGTGCCTGTTAACTGAGCTCCTGTTCATCAGCCTCCAGGGCCTGGGGCTGCAGCTATAGAGAGAGCTAATGGCTGCTAGTTCCTTACCCAACCAAGCCTCTGATTGGTGGGAGTCAAAACTCAATCTCACTTTGATTGCCATGGTTGCGTTCTGTAGAATCCTGGGATCTGAAGTTTGCTAAAACAAGATTGCTCTCTGGCAGTGAGCTCTAAGTACCTCTCTCTAAACTGCAGATTTTGGGACTCTATAGAATGGAGCTTTGAAAATAAAAACAGAATCAAAGTGCTATAACGGTGCAATGTGAAAAGGGACCCAAAATTCAAATAATTCTGCTTTTCTATGAAGTTTGATTAGTGACCTTGTGCTAGACTCTGGTCCTATCCATTCATTATTTAAGCATGTAAAATCAGCATGCATAGAAGGAGAGCACTAGCTGCCCCACATTCCATCGTTAGGTCTGTTGTTTTCCTTGTATGAAAAGCAATAATTCTGAGCCATGAGAGCTCCTACATGTAGATGCCCCTCCACAATCACATACCTTCCAATTGTCTTAATTTGGCAGGAACTCTTCCAAATAATACTCTGCTATCCCACTTTTTCAGCTTCTTTTCAAATGTCTCAATTTCTTTTTTTCCCTCTTACTTTCTACCTTCATCCTCTGCTTACTTCAAATGCTGCAAATTGAATTCAAGCGCAAAAGTAGTTTGCAAGCAATTAACTTGGAGGAGGGAGACAAAGTGGCAGAATCCTGCGCTTTCTACTAGGTCTGGCAACTGCTGCAGCATCTCCTAGCTTCTGTGCTCTTCCTCATTAATACACTCTTGGGCCATACTAGACTGTTATAGTCCTATTATTCCATTTTCAACATCCTATCGAATTCTGGGGTTTGCAGTTAAGGGAGGGGTCTTTGCAATTGCCTTCTTCTTAGGAGGAGAAAATACGGGTTGTCCAAGGTCACTCAGTGGGTTTCCATGGCTGAGTGGAGATTTGGATTGTAGTCTTGCAGAAACCTGATCCAACACTCAAACTGGTACATCACACTGGTTCCTCCATAGAGAGTTCTAAACTGCAATCTTGGATGCATCTCACTTTTATTCTGAGCAACTGAGGAGAGCAGAAGCCAAAATATTTTGCTAGTATGTTCATAAGGTTCTGTTTGTAAATCACATCAGTGCACATATATTTTAAATGATTAGCTGCAACTTTCTGGCATGCAGAACAAACTTGTCAGAAGTGATGTTTGCTTTCAAATCACTTATGTGCCCACATTCACTTATATCATCTGTATGTATATCTGTATCCATATCTTGCAGCAAGAACAGAAAAAAGCAGTATCTTGCTTACTGTTCAAGGTAAGGTGCAACAAACCAGGATTTACCTCTGTAGTTTGCATGTCAGTTACTTGAGCTACTAAGGATTAGCAGAGCTTTGAAAACTTACTTTTGGGTAGGAATGGAAAGAATTGTTTAAAAAAAATCTAAAAATGGTTGAAAAACATGTTTTTCAAGTGTCAAGCAACCCTGATAAGAAGAAACTTGAACTGACAAGAATATTCGCAGTTTGGAACTTATTCTACGCAAAATTCGCAAATTGCTGTTTTGCACAGGAAACAGCATTTTCTGCACCAAAAAAAAAAAAAAAAAATCTGCATTGAAATATTATTTCCTGCACAGAAAAATGCTGTAATTTGGGATTTATTCTGCATAAAATTCACATGTGGTTGATTTTCTTGGAAAACAATTTTTTTTGCACAGAAAACAGCATTTTCTGAGCAAGGAATAATAACTCTGTGTTGAAATATTATTTTTCTTTTCTCTGCAAAACGACAGTCTCTAAACTTTGTACAGAGTAAATCCCAAATTGCAAATAGCCTTCAAAGCTATATCTTTTTTTAAAAAAAGACTATCTCTCAGTGGGAAGCAAATAGCTACAATTATTCATTCCTTTTTCTGAGAAAAGTCCTAATGAAGAATTATATCACTGCCTTTGGGACTATAGCTCACAGAGTCCCCAGTCGATATAACCAGTAGCCATGTATGCTAACTGGAGGTATTTGGAAATTGATTTTCGAAAAACAAACAAACACTTTTCCAAGCACTGCCAATGGGGAAAAAGTTTTAAGTTTTGTCAGCACTCTACTTCTGCCTCTGTTTTTCTTTACTGTTTTACCTCTTGCTTCTTGTGAAAATTTCCACTGAATTTGTTCCTGACTTGTGTAGCTGAAGGACTAGATTAATTATGAAAGGACAATTATATAGTATTGGTAGTCCTATATTTAGTAGTGAGCACATGATTAAAATCACCAAAATGCCTTTCTGGAAAAGAGACTGCATAATTTGCTTTAGATTTTATTGCTGTATGATTTACAAGCCTTTCAGGATACAACAGGCAGTGAATTGAATTACATGTTCATTAATCTGATACATCTTAACTACCATTCACCTCTGTGGTTTCTCCTAAGTCCAACTGCTAATTACTTCAAGCTAGTTTCTTTGTCGTGGCCTTCCTGATGCAGACAATAGTAAAGTATGCCTTACCTTCCAGCATGTAGCTAATACTATCAGATGAGATTGTACTGAGGTTGCTGTTATTATTGAAAGCTTGCACGTATGCAAAAATTAATTTAAAGTTGTGTTAACATAAAGACTTCAGGGCTGGTCCAAGATAGCTTGTTGCCAGAAGCAAAAGGTAAAATACAACAGGGGTGTAGCTATCGGGGGAGGCATGGGAACACTGGCCCCTCCCCAAATAAAAATCTGCCTCCAGTGAAATCTGAAGACTGACTTTTCCATCCCTCCCTGAATTTCTAGTGTTGTGGTAACTTAAAAACTCACTCATGAATAGGCATCCAAAGAAAATGAGCAGGCAAAGTTACCAAAAAAGATAGCATAGAGTAGTGGTTTGAGCGTTGGACTATGAACCTGGAGACCAGGGTTTGATTCCCTGCTCAGCCATGGAAACCCACTGGGTGGCCTTGGGCACATCATACACTCTCAATCTGAGAAAACCCTGTGATAGTTTAACCTTAGGGTTACCATAAGTTGGAAACGACTTGAAGGCACCCAACAGCAAAAACAAAGTTACCAAAGGAATGAATAAATATGAGTTGTAAGTGTTACTGATTCCTAGTGTGTCTCACTCTCACCTATGCCAGGAATTTGGGGACTGAAGGAGAAATATTTGAAGGGAGATCAGAATTTTATTTGGGAACAATGCCCTCATTTTGTCCTCTTGTAGCTACACTTCTGAAATGTATCCCACTCATTTTATGTTGCAATGCTAACCAAACTGGTAGATGGATTTTATTTTAGCACTGGCAATGGGCCGGCTTCTTCCACAGTGCATTTGAGGAAATCAAAGTAGCTTCAGCCCCTGAGATTCTTGACAGAGCCAGGCCCTTCCCCGGTGGCAATATGGCTCACATAGTTCTTTCTTCCAACATCCCCCCATGATTTCTAGACCACCACCACCACCACCACCACCATCATCATAATTGGCATTATCACCACCACCACCACCATCCTGCAGCATCTGCTGTCTGAGATTGCTGCCTTATATAGTTCAATTGTAAGTCCACCTCTATCAGGCAGTCTGGTTTTTCTTCACTATTTTATCTCCTGCCAAAGAAACAGTGTGGGGAACAGATAGATGTTTTCAGAAATGGGGGAATCAACAGTTTTATGCCTCTATGGCCCAGGAGTTGCAAGTGCACATGTTAGACACCTTGGAAGGGAAGGGAAGAGGGATATAACTAAACAAACAAACAAACAAACAAACCACACCACCACACAGCACCCGGATGAGCCAAATAGGACTCTGATGTCTTCCCATGCCCCACACTGTGCTGAAAATGCAGACTTTATGGCTTTATGGCATTGACATCTAACCAGATTCCCTGTGCTTAGGACCTGTTTTCTTTAGCATCCAGCTTGACAAAGACTATATTGGACTATGACTCTGGAGACTGGGGTTCAAATCTCCATTCAGCCATGGAAACCCACTGGTGGCCTTGGTCAAATTACATTCTTTTAGCCTCAGAGGAATGCAAAGGCAAAGGCTCGGAACAAATCTTGCCAAGAGAACCACATAATAGGTTCACTTTAGAGTCACTTGTAAGTCAGAAATGACTTAAAGGCACACACAACAACAACAACTGACAGAGAGTTCTGGAAAATCAGGATGTTGGCTCATTATTTTGTGACATTTTTCTCACACAAAAAATAAAGGCGGGTGGTTACAATAGGTGTGGGGAACCTGCTGCTGTTCCTAGAGGCTTCAACGAAACCAACTTATGTTTTTATTTTGGCCTGAAAAAGGAATGTTTGTGGGAGTCTGGAGAAGCTGAAAGCCATGAAAGCATCTTTGTGAGAGTTCAATTCCCTGCTCCCCCCCACACACTCAAGGATTAGGTCATTTGGTTGTGGAGAACGAAAATGTGAGTTTCTTCAGGTCAAGAACAAAGCCTTGCATAAGTTTGTCATTTTTGCATTGCCCCATCCATCAAAAAAAGAGGAAAGAAAGAAAAAGAGAGAGAGAGGCCATTTCCACATGATGATGCTCCTCTGCATCATTGCACTGCAGTCCCGAGTCCGGAAGGGAGTGTGTCACCAACACTTCCCTCCACACCTGCTCAGTCCATGCAGAAGGGAGTGCAGTGGTGTCACCGCTTCCTTCCATAGTGTAGTCAGGCACTTTCCATTACTGTGCTATGGAAAGAAATGTCACCATTGTACTTGGGCAGCGATTGTAGGTGCAAAATGGATTTTTTTCTGTTTGAAAACTGCACGAATGCAAAGTTTGAGAACAGGATGGCAGTGAGCCAGTGACAACATCATGCAAAAGCATGACCTGCCAACTGCTGTTATCCTGTCCCAGAAGTGGCTCAGCCCCGTTGTTTGGAAATGTCCAGGAAAAGAGAAAAAACAAAACAAAACAGGTGACCAAGGTATAAGCACTAATATAGAACTATTTTTTATAATAATTATAATAGGAAAACAGTATATGTCACCAGGGGCCCTTTCACAGCACTCAGCTATAGAGCACTTTGATTCCACTTTGATTCTACCCTAATGGAATCCTGGGATTTGCAGTTTAGGGACAGGTATTTAGAATTCTCAACTGGAGAGCTCTAATGCCTCATCAGGCTACTGCACAGGATACAGCCGTGACAGTTAAAGTGGAATCCTAACACTATAACTGTGTTCTGTGAAACAACCCCAGGCCTGAGAAAGCGTGTGATTAGATGACTTACATTGCCAACTCAGGCCATTTCTGCACTAGAGGCCATTAGTGCATTATGCAGTTATAATGGCAGCAGCAGTATCATTCACACAATGCCATTGGGCTAGGGACCCTCTTTTTCACACCCTTCCCCCTTAAGTAGATGAGTAGCGGTATTGCCACCAGTGTTCCTTCCATATTATAGCATTCTTGGTCTCTCCCATGCATCGCCTTCACCCTGCCCCACTCTCCCGATTGGGTGGTAATTTTTTCTTTTTGAAGCTGTACAACTAACACAGCAATGCCATAACAGCATGACATGCCAGTACACTATTGCAGTTTTGCCCTATACTGTTTAAAATTTTATTTTAAAAATAAAAAGTTTTGAGTCTAAGGAGACATAAAAGAAACAGGACGAGGTGATAGAAAGTTATCATACCATAGGATTCACCGAGGAAGGGATGAGCTGGGCATGCCCGCAGCCCATCCACTACTGGATCCACCATAACAGGAAGTGCTATCACGCACTATAACAGTACCACACTGAGCTGGCTGATGGGATTGAAGCGCTATAGGAGGCTCTTAATGGATTTTTTCTGGAAATAGAATATAGTGCTTTGGTGATGCTTGGGGACGAGATAGCAGCTAGATAGTGAGGTCACGCTGAAGCATGGCTCCTGGGTCAGTAACAGCCTGCCGCTATAGCATTATAGCTATGTCAAGTGGAAATGGCCTCAGTCTTGTGCTCAAGTTCTAGCTACTGATGGCCATCTGATTTCTGTGTTTTTAGCTGGTATTTACCAGTTATATTTTAATCTGTTGTTCCCCACTTCGATACATAGGAAAATGTGGGTAAGAAATCGTAGTAGCAGCAGTAACAACAACAACACTTACTTCTATTACTATTCTCTTCACTGTCCATGTTCTTTCCTCTTATGCTTCTTTATCTGTAAACCAAAAATTGCTTGGACAGATCCTCTAACAGAGGGGGCTTCCTAACTGTGGATTGTCCTCTGACAACCTGTCAAATGAGGACGGTTCTTTATAAAGTAAGACATATGGCCTCCCTATCCCTAGGCCATCAGTCCAGATTATACAACAGGTTCTATTGAGTGTAAGTATGTGTGAACATTGGCTCCAGCAGTTGCCAAGTTGTTCAATGAATATTTCTGGTTGGGTTGTTAAACCACAGGGAAAGAGATGACTTTGTGGAGAAGATAGCCGGTACATTAGCTCTATGTTTATTTTCCTGTGAACAGGTCAGATGAGGAGGTCTGAAAGAAAATAAGGGAGTTATTCAATCAACATTTTTCCTCAGTTTCTTCTACAAAAACAGTTGGCTTAACCAAGAGGAGCTGACCTTTTCTGTTTGCATTCCACAAATTGTTATACAATTGTTAAAATCTATTCTCTAAAAGTGGAGAGGCGAAGGGGTGCTTTCTGATACAATCAGTCAACATGAATCTGAAAAGGGTTGAGGCTTAAGCAATGAGGCTGAAAGAAGCAAGATTTAATGGACTACTTGTCCTTCTCCTGAATTCATAACACCAACATTTGGGGTCACCTAATTTAATGGATTATCAGTGGACTCAGACCAGAAAACAGCAATTAACTGCTAGAGACACAACTCATAATTACATTACAGATTTTGCAAAAACAACAGAGGATTCTTTGATATTTTAGAAAGAAATGTATTGTTGCACAAAGCCAACTAAAATTTGCTGCCCGGAGAAGGGTAACTGCCACTGATTTCAATGGCCTTTAAATGAGATTAGATGATTTCATGGAATAGGACCAGAAATGGGAACACTACTAGAAAACAGTCAATGTATTTTCAAGGAAATAACATATATTCCTTCAAGTTACCTGTTGGTTTATGGCGACTTTCATAGGGTTTTTTTTTTAAAGGTAAGGAATACTCAAGGTGGTTTGTCATTACCTTTTTCTGAAATACAGCCAACATTACCTAGTATTTCTTGGTGGTCCCTGTCCAAATACCAGGGAGGCCTGACCCTGCTTAGGTTCTAAGATAAAATGGGATCTGGTGAAATCAGTTAACTGCTAATAAGCAGGAAAAAAACCCCTCATTCAATTGCATTTACTTTGCTGGAGGGGTGGTTAACTGTGATGTTTGTATTAAACTGGCATTTCAGTTCTAGTTAAATGCCTGCTCTAAAGCCTAATCAGAATGAAGCTAAAAACCACCATCCATTATTTTACTCCTGCCATACACCTCTTTTCCCATTTGTGAGCTTCAGAAAAGAAGGAAACATATTCATCAATTATTGAAAACATCATTTCTCATTCATTCCATTAGAACAGCTTCTCTTGCTTTCTTTTTCTCCCCATCTTGTAATCTCATCTCCTTGCTCCCACTTCCCCTATTCTTTAGTTTACTAATTCCCATTTGGGATGCTAGCAAAAGTTCTTCAGCAGTGCCTCAAAATTCAGCTTCCTGATACCAATGCGGACCCTACATATGGTGTCTGATGTGGAACACAGGAGGATCGTCTGGATACAAAAAAGATCATCCCTTTCTAAGGACCTCTTACTATTTTTGCTTTAAACCCTAAAGTTAATAGAACTGTCATGCTCTAACCATGAACTAAAATAACTGGTTTAGCTCTTGTAACCTAAGCATGCTAATTCCCCAGTGCTGAAGGACTAACAAAAAGCAAGTAGTTTTACAAAAATCTAAGCAAACTAGGATGAAGAATTAGCTGGGGAATATCAAAATTGTTTCACCTTTGGGTCAAAATAATTCTGAATATTTAAAGCACAAAATAACAAGGTCTGTTTTGTTTACTGAGAAGCTGGTGTGCTATTATGCCACCTGTAATGACAAAAGCACCTCCCTGACTCACTGTTCAGCCACTGCAGTCCCCCACAACCATTCCACGATTGCTGTATAAAGGTTGGAGGAACATCTGGTTATGGTCCTATAGCCAGATGCACAATGATAACATCATCTACTCTGCAGAACTCTGGTAGATTTCAGCAAAGGATGTAACCATTCTGTGTCTGGCTGTGGGAACTTCTTCATTCCTCCTACCACTTTCCAGCAGCCATAGGATGGTCATGGTATAGAATGCTAGGGATACTTGCAGCACTAGGAGGTGTTAAGAGTACAGATGTAAGACAGTAGCATATGCACAACTCTTACATTGTACTGTGCCACACAGGATCTTGGGCAATGTATGCCTTCAACAGTGCTTCATGTTCAGAGGCATAAACATGAGTAGATATTTTTTTCAGTGTTTGCAGTAGCTGGATGCAAATATTTCTTGTTGTTGTGTGCCTTCAAGTCATTTTCTACTTATGGCAATCCTAAGGTGAACCTATCACAGAGTTTTCTGGATCTGAGAATCTATGATGCACCCAAGGTCACCCAATGGGTTTCCATGGCCAAGCAAGTAATTGAATCCTGGTTTCCACAGTCATAGTCTAATGCTCAAACAACTACACAACACTGCCTCTAGACACAAATATGTAGTTACTTCTAACTCATTCTTTTCCCACCACTCATGAAAATATAAATGAGTTACCTTACAATTGTGGCTTTATAAAGGACAACTCCATTTCTTTTGCAGGATAATTGTAATTATAATTTTCAGTATTTATAGCTATGGAGGCATGGCTTCATTAAATGACAGAGCAAGTTATATCACATAGCTCAAATGTGGACTTGCATTAGGCTTTGTGCTGCTGCCTCATGCTGTTTTGTGGGTGCTGAGAAAAGGATGAGAGTAGTTTGTACCACAGGTTTGTAGCATTTAGATTTTTAAAAGTTGCTAAAAATAATGAGTTTATTTTTGAGGAATTGGAAATTGAAGAAGTTTTTGTAACACAACAATATAACTACAACTTACCCTCCAACCTTTCACAGATGAAAACTGAGACGTATGTGGCCAAGCAACATCAGAGTGTGGTCAAAATACCAGAAGTTACTAATGAGGGAGAATATACAAACTAGGAGAGGCTGCTTTTGCCTGATTCAGTAGGGAAAGGCAAGATTCTGCCCCTTCTCCCCTCACCTCCTTCTTGCTGAGTTAATTGTTGGAGGAGAGAGAAACTGAAACATTTTAAGATCTGTTTTAAAAAGTGGGTCAACAGAGGATTGGCTAGGACAGTCCAGCCAAATTGGGACAGTTGGAGGGTATGCTACAACTGTTAAGTAAACAACTTTGAGGGACCTTGAAACTATAACTAATTCTTTAAAAAATCCTTTCTAAGCTTTGAATTTCTCTTCACATTAAGCAGGATCAGCCTATGAAATATAGGATGTGACCTGGGAGACCAGATTTCGATTCCCCACTTGGTCATGGAAACCCACTGGGTGACCCTGGCTGTGTCACATACTCTTAGCCTCAGAAAACCCCGTGATAGGTTTGCCTCAGAAACAACTTGAAGGCACACACCGCAAGCAGCAGCAACAAGGCCTAAATACTTTGAAGGCACCAGATCCATAGTCAACATGTGACATGAAGGCACATTCATATACAAGGCAATTGAAATTCTCTGCTCTGAGAGCTCTAGTGCTGAAGTTCATGAATGGCATCAGATTATTTTGATAAGTTGTGTTGATAAGCCCCCTTAGGGAACAAGGACAGTTGAAATTGTTGGAGTTCATGGCACATGGGTATGAAAGGGCACATCAATATAAGGAGGTGATTTTTTATCTCTGAATATATGACCATGGGGGATAGACTTGCCCTTGTTACCCTAAAAGCTAGTGGATGTTGGAGTCCACCCACAAAGCCAGCATCTCATTAGACTTTGGGGAAATTTTAGCTCAGAGAAGGCCTGCAAGAAGAAGGTAATGTCAGGATCTTTTCACCTACGTATACCATTACTAATCGCAGAGAGGCTCCAGTTAGAGGCAAGCAAAGTATTCTATTTTGGAATCAACAAACACACAGAAAATCAAATACTCTAAAAACCATACAAAACTGTTGGAATGTAAGGTGTGAAAGGCTGGATAGAAATTGGGGAAGAGGATTATAGTTACCAATCCTGGAGAAGAAGGATGAAGTGGAGAGGCTTAGACAGCATCTGAGGGTAGCACAGATGAACAGCAGTTTAGGTAGCACACATTACACCCAAAATGCTGCTAGTTGCCAGGGCCAACATTAGGGTTTATATAAGCTTTTTCTATTCTGAAGGAGTGTTCTGGCAAAGCCATAAAACTTTCTCACAGGACTGACAAAGGGTTCTGGAATAAGTGATTACTTTGACACAATTGATGAGAATTGTGATAACCTCTTGGAGTCTGGACTGGTAGTGGGTTTAAGAAAGGTCTCTGTAAATCCTGGCCGATTCAGAAACACAAAGATCTGGGATCGATTAAGAGATTAGCTTGAACCTCTTTAGTACTGGGGTTTTTCACCTGATCCCCTTTGAACTTGTGGCCTATGTCTCAGGTCTCTTGACCTAGCAACATGCTTGTCCGGTTAGCATGCCTTCAACTCATGTATCTTCAGTAATATGAAAAAGTATGTCCTGCAGGATGGGGTGTAGGGTATGGTAATACCCTGCTCCCACACACTCCAAAACCACTGCTCTGAAGGAAATCATTCCACTCCTGAAAACCAGATAGACCTAATATTGAGTACAGACTTTTTTATTTCATATATTCTGAAGCCTCTGGATGCCAAATAGGTGGCTACAGTTTGTTGACTGCTGCAGTGATCTGAGTTGCTTATCTCAGGCCAACCTGCATCCATCAAATTTGGGACAACTGGAACATCTTGGGAAGCTTTCAGAAACCATGGAAAGTTGAGAAAGGAAGCTTAGAGGTTCCTGAAAAATTGAACCCCCCTCTGCATCCTGTAAAAATAGGATAGATTATATGTCATACAATTATGCCATTGAATAGATGCCCACCCAAGTTCCAGTTATTTCATTTTTGTCCCTTACAGAGAGTAGTTGTTACGATTGTTGTTGCTATTTGCCTTCAAATCAACTCTGACTTATGACAACCCTTTCATTGGATTTTCTTGGTGAGATTTATTTAGAAGAGGTTTTCCATTGCCTTCCTCTGAGGCTTAGAAAGTGTGATTTGCCCAAAGCCATTTTGTAGGCTTCCATGTCTGAGCATCAATTTAAACCCTGGTCTTCCAGAGTCCTAGTCCATCTCTCACACCTCTACACCACACTAGCATTAGGAACAAATTCACAGCAATAGCAACAAAACAGATGCTGAAAAAAAATAGACTTTGAGATTGTTAGATTGATATCTTTCAACATAAATGTTGCGTCTCTGATACAGCAAAATGTAAGGTGTCATTTTATGAGTTAATGTGATTTTGCCCCAGGCAAAGAGCACCATGACAAAAGTAGAACAAAAAACTTTTGAGACAGAATATTTTTCTTTCTCCTCTCCCTTCTAGCATAATTAGGTGCTTGAAACTACTTTTTTGCCATACTTCTTCAAGCCTCAAGCAACTGCCATGACACCTCTAATAAAGCTGTAGCCTCAAGATCTGCCAGACTGAAAAGCTGTTATCATCTTTATTACGTTTGAGCTTTAGTGGCATCAAATGCTGCATCTCAATATTGGATTTTAAACACACACATACACATACCCTAGCTAGGCTGTAATCTTTATTTGGTCTCTGTATGTAATGAAAAAGGCAAAAGAGTCAGAAAAAAGCAAACAGGAAGGCCAGACGAGAGCAGAAAAGATGGAAAAGTAAAACACGAAATGAAAAGGTATTGTTTCATGTGATTTTTAATTGTTCAGTTTGTCACATTATAGCACTGCAGCCTTTAGTTGCCTCTTTAGTAACCTTTAGTCTAAGGCCATTACTGCACTGTACCTCCTTCTGTTGTCTTCTCGTTGTGGTCCCAGCAGCACCTTTACTGGCAAGGCTCCCCAGCTGGCTCCCTGAGGAAGGGAGCATCAATGACACACTCTTTCCTTCTGAAGCACAGCTGGCCTCTTTCCTATGCTGCACTGGGGAAAGAAATGTGTGATCACACTTCCACCTCTTCCACATGGCCGGTGGTGATGGGAGCGTCATACAATCATGGGCACTTAGCAGATATTTTTTGTTAAGTAAATATCCCCCAATTGCAACAGGTGGGCATGTGTTGGCATGGGACCACAATGACGTTGTGCAAAAACATGGCTTGCAGACCGCTGCCAACGCATCCGCATCACGCGAAAGCAACGCCTTGTGGAAATGGCCTTAAACATTTAAGTGCATTGGAAATGAACATTGCCACTGAAACCTACTACCTTTAGTTGCAGTAGGAAGATTCATTTCAAATGCATTTAAATAAAGCATTTAAGTTTTATTAAGACTTAAGTTTCACTAAAAGGTACCAACTGCACAACTGTGGAATCCAGCATAATTATGCTGACTTGGGTTGCTAGGTGAAAAACACGTCATGTATATTTAATGCTTATTAGGAAAATGAAATTTCAGCAGGTGGAATTTGTTTGACATGTAACACTTGCTGAAACCCCCTCTTCTACACAACTATTAAAGATATAGGAACCCTGGCATGTTTTGGCCTGTTTTTCATTTGCCAGCTCTAATGCTGGAACTAAAAGTGTGTAGGATCTTGGTGTAAATCTTTTAAGCATGCCTGCAAGGTAGTAGCCCTGTGTTAACTTGGTGATCAAGGAGGTGAATATTACTCCTGAAGAGGCAACATTAACCCTTTGACTCTATAGCCTTTTGGTCTGTGTTAGCATGCTATTCATACCACTGCTAGATTTTATCAATTACTGGGTATCTATTAAAAAAGAAATATTACACACAGTTTACCAATAGCTGAATCAAATGGTGACTACCATTCCATTTTCTTCAAAATTACAGTTATTATTTTACTCCAGTTACTTTGTCTGAGGACTTCTGGGCAACCAATTGAATGTCATTTGTAGTTATGAAATACAGAGGAAAATAGTAAATAAGTAGAAAACTTCACACCAGATACCCAGGAGCAATGCTTTATCGCCTATTCAGTTTTTGGCCATTTCCTCACTACACTGTTATAATGCTGTCATTCCACTTTCAACATCCTATGGACTCCTGGAGTTTGAAGTTTAGGGAGGGGCATTTAGAATTCTCAGCCAGAGAGCTCTTTGGGCTCAGTAAACTACAAACTCCAGAATTCCACAGGATGTTGAAAGTAGAATAATAGCACTCTAACAGTATAGTGCAGAAATGACCTTCGTCTTGCTGCTCATTCTCTGAAGCCCAACTGGATAAATTTAAGAGGTCTTTCACACTATGCAATTATAGTGATGGGGCACTAGAGCTCTCTGGCTGTGAATGCTAAATATTCCTCCATAAACTGCAAATCCCAGGATTCCACAGGATATAGTCAAGACAATTAAAGTGGAATCATTATGCTATAAGCGTGCTGTGTGAAAGGGCCCCAAGACAGGAGAAAGTGCTGTTAGGGACATAAAGCAGTGCTAGTTCCAATGTTCTGGAGCCCAGTGGGCAAGATTTTCTCAGTTTGCTGACTTAATTATTAGTGGATGATGGTTAAATAGATGTTTTCTTCCTTTGACATTATTGCCACTGCTTGTTCATTTCCCTTCATCTCCTGGCAAATAGGAAGCAAGGAAGGGAGAAAGGAAGAGCTATGGAGAGGTTACTGCCTTTTCTTGCTACTTCCTAGCTCATTCACTTACAATCAAATCTTAAAACTCCCAGAAGTCTCCCAGACAGCATGGTCACAAGCCATGCTATCTGGCAGATTCTGAGAAGAAGAGTCACAGACTGCAACTTTTCTAAGCTCTGCGTCTTTGTTTAATATGTAGTGCGCAGCTCCAAATGGAGAAGGCCAATACAGACTAGGGCCACAGCATATAGAAAGGGGCAATTTGATCTTTCCCTCCTCACCATGCCCTCCAAACCATTCTCTCCATTAAGAAAACAGTTCGTACACAGCTCTGTGTCACACATGACATGTAATGTGTAGTTTGATCTCAAAGAAGACAGGCAAGTGGGAAGAAAGTGGAGAGGAGCTGCATCATGGCCAAGAGTTTCAGAGACTGCCAGTGGCTCCCCTTCCAGAATTGGACCATGGTAACTACTTCTAATGCCAGCCTCTAAAGTCAAACCTTACTCAAATCAAGCATTTTATTATTTTTTCATAACATTAAGCCAGTGTGGTTTAGTGGTTTGAGTGTTGAACTAGGACCCTGAGAGACCAAAGTTCAAATCACTGCTCAGCCATGAAAATCCACTTTATTTTTAAGGATAGAGTCATAGAATCACACAGCTGGAAGAGACCACAGGGGCCATCCAGTCCAACCCACTGCCATGCAGGAACCCACATCAAAGTACTTCCAACAGATGGCAATCCAGCCTCTGCTTAAAAGGATGTTTTCTGTAAAAAAAGAAAAAAGTAAGAAAAGAATAACTAAAAAGTAAGGTGTTAATGATACCATTTATGATACGATTGTGATACCATTGTTCCAATGTGATAAGGACAAGTATGAGCCAGCCAGTGTTTGAGAACAATTGGGTGCAATTGAGTACTAGGACTCTGAGAGACCAGGATCTGAACCTCTGCTTAGCCATGGAAATCCTCAAGCAAGTCACACTCTCTCTGGCCATTTCTGCACTTACTTTGCTCTGTTGTCATCCAGGCCAGCCTTCTTCCCATGCTGCAGTGAGGAAGGAAGTGCATGATTGTGCTTCTGGTCCTTCTGCATGGCTGGCTCAACAGAAGCCTCATGCGGTCAATGGCACTGGTGGAGTCTTTCCATCAATGATATACCCCACAATTGCACACTGGCTGGGGATGCGAGAAAAACGGGACTGTGACAATGTCATGCAGAAGCATCGTCGTGGTCCCACTCCTTTTGCCTCCTCATGCCGGGATGCTGCCATCCTTCAGAAAGAGTCTCAGTCTTGGAGGAAGGCAATGGTGAAACTTCTCTGAAGAAATCTTGCATGAAAATCCCAGGATAGGGTTAGCATAAGTCAGAGTAGGCTTAAAGGCACATGACAACAACAAACTAGTAATCTTAGTCATACACCGGGGGTGGGAACTTTATGGCCTTCCAGATATTATTGGACTGCAACTCCCAGCAGCCCTGGTCAGCACAGCCAATAGTGGAGAATGATGAAAGCGGATGTTCAACAACATCTGGAGGGCTGCATGTTTTCTACCCCATCTAATAAGAATTTCACTTGGTTGAGCTGTGCAATCATGGCTACTGAATTGAATAAACAATTTTTGCATGTTGACTTGAAAAATAAAGAATAAAGCACAAAGCTACACATGACAATTCAAAGTCGGGTGAATATTCTATAGTTAATGAACTCACATCCAGCTCTTTTGGGGAAAAATGCAGTTTTATTTCACCACTCTTCTGCTATGAAATGAAGATCTGGGCACTAAATCATCTGCTTTGGCACTGGAGTGTGAATGCTGCCACATAACCTCTCAGTTTGAAGGAAATCTGAATTGGAATTAGAATAGCTAAATTTAAAAGTGCTTTTCAAAGTTTCAGGATTTGATTTAGCAATTTCTTCATATTCACATTCATTTAAGCATTTAATGTTTTATTGTGAATAATTCTCTGTCAAACCTTCAACCTTTCACATCAATGAAATCTAGCTGATGAAATGCCACTTTCTTTTTTTGCTATTTTCATCCTCTTACAATTCTTATGCATGTGCCTCCTTGTCAATTTCTCACTTTGATTTGAAATATTATTATGGAGAAGGAGCTCCCTCTGGTGGCATGCAGTTTTTTTATACTAAGTACACAGCAGAGTTCTTAAGCTACCTTAGCATATACACAGTATATGCTTACTCGATTGTAAGTCACATTAACATTGGTGGGATTTTGCTATGGCAAAATGAGGAGAAGATTGAACACTTCCCAGGGAACGAAAAAAGTCAGGTAATGTGTTAAACATCCATTGTGGCTGGTGGTTCCTATATCAGTGAATCTGTTCTGAGTTTTAGTCTGACTTTGAAAGAAGTTATCCAAAGTACTGCACTTTGGGAGAAGGGTCTGGTGTTTTGATTGCCTCTCATAAATTTCACACTGAAAATCCAGACCAGATTTACTACGTCAATGACATAATAGCTGCAGGAAGCAATTTTCATAGGCAAAGTGTAGTAAAACTAGAAACATAGAAAAAGTGTGGTAATAAAGGGATGAGAATAATACAAAGCGAGGAGTTGGATTCCCTAACCCTCAGCTCCCTCCTCCGCCCCCGAAGTTGTCAGATTTATTTTTCTAGCCATCACATTGGTTTCATTCCTTTCCCTCCTTCTTATGCAGTCAGAGTATTAGGCCAGAAAAATACAATTAAAAATGCAATTAAATGCCCACAATGATTTTCATGTTTAGAATTGCTCCATATTTTCACCTTTTGTTTATTATCCAGCTGCAGCCTTTTCAAAGGCAACATGCTCCTAAAGGCCCAGAGTTAATTCTTCAAATACACAAAGCATACTTTTCTGAATGAATGCACTTTCAATGCCACAGCTCAACTTTTCTTTGGATACTAAAAGCTAACATTGGAATTTATTGGAAAAGTAGCAAAGAATAACAAGAATCACATTTTTTGCCTGCTGTGATTGATGGGGGTCCATTTCCTTGTTGCTTGGGGGTTATTGTTCCCACATCCTCCTAGGAGTGATACCCATTGCAAGTGGCAGAAATGGGGTCCGTGTTACAATTCCTCCTTGTGCCGGAGATAACTCACATCAGGGGATGGGGTAGGAACAGCAGCCAGATGTTTCCTGGGCAATAAGGGAATGAATAGCTATCAATAACAGTGGCTGGTGCCCAGGTTGTGAGGGAAAGAGGAGGAGGTTATTCTCCCTCCTTAATGCTGACTCTCGCCCTCAAGTAGGAGATGGGAACCCCCCTCTGCCCTTGGAAATCTTATAGCTGCCACCATCTACTGATTTTAACTCCCCTCTTTATGGTGGCTCAGTAGGAAGCCACTGGGAAAAGACCCTCCAAACTCAAAGGTTGAATTCTGTCTACAAGCGCAACTGGCAGGCCTGTGGAGAGAGTGTGTGGACAGAGAAGTTCTTTAAGGAAAGAGTTTCATTCTAAATAGGTGATACAATGACAAAAAGATATCTTGTTCATGGAGGCAACCCTCTTCAGGCATTACTTAGTACTTACAAAGTTACAGACAAGCCTAAGTTATTTCAGCTAGAGTTTTAAAAGAACAAAAACCCTTATTGGGACTAGCTAAGAATATTCCTAATCTACTTACATTATTACCCAGATGCCAGGATGGTGTGGGGGGAGGAAGCCAGGAGTTTGGGCCCTTCTGTCTCTGGTTGATGTTCCTTTGTATCTCTCTGCTTTGTGGTCTCTGAGGCCTTTTTAAGAATTCTTGACCGGAGCATTTCAAAGTTTCTCACCTTTTCCCCGATCTGGTCTTGCTGATTGGGCAATTGAATCTCATGATCTGTGATGCTGACCCCCAACACATGTCACTTAAGTCTAACACCTCGTTAAGCCCTTGTTCACCTGGAGAGAAAATAATCCCCCTTCAGCTATGTTGCCTAAATAATGGGAAGAGCCCATTATCACACAGGTAAGTGGAGATTGGGGGACTTTCACAGTCCCTACACAGGCTCTAGATTAGGGGTTATGTTGGGAATGTGAATAAATAACAGTCATGAGTGCATAACCCAAGGTTACATGTTTGTAACTGTGACACAGGATTCTGGCTTCTAAAATGCCTCCAGCACATTCTGCAGCACATTTCAGAGGGGCAGCTAGGGAATTGTAAGCGTTGTCCTCTGGTGGATCTCCATCTCCAGTTGAGCGGCACTTTTATAATTTCCATTATACTACCTTGAACATTGGGGGAGACCTCCTCCCTGAGTCTGTTAATCCCAATTAAGGTATAAATCTTTGTTTATTTCTTCTCACATGCAAAAGCCAAAAAATAAATCAATTTTTTTTATCCCCAATGGGCAGGGTTACATATTTTGGGTGTGTGTGGATTTCTTTGATGATTTCTAGGCATTTTGTGAAAGGGTTTTGTGCAAATGTCTTGTACTTTAAGCAAAAAAATGGCCTTTTGCTCAAAATATTCAAAATACTATTGTTTTGTCAAACCCCCCCCCGCAAAAAATCTAGATCTCACAGGAGATTACAATTTTTTGATGTGGGGTGTACTGAAATATACTTTTCACTTATGACAAGAAGCAGGGTGAACAACTAGTATCAGCTCACTGAGAATGTTTGAACAGGAAAAAAGAGGGAAAAGGGGAAAACAGGTAAGCCTGCCTCACCTTCTACTCCCCAATAGGTTAAAAAAAGTGTAGATTGGTAATTCTGGACAAAAAGAAAATGAAAATCATCAAAAGGAGGAGGAGGATGAAAGTCATACCTGGATGCCTTTTGGAAGATGTCTTCGAGTGATCTGTAGAAGCTTCAAAATATTTTGTTTACTTATTTATTTATTTACTTATTTAAGGTTCACTGACCGGGTTATTTCATTTCAGCTCAGGTAGATGCAAAGGTCAGGAACACTTTTATTATTGGCTTTGGCTGATATGCCAACTACGCCCCTTTGAAGAATTGGAAGACCTAAAGATCATAGTGCGCTCACTGGTAACCTCAAGGTTGGACTTCTGCGATGCACTGCACATTGGGCTACCTTTGTACCAAGTCCTGAAACTCCTTCTGGTTCAAAATATGGCAGCCAGATTGGTTGCAGGTACATTGAGGAGTGAGCATATCACACTGATATTAAAATTGTACCACTGGCGGCCAATTAGTTTCTGGGCACCGTACAAAGTGTTGGTTATTAGCTTGAAAGCCCTACGTGGTTTGGGTCCAAGTCACCTGCAGGATCATCTCCTTCCGTACAATTCACTCTGTATACTCAGATCCTCTGGAGGCCATTTACTTAAACCAGCCAGGACTAGACTGGCAATTGTCACTCAGAGAACTTTCTCATCAGCTGCCCTAGACTGTGGAATGGTCTGCTGGAAGAGATTTGACAGCAAAATATACGGTCTGAGTTTTAAAAAAAGTACTAAAGACCTTTCTCTTCTGGCAAGCCTACGCAGTCAATTTCTAATTATGAATTTTAAAAGGATGGTTTTAGGTGTTTTTAGTATATCTTAATCTATGATGCCGTTTTAATTGTATTTTAATTTATGCCTTGAGCCTTGGGAAGAGGCAGACAGGAAATAACAACAACAATAGAACAACTTCACACATGTTTGTTGTTAGTTTTTAACAAAAAAGTTTGCTGAAGCATGTTGAGCATGTTCTTGCCTCTGATACAAAATTTTCTGGTAGAAAGGCTAATGCAAACTACCCTCAGACAGACAGACAGACAGACAGACAGACACATATTTTTATATATATATATATATATATAGTGAAGAGTTGTCACTCAATTCTACATTAGCTATCTCTTGTAACAAGCAATTCTTCCTTCTATTGGGCAATCTTAATACTGCATTGTATTGATTATTTGAAGGACAAAGCAGGGGAAAAACATCTCATATGTCATTAAAACTGGCTACGGAAGCACAAAATCTCAGCAAACACCTTCCACAAATAGTGTGCTTGATAAACTTGGGTTTGAAAGCAGAATCAATATGAAAAAATGACAAAGAAAACAAGACAGTTCACTGCATAGTGTGACAATGCATTTTTTTTAAAAAAATGTTATTTTGCAAACTGTCTTCACAGCACAACAGTTTGCAACAACAGATAGTTTTAACTCTATAGATACTTAATCTTTTTATTTTTATTCATTTTATTTATTTATTTATTTATTTATTTTGCTTTGTCATCAACAAGATAAATGGTTCTAATTGTATAGATTGATTAAATATTTATTTTTTTTGTTATAGCAATAGCAGTTCTGACAAAAAATATTTACAAGGATAGCAAATAGAAATTAAATTATCTACAGCATTAAAACCATTTCACCTGTTGGTGATATTGTAATGCATGCTCTTAATGAAAGGAAATATTTGCTATTTGCTGACAGCGGGAGCGAAATGTTTATTACCTATTAACAGACCCTATCTCTGGGAAGAGAATTATTTATATTTATTGAAACAGAGGTTCGCTGGACAGAAATGTAGATATCCGGTCTAAAGGCTGAAGCACCCTTGGCTTAAGTCTGACCAAATAATGTATCACGTGTCACGTAACAAATCACATATCACAGGAAAACCTCAGAAAGGCATGTATATACATATCAAATGGGCCAGTCTCAGCTTTGACACTTTGAGAGACTAAGTGTCTCTTGGATGAAGTTAGCAATCACAGTTGCGGGAACTACAACCTGAAGTCCATCTGCATAATTCCATTTCTGTCCTTTCCCAGGAAAAGGGGTCTGCCCCCCCCCAGGCATGTTTTGCACTATAATTGGATCACTTTTTTGGGATTCTTGCTCTCATTCACTCTCTCACTTGCTCTCTTGGGAGAACTTCCACCTTTGACTAGCATCTGCTAGTTTTAAGGTTCCCGTCAGTCTATTTCTTAGTCTGCTTATCTATCTTCTTCTTCTTGAACTGCAGTCTTCAAGATCAGGTACAGTATAATTGCTTTCTTTCCCTTAACCTTTCCTGCTCTTAGGACTTTCAAATGGAATAGTCCTTGTGTGCTTGTGTGAGTGACTGTCCTGTGTGAATGTGAGGAAATTTTGCCAATTTTGCTAAATAAAATACTTTTTAAATGGACACTTGACTTCTCTGTCTCTCATGCAGTTTGATCCCGTAGACATGGGATGAAAGATCTTACTACGTTGCCCTGCTCTCTGTTTTGCTAAGCAGTGCTCTACTAATTTCCAAACCTTTATATTTTTGAAGCAAATCTAGGTGTCCCCCAGGGACCCTCAGAAGTCAGAGCAACAATATACCTGTGCCTTAATGTCACTTATGTCCCTCTATCATTGTTTTGCAAAGAGTTATCAAGTAGCTCCTTGTGTAATGCTGCCACTGGCCTGCAAGCCTACTGAAAAAAGCAGACACACTCTCCCTCTACCATTTAGTGACTGAGGAAGGGTGTGGAATGCCTGGGTAGCCTCTGTGGGTAGAAAAGCAGGCATCTCCATCTTAAATCTCTCTTCTAATATTCACAGGAGATCTGGGAAAGAGGCAGCTGCTGTTTATTCATGACTGCAGATGGTTCCCAGGTGCCCATATCTTCCTCTGACCCCTAAGTGTCCAAGAGAACATGCATTTTCCTTTTCAAGTGGCCTTGTCACCCCAGGAACTCAGTGACTGGAGAGAACGGTGTTGATGAAATATTACAGTTCATTCTGTGCAATGTATGGTTTTTGACAGCAGCTTTCAGAATTGCCCAGCCAGCATGATCACACTGGGAGTTCTAGTCCAAAAATGTAACTTTTCCAAGCCCTCTGCATGAGGGCAAAGACTGAGTATTCAATGTGCGCCATTACAGGAGATGGGGTTAAGATAAGAGTGGACCTTAATTTTAAAAGAAATATGCAAACAATAAAGCTTTCTGGCAAGAGGGATCAATCCTTTGGCAAGAGGGATCGAAGGAAGACAGACAGACAGACAGACAGACAGATGAAAAGAAGGAGGTGGCAGTGAAAGAAATTCAGAGACACATTGCTCAAAAGGGAAAATACACGAAATAAGTGGAGTAAAGCAGGCGAAGCAGCAGGTGTTCCCCCCTTATCTCAACTGCAGACATGTAGCCTTGAAGCCTTGTTTTGTTCTGTTAATCACTGAAAGGCTGAGAAAGTTGGGGAGGATAGGATACTCTCTAACTTCTACGTAGGGCACTTGTATCGTTTCTACCACTTAACCTTTTGTTTTTCTGTACTCGTCTGTGTTAGGCTGGAGATGTAATTGATTACCAAAGTAAAGGTATATAATTTGAATGTTTTAATCAATCGGCGCGGCAGTTTTGGACTATGCAATTCCCGCTGTCGCCCCTGCTCAGGATAAATTGTTGATAATAAAAGCTTCTAGACTCTTTCCTGGAAACCCGATGGTCTTCATCTTTTCTCAGCTACTTCAGCAGAAAGGAGTACACGTGTACATAAATACATGTTCCCCCCTTTCTGTTACATTGACTTATAGGGACTCAGGTAAGATCTTCCTTAGCCCTACAAGACTGGGGAGTTTTTCATGTGCAAAGAATTTGCTTGTAGATCAAATTATGACCCAGGCCCTATTGAAAGTTAAGGTCCAAAAAGACCTTAGAAAGATTTTGGCTTGCTTCCTTGACCAAGAGACACTTGAATCTTTAGCAGTTTCCTGTTTATTTAGAGACCCAGTGCGGTTCAATGGTTTAAGTGCTGGATTAGAACTCTGGGAGATAAGGGTGTGAATCCCCACTCAGCCATGGAAACCTACTGGATTACTTTGAGCAAGTCACACTCTCTCAGTCTCAGAGGAAAGCAGTGACAAACCACCTCTGAACAAATCCTGCCAACAAAATCCCATAACTTCACTTTGGAGTTGCCATAGGGCAGAAATTATTTGAAGCTATACAATAAGAACAACAACAACCTCCAAGATTGGGAAAGTTATGGTTTGGATCACAATTTTCAGAATCAACCTGGCCAATATGCAGCTGCATTCCAACACACACACACACACACACACAGTTTTTCAAGTTTTTGTTTTCACTATCACTATTCATCCTCATTTGTATCATAGAAGATGAGGCAATTCTTTTCCCCCTAGCCTCCTTATTTTTGACTTTTTTCTCAAAGTCAGTTTACAGTTTTTTTAATGTTCATTTTTATTATGCTGTGTAAAAATGCCAAATTAATCATATGCAAATATACATTCATACATCCAAATATCCAGCTATTCAGTTATCCAAAGTTCTAAATTCCAAAATCTCAGTAACAATCTAATGCTTGAATAACTTGTTTCTCATAGGAGCCTCAGAAACCTTTGTACTCCTAAGCCATATATCTTTGATGGAAACTTTGATTGAAACTTTTCCTTACATTACTTACTTACTTTTCTCTTTACCTACTTAAAAAAACAGAAAAACAAAGTCAGCTTAGAGTTCTGTATATGAAACCAGTTGCTTCATGGCACAGAAGATATATTAGCAAGCACTTTTGCTCTGATAAAACCACATTTGATCTGACATCTTAATTATCAAATTACAGGCTCACTTCTCTACCTGCCTCTGACAGCAAGCAATCAGAGCAAGTGAAGACACACATTGAAAGGAGTAATTTTATTATCATGTGTCATTATGGAACCTTATTCAGAGAAGTTCTGTCTGTTGAACCTCATTTCTTTCAGCATGTGCTGTGCAATGCAAAGAACATTTTCAAAATGCCAGTTGTTATCCTGTTTTCTGGGGGTCCCGGGAGGGACACCTAAATGCGTTCTCAATTTTACGAGTTGGGGAAATTAGCCAAGAGCACAAGCTAGCAATACGAGAGGCAGGGCAATGCAGCAGAATCTTTTACCCAATGTCTACGGGGTCAGGCCAAGCCAAGAAGCACACCAGGTTATAGGAAAAATTGTGATCTTTATTAAAACACAGACAAACAGTGTATGCAACACAATAACACAAAGAGCTAGAGAAAATAAAGGTTTGAGTGGGAGAGAGGGAATTTTAAGAGGGATTGTTGATTTGGGTGATACTACGCCTGTCGTGAAGCCCAGGTAGATCACTGTGAAAGTTCGAAGGTGCATAGTCTCAGTACATGGGACTGAGGGGACAGCTCGCCAAGCACAGCGGCAGCAAGGGGGGATGGAAATTGGGAGTGATCCGAAGAAGGTCTCGGAATCAGGGGTTTTTATAGGGAGAAATGTGACCACAGACTACTCCGTGCTTGGGGAAGACAATGGGCTTGGGACTGGAGACAAAGCCTCTGAAAGGTCAAAATTTAGCATGATTGAACTAAGTCCGAATTGACAAAGAGGTAGCCAGTATGCAAATGCGAGGTGCTTGACAATTGAGAGTTCAACTTGCCAAGTTGCCTGCTCGGAGCAGGGAGTTCTTTTGTGAGTTGCATGCATACATAATTGTGCACTTGCCTTTGCGGTCTCCTGAAGCATCGGGATGGCTATTTCTGGCCAGCCTGTATTGTGTGGAATATTATAGCAATTATCGACCGTGCCTGTCTTGTGAGCTTGCCCGGGGGCCTCGCAGACACGTGGAGAGAGGTGGTGGAAGAGAGCCGAATTATTGACTTCAAAATGATATCTAATGTCCCCAGCTTGGGCTAGGAATTGTGGTGACACGGTGCCGTTTTGGTGACTTAGTTCTATTAAAATACCTAGTGACTCTCTGTCACATTCCTAAGCAGGATAAGAAACCACTGTTGCCTTCTTTTCTGAAGAGAACTTAACAAATTATGTGCACAATATGCAAAGGAAAGCAGTTTTGAAGCCAACAAAAGACCTTAATTATCTTGATAGGTTCCATTCATATTTTGGAGTCCTCACCACAATTTTAGCAAAATTATGCCATTCCTATAGGCATGTCAAGCAGCAACTAAGGGGATTGTCACAAAAAGTGCTACCCCTCTCCCAGTAATTTGAGCACTGAATAGCATTTTTGTGTAGAACCAAAGAGTATGATAATGTTTTTGTATGGAGGTAGGACTACCATCATTTTTTAAAACTCAGACAGAAGTTGGAGAGCTGCTTTTAAAAAGTAATTAGTTGTCATTCAGAGGCTCCAAAAGTCAATAGTTACTCCTATGGGTACATTTTTAAAAATAAAGCTTTACTTTCTTGTAATTCATAAGAAGTTAAGACAGTTACTTTTCAGTTAATATTTCTTAAAAAAAAATCAGAAAGCTACAAACCAGTGGATTATAGTATAAAATGCAGCCATGTGTGTAGCTAGAATTTTAAAAAAGAAACGAAGATATTGACAAGCTGGAACATGCTAAGAAGAGGGCAACCAAAATGATAAAAGGCCTGGAAACCATGCCTTACAAGGAGTGGTTTAGGGAGCTGGGTATGTTTAGCCTGGCATAATAACCATGTTTGAAGATTTGAAGGGATGTATTATAGAAGATGGGGCAAGTTTGTTTTCTGCTTTTCCAGAGACCAGGGCCATTTCCGCATGAGACTGTTACAGCGCTATGATTCCACTTTCAACATCCTATAGAATCCTGGGGTTTGCAGTTTAGGGAGGGGCTGGCCGGCCCCTCCCTTCACTGGAAACCCCAGGATTCCATAGGATGTTGAAAGTGGAATCATAGCGCTGTAATAGTCTTGTGTGGAAATGGTCTAGGATGCAGAACAGTGGCTTCAAACTACAGGAAAAGAGATTCCACCTAAATATTAGGAAGAACTTCCTGATGGTAAGAGCAGTTTGACACTGGAATGCACTGCCTCAGAGTGGTGTGGAGTCTCCTTCTTTGTAGGTTTTTAAGCAGAGGCTGGATGGCCATCTGTCAATAGTGCTTTGATGGTGTATTCCTGCATGGTAGGGGGTTGGACTCAACATCCCTTGTGGTCTTTGTGATTCTGTTGTTCTAATTACTATTATATCATATAAATTAACCTTTATGCTGTTGTTGACAGCAATGTAAGAAAGGTTAGCTGAACTCATTTTAGTGTGGGAGAACATGTTATCTGCTTTCACATTGACTTTGACTTATAGCAACCTTATCATAGGGTTCTGGCAGGATTTCTTGAAAGGAGGTTGGCTGTTACTTTCCTCTGAGGCTGAGAGAATGTGATTTAGTGGGTTTCCATGTCTGAGAGAGTTTCTTGGGGTCATATAATCCAACACTGAACCTGCCATACCATGCCGGCTTCTTTGCAGTCATAAGGAAACGGAATTATGTCTTAGTTATTGTGAAATGGAGATAACCACAAATAATTTATTTGTTAATAAGTTACCGCCAAGCTTTGTGTTAAGAGCTTCTGTTTGGCAAAAGCCAAAAGCAGATACATTTTTCAAGGAACACTGTTGGGTTAATAGGCCACTGGCAGAGCAAGTGTGTTAATATTTCTGCTCTCAGGCAGTGGTGGCTAGTGGTGAATCTACTATGGGTTTTAAATTGAACTTTAAAGTATTGATAGGTTTTCAGTACAGGTTCATTGCTCCACTGATGTGAGAGCCATCCAGGTTAACAGGTACTGGATGGAGAACTTCCATTGGTTCAACTGGGAACTTGTTTGGGAATTCTAAGCGTCTGGGGAAAGAGATGCTTCACTTCTATCTCCCCCTGCCCGTGCAAGTTCTTTCCTCCTATATACTAGCTCATGCACACTGATGGAGCCACATCAAGCATCACTGTGATTGGACACCTGCATCCTTTCAGGAATCCAATGCCAATTCCTAGAGTTTCCTAACCCATCTTCTCTCCCTCTTTACTTTTCAGCTTGCTTACCTGCCTGTGCGGGTCAATGACAAGAAGGGAAAGGTGGAGCAATATCCTCCATCGACCTTGTGCTGTTTCTTTGAATGAATGTAAATCCCCAGTCCAGAGGAGAAAGAGAAACCAATGAACACTGAAGACAGTGACCACTGGTGGTGGTGGTGGTGGTGGTGGTGGTGGTGAGGAGGAGGAGGAGGAGGAGGAGGAGGAGGAGGAGGAGGAGAAGGGCAGACAGAGATAAGAAGCACTGAGAGCATCTTGCACAAGCACTTCCATTGATGCCAGCAGGAATGTATCCATCTTACCTTATCACAACTTGACATTCAGAGTCATCTTACATTCCAACACAGTGCATCTCAAACTGTCTGATGTGGGGCCAGCAAATCTTCTTCCAGTGTGCTAGGGACTGGTGTCATATTTGTGCCCACGGGCTACAGTTGAATCCCCCCCCCTAGAAACTCACCAGCAGATAATGGCTAGGGAACCAGTGCTGGTCCATTTAAATAGCCCAGCTCAAACGCACAGTTTCCTCCTTTTAATTGAAAACTGTAAACATAATATGTAGTACTCCAGTGAACAATATGGTAGATCTCCAGCAGGCGTCAATGTCATGCATAGCATCTGGTGTGCAGTCTTTGTAACGCTCTGGAGGAAGTCACTTCAGTTAATGTCCCTCCTCCCCAGCAGCCCTATGTATAAACAAGGCAAAATGAAACACTCTGTAGCAAAGCTGTCAAGTGATAGTAGCAGTCTTTTCTTCTCTGTGGACTAATATTACTTCTCTTCAATATTCCTCAAATGTTTGCCTCATGAGATGACTTTTTAAAATTCAGCTCCCAAATGCAGTGCTTATCTTTCTCTCCAGAGCAACCTTGCAGTGCAGCTCTTGGCATGTTCCTACAACTCCCATAACTCTGCTATTTTATATTTTCCCCCAGCTGCTGTCTGATATCTCTAGTCCGGACACAGAAATAGTCCATGTTTTGCTGGCTTATATGTTCCTGGACTTCTACATCCTCTCAGTAGTGTTGGCTCCCACTATCAAGAGTTTATAATGGAACAGATACAGACAGACGGTTTGAATCAGTATGTATGTATATACACACACACACACACACACACACACACACACACAGTGGCTTGGTATATTCACATGCCATATGTGTTTTCAACTCTCTTTAAAAGCCAAAATGACTAACCTGGGGCTATTGTACTTTGGACATATTATGAGATGACATGACTCACTAGAAAAAGCAATAATGCTCTGTAAGGTGGAAGGCAGCAGAAAAAGAAGAAAGCCACATTACAAATTGGTAATGCCCTGGGTTGCAAGACCTGAGCAAGGTTGTTAATAGCAAGATGTCTTAGAGATCTCTCATTCATAGAGTTGCCATATGTTGAAGCAAACTAAACAGCAAGTAACAACAAATATCACTGAAGGGGGAGAGAATGAAAAATATGCAAGACAAATATATAGTGACCATCAGGCAAACTGTTCATTGCTTTTCTCTCTGCCAAGCATTAAGGTCATTCTGCTCTCTGGAGTGCCCCATTCCTCTTTTCCTTTGTGATCATGATTTCATTTTAGATTTCTGGGTGCTATTGGGAAGCAGCAGTGGTTTGGCCTTCACTTAAGCAACTGGATTTTTCATTAATTCAGCCTGCACATGGGAGCACTGGATTTATGTTTCATGGACCTACATAACAGTAAGGAACAACCTGCTTCTCATTATTGAAATGTAGGAAGCTGACACAGTATTTATGATACTAGTCATGTCTCATTTTGCATTGTGTTGATTGTTTATGCCTCCCTTCTCTTGTTGTCCCACTTGCTTCTGGTGACCTTTGATCATGGTGCCCATGGCAACGCAGAGAAGAGGGTGATGTTGTGTTGGCAAGAAGATGTTATGTTCTGTAAAAGATTCTGTAAGGTTTAACAGGTAGAAAAGAAAAATCTAATCTGTTGAAGGAATTATAGCTGTGTACAAACACTGAGACACTATGGCCAAACATTCAAAGAATAGTGAGTTATGACAGCAGACAATACACATTCATTTCTAGCCACAGTACATAAATTATTGGTGGGATGACAATGATATACCCCTTGGAGTGATGATGGTAGCACATATCCATCTTATTCACCACTAAGTTTGTCAGATTTAAGAAGGGAACACGGCTCTTGTCTCTTCAAGGGTTGTGTGGAAGGCAGAATTTCAGCAGGTGTTGGTTGTCACAGAAGCAGCAGCACCTGAAATTTCTTTTCTGCCCAACCATTAAAGAGACAAAATCCTTGACCTTTTTTTTTCACCTGGCAATGCTATTCACAATCTAGATGTTGTGTATGAAATGGATGCCCCATATGCCCATACCATTAGATCAGAAGGGTGCTCAGTTGATAGGAAGACCTGGTTTTTCAAACTTTTTAAAATACCAGTATTTTCTCCATGATGACTGCCTCTCAGCATGGAGGTGAGAGAAGCAGGAGCACAATGATACTTCTACATGACACCATCATGGTCCTGCCCTTCCCCGTTGCCAGCATGCATGATCATGGGGTAGATCAATGACCCCCAATCATGCAACGCTCCTGTCCTTCCTGGCCATGCAGAAGGGCAAGAAGTGTGATGGAGGAGCTTCCTGCCCCAGCTCAGTATGGGAAAGAGCTCAGCTGTGCTGCAGAAGGCAGGTGCATGTCAGTTGCACTCTCTTCTGCAGGGAGCCAGTCGGATGCAAAGGGGAGTGTTCCCATCATGCTCCCTTTCCCTTAAAGGTGCCGCTGGGATCACAACCAGAGGATGATGGGATAAGGTAACATACAGAAATGGCTTAAGTCTCTGACACAAACCAGCAGTGCTCTGTTTTGTGAACAGAAGGAAAAACAAGCCCAATAACCTGCTCACTTTCCTTTCTTGCATATCCCATACTGTAGCCCTTTCTGTTACCACAAGGTGAAAGTTTTTATTCTTGGCTGTCACAAATAAACTAGAATTTTCTAGGTCTCTGGTATATGTTTTAGTTAGCATGATTTCTATCTTTGATAGAGTCCAGCACCAAAAATAAATAAATAAATAAAAAATCAAATAATATCTATAATAATCATAAACTTCCACTGAAGAAAAATATCAGTAGGAAAAAAACTTTGAAAATCTGAATCAACATGTACATATATGTACACACACACACACATGCCCTAAGGGCCACAGAATAATCAGCAATTAGAGGTAAATATATCAAACTAGACTGTGTCTCTATTTTCATACCCTTTGTCCAAAGAAAATTTTGCAGTCCTTCGTTCTGCCTTTTCAACGTGTTGTATATGAATCAACATTTGCGTTAAAAACACTTTACAAAAAATTAATTAGCAGCCATATGTTCACTGAATCAAAACCACTTTACACAAAAATGTAATTATTAGTCATGTCATAAGTGCATTTATGGAATAAAATCTCTTCTCTAAATAAATGCTTATGTTTATAGGTGACTAACATAGCCAGTTACAAGCATGGTATCACATTTTGGCATTTTGTGGCATCTCAGCAGATCCCCTTTCAGCAGAGGAACCACTGGCAATACCTGGACTTCCCCATCCTTGCCTGTTTACCTGACTACTCTGGCTAGTGACTAAGACCAGAAAACAGGCAATGCTTTTACCTTTGTGGTCATCTGTCATTATCTTGGATTTTTTTAAAGGACCTTCTCTGTTGTGGAACTCCACTTACGGAATGCTCACCCCTTGGAGGCCTAATGGGCGCTAACATTGGCTTTATATTCACATTGAGTTAAAACATTGCATTTCATTAAAACCTTACAGGTCTCATGACTTTATTCAGCTTGGACATGCACAGACTTTAAAAAACTGTTTTAACTTCTTGTAATCTATTTTTGCACTATTTATCTTTAGCTGTTTTTAATTTTAAATTGTTTCAAAATTGATTTCAATGTATACCATCCCAGGATCCTCTGATACCATGTGAGATATAAATATTTGTGAGACAGAGAGAGGAAGGGAGAATAATCTATGACTCATCAGATATACTCTGGGCTAGACAGCAATACTACCTTCAGGGACAAAAAGCATCTCAGTGGGGATCTTCATTACAAAAATGGTATTGGAGACCCAATAGCCCCCTACCCCATTTGCCAAGATCCTGAACCAGATTGCATACTCTCTGTTATTTCTTTAAAGAAATTAAAAACCAAGGAAAACACATAGTTTCTGGGCATACATATTTCTCAGAAACCCAAAAGGTCAAGCTTATGGAAGCCCAAGTGATGACTAATGCCAGGAATGCCTTTGTTCTAGGTTGTATATCAGCTTTGCCCTTCCTTGGATCATTCAGACCTAGTCATTGTTACTCATGCTCTTGGCCCATCCAATATGGATTATTGCTATGGGCTGTTGAGAGTGCCCTTGAAGAGTATTCTGAGACTGAAATTGCCAGAGGGGTTTCTGGTGTTTAGTTTTTTGGAATATATTACACCAGTTCTTTTTCATCTCCTCTGGCTTTCACATTGTTTCCAGGAGCAGTTCAAATGCTGATTAGTACCCCAGAGCCCTAACCGATTTGGGAGCATGGTAGCTAAGGGGCTTTCTCCTCTCAGTGCTTATGCCTGATGTTCTGCCACGTTCAAAGATATGTGTGCAGGGAAATGGTTTACAATGATGATTGTGGTTGTGATTGCGGAACGGATTTCCTAAATATGTTAGTCAGCTCTCTCCTGAGTTAGAAGAAAATTGAAGAGACCCCTTTTCACCAGTTGTGCTTCTTGCTTTTAACATACAGCTGTGGCAAAGTATTTTTATGCTGGATAAAAGTATTTTTTAATCAATATACTTTTAAACTGATGTCTCTTGTTCCTGTTTTGAACATTTATTGATGAAGTAATTATAATTGGTGGGAAGTCTGGCTACTGTCTTGGAAGCTGCCTTGCTGGGCCCTTTGGAGAGTTGAAAATCAAGGCAAGGATTTTCCAAAACAAACAAACAAATATTCTATGCCCATTTAAGCCATATTTTGCATCTGATCACCTCTTTCCCTCAGAGTGGCATGGGGCATCATGCAAGCACTTCTCCTAGAGCGCTCGTGCCAGAGAGCAGGGCAGGTTTCCATAGAAAGGGCTGTTTTATCTGGTCAGTGCTTCTTTCTGTTGCATTCATTGTATACATGAGAAAAGGAAGGTTCTGTGAATAGTCCTTGCTTTGCATGCACATAGACACATAGGCTCCCTGCCAGAGATAATAGTACAACTGTGTTACAGCCAACATCTGTGCTCCAAAAAGCTGTAGTGTTCCAGTTCTTCTGGTGAGCTAGCTGTCTCCCCTGTGGTGCCCCCTTGTTATCCCTGGGCCATCTGCCACCTCCTTCCATTTGGCAGCTCTGCTTTGCACAAACACTTCTTCTTCACTCAATATGTGTAATGAAAACTGATGGGATTTCGCTGTCTCTGCCTGTTGGTGCTTTTCTCTGGGAGCCTGGGATACAGGACTTCACAAGTATTGAATTTAAATTAACTTTGAAATTGCACTGTGGACTTTATTAAGAAATGTTGCTGCAGACTAAGTGATTCCAGAGAAGGGGCTTAATTACACCTGAAATCTGTTTTTCATCAAGCCAACAGAGGCAAACTCACCCTGACGTTTGTCACACAGTTTGCCTTAGAGATACTCAGTTAAAATAATAAGGATCAGTTTGGTGCAGGGTTCCTGAACTATATCATGACCATTTCATGGGCTGAAAAGAGCTTTACCTCCTTTAAACATTGGAATAGGTGACCTTGACCACAGTGTAGAAAGGATGTGGGAAGAGGGGTTAGACCACAACTAGAATCCTCCAGCCAGTATGGCCAACACCTGAAAGCTGTAACCTCAGAAAAGTGACTTCCCCAAGCTCCAAACATTGCCAATAGTTGTCAAACCTGGCAAAAATATTTGATTTAGCTCAGCTTTCACAAAGAAAGAAAGAGAGGGAGGGAGGAAGAGGGAGAGAGGGAGGGAGGGAGGGAGGAAGGAAGGAAGGAAGGAAGGAAGATAGATCTTGGGACAATTAGCAACTGAAATATTGACTGAGACTATTTACAGGGAACACACAGCTGTAGTAGAACATCTCCACTGTTCATTTCCTGGCATAATTCAAAGTCCTGGTGATAAATAAAGCCCACTGTGTCTCAAGTCCAGGTTACTTGAAGGATCGTATTATCCATGTGAGCCCGCCTGAGTTTTGAGATGATTTGAAGAGCCCTGAATCCTCGCAAGCACAGTTGGTGAGAGCCCAGGAGAGGGCCTTCTTGGTGACTGCCATATGTCCTAGATCTCCCTTCCTAGAGAGGGTAGGCTGCCCCCTTTCACTATCGTTCAGTAGGGATGTAAACACTTTTCTTTTGGCATGTCTTCAAGGGGACTGATTGCTGATTGAATAATGTGCCGTGTTGTCTATATTTCTTCTTTTTTAATGGGTGTGTGCTTTTAAATTGCTTTTAATTATATTGACAGTTTAATTTAACTTTTTGTCTGACATGATCTTTTAGCTGCATTTTGGTAAATCTCTCTTGAGTCCTGGGACTGGGAAAAAGCTGGGATATAAATAAATAAGGCCAATGAATAAAATAAAAATAGCTTTTTTGGACTTCTAGCCTAAGTGTTCTTAGCAGGCATTCCTCTGATAGGCCTGCCATTTCTTTGCAGTTGTCAGCATCACCTACCTCTTCCCCAAGGTTCTATTTTATGTCCCAGAACATACAATTCAATCAATTTTATGTTTCCACTTGGAAGCAGAGTCAGAATTCTTGCCTTATAATTTGTGGATGTTTTTCTTTATCTAGTTCCTGACCCCTGCAAGAAGTACAGTACAATCACATAGCACTGAGTTTTGAACCTTTATTGATGAGGTATTGATGTTGTTATGATTAGCTCCTAGTCTATGGAAACACTGCAGAGAGTAGGTTGGAACTGCATATTGTTGAGATAATTATTGGCAAAAAAAAGAGAGACATCTATTAAGATGCTAAAAGATGGTCTTTTATTAGCTAAAAGACCAGCATGCTTTGGTCTATGCTTGTACGACTTTCTTAGGTTCTATAGGGGAATGATATAAATGAACATTGCCAATGTAATTACGAAAGTTTAAACAATTTGCAGATAACCAGTTAGATATTTTATACTGTATCCAGTAAACATACATTTTCTGAAAGTTCTATGGATCCATCAAAGCACTAGTATAAAGCCAGTTATCTGAGGTATTCTCAAAACTTAAAATAAAGCTCACTCCTTTCTTCTTTCTGCTGCTGAGGTAATTGAGTGCAAACTACCAAATACAAACTATGGACATAAGGATTACATGAATATTTTTAAGACCATCCACAAGAATCCACTAGCTGAAACACCTCAGATTTTTATAGCAAATAAAAGACTATTATTAGAGTCCTTCAAACCTTTATCCCCATAATCTTTTCTACATCTTGAGATACATCTCTTTTTTCCTATTGTGGATTTCATTGGATGCTCTCAGTTTTTCTTCTTTTTGAGATAATTATTGACCATCCATATCAATCGTAGCCACAATCACAAGTATTTTGTTTTGCTTGTCAAAGCCTCTTCCTTTACTTCCATGGCCATTTCTGCACTGCACCGTTATAGTGCTATTATTCCACTTTCAACATTCTAGGAAATGCTGGGGTTTGCAGTTTAGGGAGGGGCATTTAGAATTCTCAGCCAGAGAACTCTTTGACCTTAATATACTACAAACCCCAGAATTCCACAGGATGTTGAAAGTGGAATAATAGCACTATAACAGAGCAGTGCAGAAATGGCCCATTTATCATGGGACCATCAGGCAAAGCTGCCTCCTGATTAACAGGGGAACAGATCCACATCAATCAAAGCAGCTGGTTCCCAGCAAAAGGCAATGTAGGGATTGTGAATATGAAACAGCCATGAGTGTGTAACCTTAGGTTACACATTGATAACTGAACAGTAGGATTCCAACCAACAATAATATCAGGACTTTAAATTAATTCACATGGACTCATTGGAGATCTCATGATATCAAGCAGCATACAAGCATTACAAGTAAATAAATATAGCAATAATTCCCAACTTCATGGCCACAGCTGTACCCATAATAGACATGCCAGCTGGAATTTCTACCCAAAGCTTTTGGCATAGTACACTACATCTTTGCACGACAGATATTCCATGGATATTCTTCATCCCAAGAAAATATAATGATCTTGTTCACAGGCTGTTGTTAACTTCATTCATGTTAGCTCAGTTCTTGGAAGCCTATGCTATAAAGGTGATATATGTAGAGAATGAAGAAGAGAAATGCCAGAATAGTGGTGGAAAGTTATAGATTTTCATTTTTTTTTTTAACTGCAGATTTGATTACTTCCAGCACTTGCTGTGAAATATGGCCCTTGTACCTGGTTTCATTTGTGACATGATAAAATAGCAATCTATCACAGGCCAGTGGCAGACATTTGTTCTGAATCTTTCCTCAGCAACAAGAATGAATGATCACTACCAGCAAAACTCAAGTGCAAAGAAAAGAAAAGAAAAGAAAAGAAAAGAAAAGAAAAGAAAAGAAAAGAAAAAGAAAAGAAAAGATCAACTTACCATAATTGAAGGAAAAATAAACTGGGGAGGGGGGAAATGAAAGAAAAAAAAATTAGATGCAATGTCCATCATTTGGTCTCTCATCTGTGCTGTGTTTTTTGGTTTTAAACAGCTCCAAGAGGAGTAAGTGAGGTTTGGCTTAGGGTTAGAGTGAGCAACTTGTAGAAGTTAAGGGCTGTGCATGCTTTGCCTGGACTTTGTAGAGTCACACATACCCCAGGCCTCTTCAGCATCCTTGAAACCTTCTCATTTTTAAAGGTCCACAGGGAAAAATGTTGTCACATTTTACTCCTGGATATAAGCTCCCCCCTCAAAAAAACCCAGAAGTGAGAGGAAGTTAGCAGATTTCATAGGAAGCTGTCATGGATTGGGGGCAGCTGCTGAGGCTACTTATGGGGGTGTGTGAATGTGGCCAATAGGTTGCTCTTTTCCAACTCACAGTTTATGGCAGGTGTTGGGCAACTGTGTGGGGTTCCATTACATTTTCTAGTGTCAGTTTAACTGTTTTGAAGGGTGGAGGATTACTGGGTGAATCTGGTTGCCACCCTTTCCAACCTATGTGCTGTTCTTCCAGTGAAAGGAGGTGCCAGGATCGTCATAGAATCATAGAGTTGGAAGAGACCACAGGGGCCATCCAGTCCAACCCTCTGCTATGCAGGAACCCACATCAAAGCATTCCCAACAGATGGCCATCCAGCCTCTGCTTAAAAACCTTCAGAGAAGGAGACTCCACCACACTCTGAGGCAGCATATTCCACTGCCAGACAGCTCTGATCATCAGAAAGTTCTTCCTGAGGTTCAGGTGGAATCTCCTGTCCTGCAGCTTGAATCCATTGCTCGCCCTAGTCTCTGCATCAGCAGAAAACAAGCCCGCTCCCTCCTCAACATGACATCCCTTCAAATATTTAAACACAGCTATCACGTCTCCTCTTAACCTTCTGTTCTGCAGACTAAACATACCCAGCTCCCTAAGCCATTCCTCATAGTCCATGGCTTCCAGACCCTTCACCATTTTGGTTGTCCTCCTCTGGACATGTTCCAGCTTGTCAATATTCTTCTTGAATTGAGGTGCCCAAAACTGGACACAGTATTCCAAATGAGGCCTAACCATTGCAGAATAGTTAATGAGTCAATGAATTCAATGAGTTCTGTTCCCTGCACTCCCTATATTTTGCAATTAGGGAGTTCTTCATGAGGACACATTCATGGTCAAACCAAGGTTTGATGTTGTGATTTGTTTTGTGGGATCCGTTTGAAAATTTAGAGGTCAGTGGATGTTGTAAAGATTCAATCAACATTTGGAACAGACTCATAGCTTTATTTGGAGTATCTGTTGTTAATATGTCTGGACATGAGTGGCAGCATCTAGAAACTATTATGGGTTGCATCTCACTGTACCGTCTTCACTGATGAATAGGCTGGTAACCACCTTCACCCCAGTAATCCCTCACACTTGGAAATGTTCAAATGGTCACTAGAAAATGTAATGCAACATAACAGCATTTGTCATATAATAATGGGCATCCAAATTTCTCACAAGAAAACAGCATCCTCTTGTGGTAAATGCAACAAATTCAAAACTAGCTCTTTCAGAATGAAAAATGGGGACTGTTGTAATTGGGTCATTGGGTGCATGAGCTATTAGCTACAGCTGTACACTGTGCTTTGAATGAATTCTAACAAGCTAAAAGTGCACGTAAACATTCAGCAACAATAATTCTATTGTAAAAGAGGTTCCTTGACTCCTTTCAAGTCTGTCACTTTCAAGAAAACATTGGGCTACCACACAGTAAACTAAAAATATTTTAGCACTGACTTTTACATACAACTCATTTTAATATTTTTTTGCAATCACAAGCTCTCCATTTTCCCAGTATGCTAAGAATGCACTTAGCATTGTCTGCATGTTAAATGTATGCTTCCAATGCCATTAAGAAAAGAAAAGGAATTAAAGAAATCTAGTGGTAGTGGTGGGATGGGATTTGGAGACTGACATAATCATTCTTGTGACACAAGACATTTGAACACAATATCTCCCGTCTCCATCCCTCAAGAGCCTCCCTTAGAATTCTATAGAAAAAGCTTAGGCATAGAGTACTGCAATAGCACAACTTAGAAAAGCAGAATCCTCCAGCTACTGGTTATGCTGGCTGGAAGATTCAGGGATAAATGGACTTTGATGTGGGAAAACCAGATCCGCGTCTTTATTCTGCTATACTCTTCGCTGAGTGGTCTTTTTCGCCTTTAGTGTGAAGCATGCCCTCCCTGAATTCCCTGGAGGAAGGCAGAGATACATATGTAACAAAAGAAACATCAAAGAGCATGAGACATCAGTATCGTTATATGCAGATATGATGGATTATGGTGGATATAGGGTTATTCTAACTTATTCATATTCCCTGCTTTTGTGAAGTGTGACTGTAGAGTGTCAAGATACTACAGTGAAAATGCCAGGAACAAAGCTCCTTGTTATGAATTCTGTGGCAGCCATTTTGAATTCAATTGACTTTTCTGAGCTCCACAAAACCGAGTAATATGTGTGTGGGGTTTTTTCCTCATCACTTGAACTGTTTCAGCATAGCCACTGTTTTCTGGTTTTGAGTAATAATCTACTCAAATATTATATACCCATTAGTCAGTTTAAACCAGCAGGCATATCATATATATCTTTATATACATTTTATAAGGGAACTCCTGAATTGCAGATCTGTGAACGCACCTTGTGATCTCCAGTATAATCTTAGGAACCTGCATTACTAAATCAAAATATTGGTTTGTCTACGTTAGGACTGTCTCTACTGATTGACACTGAATGGCTGGCATCCTGTTTGTTAGCTTCATGTGAAGTAGATCTGTTACCCTGTTTTCTGGGGGTCCTGGGAGGGACGCCTAAATGCACTCTCAATTGTACAAGTTGGGGGAAATTAGCCAAGAGCACAAGATAGCAATACGAGAGGCAGGGCAACGGAGGGAATCTTTTACCCAACGTCTACAGGGTCAGGCCAAATCAAGGAGCACACAGAATTGAAATAATAATTGTGGTTTTTATTAAAATACAATCAAACAGTGTATGCAACACACTCACGCAGAGAACTAAAGAAATAAAGGTTGGAATGGGATAGAGGGATTTTTAAGAGGGATTGTTGATTTGGGTGATACTACACCTGTCCTGAAGCCTGGGTATATCACTGCGAAAGTTCGAAGGTGCGTACTCTCAGTACGTGAAACTGAAGGGAAAGCTCGCCAAACACAGCGGCAGCAAGGTGGGATGGAAATTGGGAGCGATCCAAGGAAGTTCACAAAGTCAGAGGCTTTTATAGGAAGAAATGTGACCGCAGGCTATTCCGTACTTGGGGAAAACAATGAGTTTTGGGCTGGAGACAAAGCCTCCGAAAGGTCAGAATTTAGCATGATTGAGTTATGTCCGAATTTACAATGGAATAGACAGTATGCAAACGCAGAGTGCTTGACAGGTGAGGATCCTTCTAATCAAGCTGCCTGCTCAAGGCAGGGAGTTCTTTGTACGTGGCGTGCATACGTAATGAGGGTACTTGCCGTGAGGTCTCCTGAAGCGGCAGTGTGGCTATTTCTGGCCAGCCTGTATTTGTTTTGAATATTCCAGTGATTAGCAACAGAGCCTATTTGCATGCTTGTCTGGGGGGGGCCTCGCAAGCATGTGGAGAGGGATGGTGGAAGAGAGCCGAATTATTGATATCAAAATGATATCTAACGTCCCCAAGCTTGGGCCAGGAACTGGGGTGACAGATCCACTCGGTTGCCAAATGGTAAATCAAAACAGAGAGAACACCCATTGATTCAATTGGTCTACTTTAATCAGGACTAAAAACTCAATTTAGGCCAACAATTCCAAGGTTTCATGATAGTATCTTCCCCAGAGCGTGATAGAGGTCTGGGGGTGTGGCTATCTGAAGTGCCAGGGCAGCCTAGAAACAGGTTGCCAGGCAACCGGAATAGCTTCTCAGGAGAGCAACCCGGACCAGTGGTGTGTGGGAGGAGCTGGTAGCTGAGTAAAAAGTTATATAAAGCCAAGTACTGTTTGGCATGGGGTGCTTCAGTGAGATTCTAAGCAAAGACTTAGGGAGTGGAGACCCTTAGCCAGTCAGAGAGTGTGACTGTGTTGGGAGGGCTAATCCTCAGCGGAAGCAGAAGAGTGAGAGGCAGAAGAGTAACTGGACCCTAGTACAATCTGGTCAGAGAGTGTGACCTAGGTTGCGGGTTGAGCCTTTGGTGGGCATGTAGCCAAAGGGCTGTTTATGATACTTGCACTTTATATGTGAGCCTAAAAATAGAAGTGAACTGTCTAAGAAGAACACTGAAGAAATATATCAACCTTGAACTGCATTTGAAACCTGAAATGCTACTGATCGTTATCTTAATGAATGTTACAGTTCATTTTTATAAATACTGACTCAGCTGAGTTATATACAGTATATAAAATATCACTAAAAACATGCTACTCTAAAGTTATTGAGTAAATCTAAACGAACATTGACAACCTTCACCCTTTTACACAAAGGTGGTGTTATAAGGAAGGAGGCAGAGCTCTGTAGTAAAGACAGGGTGCCTTATGATACAGGGAACTGCTACACCAGTCAGAAAGAAGTCAGGGCCTGTCACACAGACCTACATAAATAATTTGGGAATTGGACTAGGGACTGCTGCTTGCAAAGCATTTCTTTTGTTACTGAGCAGCAGTCATCTTTATCCTTTAAGTTTTATCAACAAATGTCAAGTGCCATAGTTTCACCATGACAAGTGATAGGAATGGAGCATGGGGTTCCACTTATATTGGGGACATTATTTATTAACTAGCTAAGTGTAGGTGGAACATCCTCAGTCCTTCCCTAGGACCCCCAAAGGGCTCCTGTTTTCCTTCTCCACCTTTTTTTTTTAAAACCCAGGAATCTTACCACTAGTGCCTTAGTCCTCTCCTCTATTCCCATCATTTTTTACCACCTCACAAGCCCTACCAGTAATGCTTCAAAGAGTTCTCTCTTGCTTTCTATACATTTTAAAAATATTTACTGATGTACTATGGCAATCACCACTAGGATGCTCCCCATTCAGGTCACAGGCCACTCCAACTTTAATGACAACCAAAACCACTGCCAAAATCTTAATGTGTGTGCCATGATGTCTCGATGTGTTGTGATTGTCACTGACCCACAGGCCTTTTTCTTTCCTTTTTACAGATATTTAAATCTTTATATATTTGGGATTCAGAACTTCTATGCACTTATGATGTGGTTTCATATTTAACACATTAAAACTAAGATGGTTATTTGCATAGAGTGCAAATGCTATTGGATTCATAAAAGTATGGGGAAGAAGAGTTAATCTGATAACAAGGTGTAAGGCAGAGATAACTCAAGAATCTAGGATTCAAGAATATTGTTTCTCCTCGTATGGAATGGCTAAAAGCACATCATTAATCAGAGTATGTCCTTATTCTTTCAGCCTGAAGAATAGACTAATGACATCTGTTATTCACTATTCTCTGTCACTTAAATTGATGACAGTGAAGAAAATAGTGAGTTTGCAGGTGGTGGGGTGAGTTAACATATACATATGGTTTGTTTCTAGCAGTTTACCCAAGGCCATTGTGTGAGATTTTAATTCCTCTCTGTTCTATAAATGAACTACTTCTTTTGAGCTATTAATAGATTTAAAGATATCAGCTAGACCTTACTTTCTTAGGTCTATCTCAGAAAAAGTTAGATAATGAAGATCTCCCTTCTCTCAACTGTGATCAAGAGCTTCAATTACTCTGAGAAAGCAAAGAGACCTCTGATGGACACCTTAGCAATTGTTTTGAAAACTAAAGGAGGAAACATTTGTCTAAAATTGGGTGAGGTCAGGCTGTAGAGGTCTCTGCACTGATCAGAATTATATACCACAAGCCATTTTGTGTGTGCGTGCGTGTGCATGCGTGCATGCGTGCGTGCACATGTGAATGCTCATGAGAACCTGCACCTATGCCTGCATGTTAAATGATAGTCTTAATGTATAATAACATTTTTAAAAATTCTTCCTCCCCCGTTCCCAAAATTCAGAGAAAACATTGCAAAAGGAAGCTACACAGGCTGACTGTAAGGCATAAAGTAGAGAACCAACTATACTAAAATGTGTAGCAGAGTGGATGGATATCATTTTTAATTAGGCAGAAGCATAATTGCTTTCCCCAAAGGCAAATGATCTGAGTGGCACAACAAGTATCAAAAATGTTAGTACCAAGACTTCAAAAAGATTAAGGTAGAAGTAAAGGAGTGGGTGTTGAGGAAGAGTGAAGCAGCAAGTAGTAATTACTTATTGTTTAGTCCAAAGACCTTCTCCTAAACAACTGTCACTTGGCTGCCATTGGCCCATGACCTTTCCTTCCTCTTCTTTCAGCCTCAGTCTTGTGAGGGCGAGAGAAAGGATGCCCAGTAGTATCTTGTTCCAGGCCAGCCCTGGCACTGAGACAAAGCCAGGCTGGGTGGCAGGTGACCAAGTAAGTGTCAAGAAAAGGTTGGACCAAACCTGTAGAAAATACTTTGTGATGAGGGTTGTTAAGTGCACCTGTGGAGAGCTATGTGACTTTAGCTGAGTCATGCTGATGAGCAACCAGGGGAGAAAGTTGCATCAGGTATGGGGATAGTTCAAAGTTTGGCAGGATTGCATCAGCTAGTGTGAGTATAAATGTAGCTGAGAACTAGCCAACAAGTTGCACACGGTGTCTGATGTGTCTGCTGGAGGCTCTGTCAGAAAGAGCAAGCAGAGGGATGCTGGAATGCCTTCTGGAGATTCTTGTAAATATGTACACATTGCAACTGAAGAATACATTGCCTCCTTGATGGAAGAGAACAATTGGCATGGGTGAGTTTTTCCTGGCTACAGTGTATTGCTGCTTAGATATTCTCTGCTGCTGGGCATGCTTTCAAAGCTGTGGAAGCAATCTGCAATATTTTGGGCATGACAGTAAGGGATGTCACTGCCATTCCCCAATGCTGGGTCCTGCCCCTGCCCTTGGTAGCTCCCCCTGTTTCTATCCTGCTCAGGCTCCAGGTGTTTCTCACAACCACCTCTTTGGGCCCAGGAAGAGTAAAGCTACGGATGTACTTGAACATCAGGCCTCATCTAACGTGTAAAACCCTGTTCCCACCCCTGTTTCAATTGGGCTGCTCTCTTCTTTGAGTCTGAGAAACAAGTGAGTGAAACCAGTTGTTGGTAGAAGCATAATGACAATACATGTCAATCAATATCCCCTGCCTCATCACAACTTCATTGTAACTTATTCTCGTTAACCTGTGACAGTTTTTATGACTGACTACCATCAAGAGATAACTTTTCTGCTTGATACACAATGTTATGCACAGCATTTATAAGGTAAGAAAAAGGAACACAAAATGTTCCTACATGATTTGACACACCTACAGTTTTGGAAACGTTGAAAGAAAAATCCCCAGCAATTTTGCTGTATGGAGCTAAAATAGGTGAATTTTATTTTGCCACGACATTTAACTGCTTCATTCAGAACACTTTAAAACAGAACACTTTATTAGTAATTATATAATTAAGATAGGTTAAGATAGGTTTGTATGTATGTAATGTGTTTGAGTGTTGTCCTGTGTTACGTGTTTTAATGTATATTATGTTTTATGTGTCAATGGGGTTTGGGTTTTTGTGGGTGGAAAATTTGTCAAATGTGATGTTATTATTACAGGTTTTTGTTTTTTTTTGAGCAGTAATGTTGGTATAGGTTATAGATACTGAGAAAATGTATGTAAGATAAGGCTAAGACTATAAGGTATAAGTGTATCTTATTAATAAGTAATGCATATGAGATCTATAAGAAGCACTGCTGTTGTTGTGATGTTGCGATGTGATGTGATTGTATGAATTTTTTCCCTTTTTAACATATTTTCAATAAACTTTATTTTTTATAAATAAAAAATTTAAAAAAAAAGGGAAAAAAACCAGAACACTTTGTGTAGGCAAAAGTTTTGTAAGGTAAATTTATTCTGCAGTTGAAGCTCCTAGTTCATTTGTTATTGAGTTATTTTATTTATATCCTGCCTTCCTCCTGGAACAGGATCGATGGCAGCTTCTTTATTCCTTCACTTAAAAAGGAGACTAGATTTGTTCCCAAACTCAGCAAGCCCCCCTAAAAACAACAACCCTAGTCAGGCATTCAGGCTACACCAAGTGTGATATAAAAGGCTAATGGAAGACATTTCTCCAAAGGCATACAACATAAAGTGGACTGTCCAGCCATTTTTCAATTCCTGAAAAAGAGGAGAAACGGAGTCCAAAATTCAGATGCAAAATAGTTCCTTTGGATTCATAGTGAATCATCAAAATGACATCTAAAAACTCTGGCAGACTGGTCTAACGAAGCTCAAGTTCTCATAACATACTGTTGAGGAATGCCTGGACTGGGAATTGAAATAGGAGGAAATGCAGAGGGAACAAAAACTGCCTCACATATGCTAAGCCCCAAAATGTTTGCATCTCTATTATTTGTGTATGCTGGTGCTAGGGAAGTTCTTCCAGGAACAAGCTGATAGCTGTGAAGGTTACAGAGTACATTTTTATGCTACCATGCTGATTGACTGAGGGATAGGTTATGTAGCAAAGATTAGGGAAAGGACATTCATTTTATAAGAGGCTAATGACCAACTGATGCCTAGAAATTTTGACTTCAGTTGGATTGTTAGTTTCATGAAATCGTCCCAACACATGCACTTCGCAATTGTGAGCTGACAACCTTGACAAACTGTATTAGAATGCAAGAGCTCAGAACTCAGGACTTGCATTCTCTCCAGATTCTGGCCCATCAGGACGAGAGATTGAAATTCATTTCCTTTCCTAAATGAAATTGGGTCCTTGCTTCACTAGGCCCAATCTTTTAATGTGTCTTAGAGTTACAGGGCAAGAAAGCTCCACCTCCTTGATTTTTGCTGCACCTGCTCCCACCATTCTTCTTATGGGAAGCCAGATGGCGAATTTAACCCTGGCAGTCTTGGAAGGTCCCAGGACTCTGGTCCAAAAGAATCTCCTCCTGCCACAGTTAGACTCACAAAAACACCCTCAAAGGACTTTCAGAAAAACTCACCCAAACAGTGGTCAGTATGGTAACAAGCCAGGTCAAATCCTGTGGCAGACTGTCTGGAGATTTATCTGTCTGTCTGTCTGTCTGTCTGTCTGTCTGTCTGTCTGTCTATCTATCTATCTATCTATCTATCTATCTATCTATCTATCTATCTATCTATCTAAAAAAGGACCTACAACAACAAATACCAGAGCATACCAACACTTTTTCTCCAGATGGAGGAGCTCTGAGAGGGAGGCAACCTAATTTTTGTTTTAACACATTTAGCTACATTCTGCTTTCTCTCATTTCTTCCTGTTTCTCTTCTATTTGGCCTGAGTGGTATTAGATCTCCTCCCCGACACAAGAATCTTATATGTGGTTGTAGTAGCTCCAGAACTAGAGACTCAAAAGAATCCATCAGAGTAGAAAATGTAAGCTTTTTTTTGCTTCTCTTTTCCCCTTCCTGGGTCTTCTTTTTTCAAAAAATAAATTTATGAAAATCCTCTAAGGCTGACAAGCATCTCCTGCTGGTTTGGAGGCATGCCTAAGGGACTTGGCATATCACACACTGGCATGTGTCTCCCCACTCCAAAGTGAGAGTTCCAATGCTGGAGAATAACCAGGTATAGAGATTTCTGTGGCAGCTAGGAATGGAGTTCCAGGATCAGTTGTCTCTCACAAAAAGCAGATCTCTCTCTCCACCTTTGGAGAGGGGGAACTGATTAGGCCTGGGGTACCAACCAAAGGAGCATAGGATTACAGTCAAAGTAATTTTATTTAACAATGATTCATTGTCATCCACTTTCTTTCTTTCATGTCTCTGTGGCAAGCCTGGTCCAATGGATTGTGCCTGAATTAAAATAGAAATGTTTTCCCCCTGAGCAGTAAAGATACTTTGCAGTTATGTGTCTTCAGGTTGTCTCTGATGTATGGCAACTCTCTTATAGAGTATTATTGGCAAGATTTATTCAGAGAAGGTTTTTCATTGCTTTCCTTTTAAGTTGAGAGATGTTGATTTGCCCAAGGTCACCCAGGGGGTTTCTTTGGTTTAGCTGCTGCAGCTACCCCCAGTGCCCATTCTATGACTGGCAGAAAGTGGCAGGAGGAATGGTGAATTTTCTATAGAATCAAAATGATTGCATCATCTGCTGAGATCCTCCAGAATCCTGCAGTAAATGACATTATCATTATGTATCTGACTACAGGGGCATAGCCAGATGCTTCTCCGACCCCCTCCCACTATATAGCAATCATGGAATAGTTGTGGGGTATTGCAGGGGCTTAGCTGTGACTCGGGGGGGATGATTACTGCAGATAGTAGAAGAGAATACCAACCTCATCAATAACCAAATCATACATTGTTGTTGCTCAGTGTCTTCAAATAGCTTTCAACTTATGGCGACCCTAAGATGAATCCACTGTGGGGCAAGATTTATGCCAGTGGTTCTCAACCTGTAGGTCCCCAGATGTTTGTGGATTTCAGCTCCCAGAAGTCCCAGCCACTATGGTCAATGCTCAGGGCTTCTGGGAGCTGAAGTCTAGAAACATCTGGGGACCCACATGTTGAGAACCACTGATTTATGCAGTGAGAGTTTGCTTTCTCCTGAGGCTGACAGACTATTATCCACTCAAGGCCACCCAGTGCTGAATGCGGATTTGAACCCTGGTATTCTAGAGTCCTAGGCCATTTCTGCACTAGACTTGTTATAGAGCTATTATTCCACTTATTCCACTTTCAACATCCTATGGAATCCTGGGGTTTGCAGTTTAGAGAGGGGTCTTTTGAATGTGGGATAATAGCACTATAGCAGTCTAGTGCAGAAATGGCCCTAGTCCAGCCTTCAAACACTACTCCATATCTGCTCTATTACATAAAATTCCAGGTAGTAAAATAGTAGTAGTAGTAATAGTAGTAGTAGTAGTAGTAAAACTAATAATAGTAATACTAATATTACTACTACTACTACTACTAATAATAATATTGTTAGTGGTACCAATAATATCTGCCTGCCTGGATGTGGCAACCTCATTCACTGCAATAATGGAAGTAGCCTTCCAAAGCCTTTTCCAGTGGCGCCGGGCTACAACCGCAGTAGTTGGAACGGACTTTACAAGAAGAGAAAGCTGATTGCATAAGTGTGGTAAAGTTATGGATTCCCCCAAACTTATCTATTTTCTGTCAACACAGTTTGATGGAGGCCTCATCTGGCTGAAATCAATTTGGCAAATCTCCATGCAAATTGATTAGATCAGAATTTTATGCAGCATTCCCTTTCTTGGGCTTGTTTTTCCCTTTAGAAAGTGCTTCCAAACAAATTTCTGCTCTATTCTTAACAACTTCCAACCAAAAGCTACCTTCAAAGATACATAAATGTAATTATCATTTATATGAGTTTCCTTTCCTTTAACACTCTCTACTGAACCAGCTAATTGTCATATGGAGGATAGATTTATTTCCAATAGGACAGAAAGAAGAGCTAGGCTAGATCAGACCAAAGGTCTGACTAAGCCAGCATTTGGTCTGCAGTGTTACCATGTTGCAAATTACTTGGGCTAGAGCCAGGGGTTTTATACCCTATTTCCTGCCTTGAGGGATAATGCATGGACAAAGTGATAATTGCGTTCCCACACATGGACAAAAGGGGTCCAGAATGGGCTGCTTGTCTTAACTTTAGGTGACAAAGCATTGATCTGAGCACTGACAATCTTTTAATGTCTTGATTGGGCAAGGTAAACAGGAGAGATCTCTGTAGGAAATGTGCAAAGTAGGGGTGTTTGCCTACTGTACCTGGGCAGTTTTGTCTTCCATTGTATTTGGAGGTCAAGTTGTTGAAAGGATCATCCTAAATCCATTAACATCAGGAGTTTCCTTCTAATCTTCTTGAATTTATGACCTGGTCATGCTGAGGTCTTCCTGACCTAGCACAGACTTGGAGCCAGTGCCCTGCTACTGCATGCTTTGATACTTCTCACAAATTTTGGTATCCAGCTGGTTGCAGGGTATAAGATATGGTAACACAGTCCTGTGGCATAGTGTACCCAAAGCTTTGTCATGCTAATGCTCTCCAAATGGAAGCTTTAAGACGCATATTACAACACTAGAAAACAAGAAAAATGTTTCTTTCACAATGTACCATTAGAGAGATAAATGATAGATGCCATATGTCTCTTACTCATTTTACTTCTAGGCTAAAAAACAAAAACAAACAAAAAACCATACTTGCTCCAGTCCCCTGAATTATTTTGACTCTCCTTTTCTTAGGATCCCAGAACTGTTTTTAAGGTGGATGGGGCCCATTATTGGTAAGCAGATTGTCATGACTTGTACAGGTACTTGCAGGGAGAGGCATAATATTTTTTCCTATCCATTATTATTGAAGAATCTTTACATTTAAAGACTCTTACAAACACAATGTATACTTAGAAGAACTTTCTATCTGTTCAGTGTTGCTTACTTCTAATTAAGTGTGCATAGGATAAATTGTGGGCAGCTTTTATTATTCCAAAGAAGGCTCAGCTACAATTACTGGCTTGATATTTCTTAGCGCCTGATAATTTACTATGCTTCTGATTGATATTGCCTCAGGAGATTCAACCACATAGGATTCTTGGTGGTCTAAATTTACCAGGTCATTTCAGGAAGTATTTTAAAGTCTACAGATCCTATCTGGAAGCTAAGCAGGGTCAGCTCTTGTTAGTTCTTGGATGGGCAACCACCAACAAATGCTGTAGGCTGTATTTCAGAGGAAGGAACTGGCAAAGCAACCTCCAAGTATTCCTTGACTAAGAACATTTCCGCATGCTACTCTTATAGCACAATGATTCCACTTTCAACTTCCTATGGAATCCTGGAGTTTGCAGTTTCGGGAGGGGCCACGTGGCCCCTCCCAAAACTGCAAACTCCAGGATTCCATAAGAGGTTGAAAGTGGAATCATCACGCTATAAGAGTGTCGTGCGGAAATGGCCCAAGAAAACCCTATGAAATTAATGGAGTCACCATAAGTTGACAGGTAACTTGAAGGCGTGCACGCACGTGATCACACACACACAGCTCCCCAGCCTAATCTTAGGGCCTGTCTGCACTGCACTGTTATAGTGCTATTAGTCCACATTCAACATCCTGTGGAATTCTGAGGTTTGTGGTTTACTGAAGCTAAAGATCTCTCTGGCTGAGAATTCTAAATGCCCCTCCCTAAACTGCAAACTCCAGGATTCAACAGGATGTTGAAAGTGGAAAAATAGCACTATAACAGTGTAGTATGGAAATGGCTCTTAGAGTGGGATGGATCTGTCTCTGCAGGGGTCCATGCTTTTTGGATATCTTTTCCAGCTCTACAGTATCTTTTCTGATGGTATGAACTATTCCTGGTACAATCACACTTATATAAAAGTAGAATATTTATATAAAAGTATTGTGATATTAGCAGTTTTATCTTCAGTATCTTTTCAAAGGATCTCTAACATGAATTTTTGTTGTTGCTTTTCCGCAACTGCAACGGTCACCTGCTGGCTTGACACTTTCCTTGCAATGTCCACTATGACTCCCATAATGTGTGACATTTTATACTGAGGACCATCAACTTAGTAAAGCTATCTATAGGAGGTTCATTACAAAGCTTGTGGAATACTTTCTTTGTGGCACACTAACAATGCAGTCTGCTTCGTGGTGTCTCTTTTTGTTTTTATAATCATACTGTCGCTGTAGCGTTTTAGTACATTGTGTGTTACTTTACCCATAACTCTACACTGCTATGGCTTCTGCAAGGAAGTAGAGTTTGGAAAAGTTTCCTTTAGGATGACAGCTCCCATCATCCCCACTCAGCAGGCCCATATGGAAACTGTCCACTGGCCAAAAAAAATAACTTCTCCAAGTTTTACACAGCTGGTGGGTGGTTTAAAAATTAAATTAAATACATACATAAATAAGGATGATCCAGAGAGATTTAGCAGCTGTTTTACACATGCACACACCCTCCCCAACACTAAAAGGTTAAAAATACAAATAGAAATAGAAAAATCATTGCTGTTTATAGTATGGTGATTTTTGTTGCCAATCAAGACAAAACTGACACACTTCTGAGTATGGGTCTGCTCAGTCCACTCAAATGATTGCTTTAAACACTTGAACATTTAATTTGCTGTTTTGTTTTACTTTATTTTTGCAGTTCTATCTGAGCTATAAAAGGCACCATGTGATGTGGGGGTGGCAGAAGAGTTTTCTAAAAATAGTATCATCCACTGAGTTGAGACTTAAATTATTCATTCATTGTTGCTGTTCCAAGATCTTCAAAGACAACGTAGTGAAGCCTGGGAACTCCACATGTGAAAATTTAGGACAGTTGTTAATGTTCCAGTGATTGCTCTTATAATGATCAACAACTCTACTTTTCTAGACCATTTTTTGCATATAATTCCATGGAAGTTTGTTGATATTCTCCTAAAGGAGAAATCTGGACTGTTCTTTTGTGGGCCAGAATATCTCAGTCTTGGAGATTTTCCCCGTCTATTTTGCAGATGTATGAACTCATCATTAATTTGGTTCCAATCCATGTGTGTTCTGTGTAATTGCTACAGATTATAATAGAATCTATTCAAGTACTTTTCAGAAAGTTGAACAAAAGACTTCAGGGAACAATAGGCTAATGCAGAATAATGGATGGAAATTGTGGGACTGTTTCATCTTTTTTATTGCCTTTGATGTAACGAGTAATGAATGAAATGATGTTCTGAGTGCTTTAAAAGAAATAATGAATGGTGCTTAGGAAGGACATAGCATGATGTGAACATAGTTACTAGTTATTAATTTGAAGATATTTCTGTTGGATGACTGAAGTTGGTGAATGAAATAACTCAATCTCAGCACTGGATTTGGTATGTGTTTTTAAGATTTGGGAATACTTCCTGAAACAGTGATGAAAATCACATGTTCAAGGTTAATATGATGGTAATACGCATTGCATTTCTAGATGAACACTTAAGCACATTCCTCAACTTGTAAATATGTCAAAAATATTTCCACAACATGTAGTATAATGTACCAGCACCAGGGTCTAGAAACTGATTGCAAATCCCTACTGAACATTCCCCTGGTGGACAGTAAGAGCTCACTTCTGTGAAATGGGTACGATGACCCTCAGTTGGGCACAGGATCATATTATAAGATTTTTGCCATATTGAATTTACCCCTTGATAGTAAAACAAAGGAAAATATTAATATTAATCCAGCAAATTTATGAAAATACAACACACAGGAGTGGATGATTACAAGACAGGTACCTTGAAAGCACATATTGAAATCCTATTTTCTCATATGTCTGCACCTTGCTCCCAAAGTCAAGGATCACATTACACTGTTTCCACATTACACTGTTATTGTGCTATTATTCCACTTTCAATATCCTATAGAATCCTGGGCTTTGCAGTTTAGGTAGGAGCATTTACAATTCTCAGCCAGTGAGCTCTTGGACCTCAGTAAACTACAAACTCCAGAATTCCACAGGAAGTTGAAAGTGGAATAATAGCACTATAACAGTGCAGTGCAGAAATGGCCAAAGATTATTTAAATGCACTGTGCCACAGCCACCCACTTGCTGTTTTTTAAAAAGAATGTAAAAAACATGCTACTTAAAAAAAATTGAGTTAAAATACAATGTTAGATCTCACTTTTCTTTTTGCTTTATCTTGGCTATGTCTTGATGCCATCTTATCCACGTGATACTTAGTGCAAAAGGACCAGAAATAACACTTCAGCATGAATACAAGGGTTTTAAAAACACATTAAAGTGAGATATGTCAAAACTGGCTGAATCTATCTAAATATCTGGCCTCTGTCTGGAGATCTGGATCTGATTTAACAACCATTGGATAAGGAGAACAAGTGTAAATTAAATATCAGAGAACAGGTTTGGACTTATTATGAGGAATATGTGAAATGAACAACGTCAGTTTTTCTTCTGCCGCTCACCATTCTTCTTTTAGTTTTTATTATATAAAGTAGATGTGGTCCACTGGTGGACATGATCAAGTGTATTTATCAAAAGTGTTTAGCAGGCAGGCCTACTGAATATTAACCATGTTATGGTAAAAAGACTGCACATAGTTTTGTTCTTGAGAATAAGAGTTCTCTGTAGACTTGCCATACTTTAATATTGCCTTTCTGTCAGTGATTTTCATGCTGTGTAATTGGAGAGCCCTTATTGCCAGACAGCAGCTAGGTTGCTATGACATTAAACTGCTTGTGACGTCCCAAGGCCATGGTATGAAGAAATATATATATTTCTGGAGCCTGTACGTAAGAGTGACTATAAAGACAGGGATGTTGACTTTTCCTGATAGAAGCAGTTCCTATGACACAATGTGAGGTATGCCCATAGTTCAAAGGGGACATACTCCTCTACAAATTCTATGTCTGACGTTAAGGATAACTCCTGTTTCCTACTTGAACCTGTGAGGACATTCAGAAGGACAATGTAGATTAGACAGTTGAGGATCAGGACCATGGACAGCTCCAGGGAGAGCAAGCTAACATTCAAGATCAGGCTGGATATGAAGCTCATAGGTCATTCACAGAGAACTCCTTCCCCTGTATCAAGTGCTTCCCTCCAGATATTGTTGGACTGCAACTCCCAGAAGGCCCAGCCAGCATAGCCAATGGGGAGAAATACTAGAAACTGTAGTCCAACAACATCTAGAGAGCAACACATTCTCTGTCCCTGCCCTGCACAATACAGTAATTTCTGACAGGTTGCTGTGGGACTGTGTAAACTAATCTTTGCCCTTGTTACAGTTGTTACCAATGACTGTGCTGCTTGATCCTTCCTAAGAGAAGTGTTAACCACCCTATTAGATAGGACTCTGATTCAGACATCTGAATGAGCTCCAGAGCTGTGGAAAGCTACAACTAGAAAGCCCTTGCTCATGATATGAAAAAGCTTGCAAAATGAGGAATTATTTCCATCACAGGAGATATCAGCAATGGGCAGGGCTAGTCTGCACAGCTTTATGACATCCCCATGCATTTTAATTTGCTCTCTCTCTCTCTTTGCATAAAAGAGAAAAGGGGAAAGAAAAAAACACTCTAGGAGTATCATTCCAACTATTTTCTACAACTGATCAAAGCTTTGCAACATCCTTCAGAGAGGGGTTTATGAAAAACCCTCTGTAGAGAAGCCCCTTAACAAATGTGAATCCTTTAAAATTAAGAAATCAGGCTTCTACCAGGGAACAAGAACTACCATATCCTTTTTGGTAGGACTTCTGGAGCTGCATGTTGTTCAATGGAGGAGGCAACAGAGTCCATCTAGGAAGGCAGAACTAAGTCCTCTGGAACCAAGGATGGAAGCTTTGTTGTTGGAGAGCCTCATCCATAGAAGCCTCTAGTGAAGCATTCCACTGACTGAGAAGGTTTATGATCCTGGACCATGATCATGACAAACAACAGACCAGACAGACATACTTGCTTGAGAACCAAACACTGACTTGGGAAGCAAACACTCACATAGCCTGACTTTAAAGTTCAGTGATACCGTCCTTTGAATACAGAAGGTAGCAGGCACAGTTCCTGGCATCTCCAGGTAGTGGTTAGCTAGTAGATGATGTAAAGACCTCTGTCAAGTTTACAAGGCAGATTCCTGACTTCTGAGAGCATTTCTTAACTTTCTGGACATGATCTGGAATGAAGGTATGGAGCCGTCAACATAAGCATAAGGGGAATGCTGTGCAAGAACTGTCACATGGTGAAAGGCCAAGTATTCCCCAGGTTCTCTAGTTTCTTTCGCTCTCTTAGTAACTTGATTCAGTTCCTGAGCTTCTGGTGTATGAAAGAGTGTGATTGTCAGCAATGCTTTTTATAATAGTGAGAACAAATGAAAGAAAGAAAGAAAGAAAGAAAGAAAGAAAGAAAGGAAGGAAGGAAGGAAGGAAGGAAGGAAGGAAGGAAGGAAGGAAGGAAGGAAGGAAGGGAGAGAAAGACTGTCACTACCCAGCCTGCCTTGCTCCTAAATAAGGTTTTTGAAAGCAAGCATAGCAGTGGGGAGAGGAAGGAGCAGAGTTTGGAAGAATCAGCCCACCTCCCATAGCTCACATAGCCAGTAGGCCAATCTTCTCAAAGTTCTGAATGAAAATAGATATCCATGGGCAAAGATGGTGGTCCCTTACATCATATACAGTAATAGCAGTATGATTGCTCTTTAACTGTCATGGTCCCCTTCTATGAAATCTGGGAATTTGCAATTTAGTGAGGTGTATGTTTACGATTCTCAGTCAGAGAGCTCTAGTGCCTCGTCAAACTATAAGCCCCAGAATTCCATAGGATGCAGCTACAGCAGTTATAGTGAAATCATAGTGCTATCATTGTGTAGTGCAGTGGGAAAGAAGCCCTGTGAAAACTCTACTTCCAATACTAAAAAGACATTGCTAAATTACATCTAATTTCAGAGACATCTTTTTTTTTTTTCAGTTCTGTTTGCCTTGCTGAGCCATTGTTTTGCTCCTGGCTCAAGTTACAGTGGGGCTGAAATACAGATCCTATGAGGCTAAAGTCTGCCCACCCTTGGCCTACCACACTGAGCATCTCAAACAGCACTTATATTTTAAAAGAACTCTGCACCATTTCACCAAAATCCCAGGCTTTTTGTGTTCCCTTTCTCTCTTAGACTTCATTGTACAATTATTGAGCAGAAGGTGAGGAAAGAGTATCAACAATAAAGAATTCTGACACCATGGTACCCAAATCAGAATGTTATTGCATTTCCCACTGTGCGTGGTATTAATTAATGTTAATATATTCAATAGCAATTAAAGCAATAGAGTAGATTAGCAAGCCATGTGTTGGTGGTATTTTATGGGAGATTGATTATTGAGGACATGCTCAGAGAAGTTGTTCTAGCATATGATACAAATTGATTAGAGATATTAACTCTATCTTGTTAGTATGGCAACACAGCACGATTCTGAAACATCAAGCTATCTGCCCGATGTACGAGTTTCTCTCAGGGCTTGTCCAATTAGATAAAAGTGTTTGAAATGTTTAGCATATGTTCTGTTTAGTTTTTACATATTTATTTTAATATGTAATGTTGCAATTTTGTAATTTTATGCTTAAATTTACAACTTTATCATTATTAGGGCATTGTTTTTGTTGTATGATTCAAGTTGTTTCTGACTTAACGCCTTTCAGGAGATGTTCTGCAATGAGTGAAACAAGAGAATGAAATAACAGAAGGGCAATGGAATATTATGGCCCTCGCACATTAGGGAATTATAGCATTATGATTCCATTTCACCTGCCTTGACAGCAATCTAGGGAATCCTGAGTTTTGCAGTTTAGTTCGGGGGGGGGGGGATGCTATTTAGAATTCTCAGCCAGACAGCTCCAGTGCCTCACCAAACTTTCAATGCCAGGATTCCATAGGATATAACTATATCACTTAAAGTAGAATCGTTTTACTATAATTGTTCCGTGTGAAAGGGTTCCTTGATTCAAGGCCAGCAAACTACTGCTTTCACACTGTCTATCAAGAAGCAAAGCCAAGGACTACCTGTGAGGCTTGACCTGAATCAGAGACAGCTCCCATGTCAATGCAGTGGTGAATTCACTACTGAGTTGTTCATAAGAACAGCTGAGCAAGTTGAGAACAATAGTCCAATCTAATCTGGGGTTCTTCTCAGACAATCAGACACCTTTGTAAAGCCTAAAGCACTACATGAATGCTCTAGCATCCTCCAGCTCATATTCCGTTGTGTTGCGAAGCATACTGTCTCTGATACTGGAATTGGCCATCATGATTCATGCCACTAATGCCTTCTCATCCATGGCTTTATTGCATTTGGTTTTCAAAGCTCCACAGCCTAGTGACTGTTACTCAGTCCTTCTTCTGGCCTCCGAGGGATTGAAGAACAACCAGCATTAGCTGGACTTAATCCCCTACCAACTGCCATTCTCTTTTCCTTGTGTTCTTTCTTATTTAGACTTTAAGTCTGAGGCAGGGATCTGTTAGATAAATGATTTGTAAGCTACTCTGGGAGCCCTGGCTAAAGGGTGGGGTATAAATACAATCAATCAATCAATATTACAAAATCCTTACTGATAGGTGAGGAAAATGGCACCTGCATGAAGGGTTTTCTTCCTTTTTCTTTCTCTGACATCAGAGACAGCACACAACACTGATGCTGGGCCAAGAACCAGTAAAGACTAAATGCACGAAGTAACGAAGGACATCACAAGCAAGACCTCTGACTAGGCTGTACTGCTGCTCTCATTCTCTCCCTCCCTCCCTTTCTCTGTCTCTCTCTCTTAGATGAAATAGATTCCTGCAGAAATATACAATGTACAGTGAATGAAGCTATATTAAAGGTTGAATCTGTAGTTTTCCCATCAAACTACTATACAGTGGCCAGACTTCAATGCAAAGATCATGTTTTAAAAAATAATTGTTGAAACACATGGTATAGCATATCTATGAAAATAAATAAAATTATGGAATGTGAATTAATGGAAAATGCAGAATACCAGCAACTCAAGAGGTATTAATGTTCTGCACAGACAGTTGTATGCTTCTATGAAAAACAGAGAGCCTTCAAGATGCTAGATTGCTTCAAGGGCTTCTCACAGCTTGTGATAAGCCCTTGGCATGCATGTGTTCCATCGCAAAGCATACATAAACATACTTCTGCAATATCGATCTTTGCCTTGCCAATATTCTGTCATCATCGCCTCCATTTGTGAGCTCTTGCTTTCTGATTGCTCTCATCTTAATCACTGATTTTCTACGTCTTTGTATTTTCAATTTAACTGTTTTCTTTCCCATTTACACGTGTCCCAATTTTCATTTGTGAAATGCTGGAAGGTCATGTTGGTTTAGAATAATATTGGATTTCAAGCCACACTATTCCTACTTTCTCCCCAACATTTTTCTTGTTCTTTTGTAACAAAAACAGGAGTACATAATTGCCCTTTACATTTTTCATGCATTGTTGCCATGTTCTGCCTGGAGGAGGTCTCCTGAGATATGGAACGGAAAGGAGTAAACCCAGATAACAGGCTGGCAGTCGTCCCCTGGAAGCAAAGCCTGGTCCATCGAACACTGGCTTTTAAAATGGGTATTGGAAACTGACATTTGGACTGTTGCAGGCTAAACCAAAAGCAATGAAAACATAGGTAAAGGAGTGGCCTATTTAAAAGGAAAATACTGGGATAACAAAGCCAACTGTGCTAAATAACAGCTAACAATAAATGAGCACAGTCAGAGCTTTGTCTGTGCTGTAGAACAACCGGTCACCTATCTTTGGCATTGTGGTAATCCTGTTCTAAAATTTCCTAAACCTTGGTATGCTTTTTGGAGTCTTCTGTTTGTTTACTCTATGACCAGCTTGGAGTGCTGTTGACCACTCTGGTGTTTCAGACCCTCTGTGTATGACTCTGCACTGGTTTCATTCCTCTTTTGTTTGTTTCTCAAGCTACTCTCCTGTGAACTTGCCACTCTGAAACAGGACCATTCCAGTGCAAGACAGTAACTGCTAGGGAGGATGCTTCCCAGTGGCCAGGAGTCATGTTGTACCAACAATATTTGAACTGTCTGATCAAATTATTTCTCAATTTTTATGGATTATTATTTACTTGTTTAATGTATTTCCTGCCCTTCTTAAAGCTGAGGCTGAATGCAGCTCAGAACAATATATATATATTTTTCAAAAGATACAAATAAAAATGCAGTCAGAATGCTAAAATGCAACATATTTGAGGAGTTGCAGCTAAAATTATATTATATTATTATATCAGGGGATAAATTGATATTGCTGTAATAATATTGTGATATTATTGTAACATTATGGAAATAGTTGTAACTGCTGTCAAATAAAATGCTAAAATGCAACAAATCATCATAACAAAAAGCCATTTAAAAAGCACACCGTTACGAAGTAAAGTTATCTCACTTGCCATTATAAATACCTTCTCCAGCAGCCAGACACTTGTCCAAAACCAGCCTGAATAATACACACACACACAAAATATATATATATATATAAAATTACAGAAGGATAGCAGAGAGTTGGCTAACCTAGTCTCTTTTGAGAAGGACTTTTGATATCCATATTTATCAGTGTAGACAAGTAATGTGCCTAGGCAATTCATGGGATAGATAGAACACCTAAACTAGGAGTGGAAATTGTGAGATCCATGGGCTGATTGTGGTCCTGGGGAATCCAATAGAGCTTTTGGGACCTCCTACTTACCTCACTCTCCCTTATTCCAGAGTCCTTGAAATGTTATTTTATCAATCCCTCATTTTTGTCCCAGAACAAATTAAACACACACACACCCCAAGATATCAGATTTAGGATTCAGTTAGAAAACGTGTGAAAATACTCTGAATCTACCTGCACCCCAAAATCTGATACTACTTTCCCCTCCAGTCTAAAAATGACAGCAGGGAGGGACTATCACCATTCTGAGAGGGACTGCTGAGGAAGACAGAGGTATTTGGTTTCACTATGGGGGATACAGTCTGCTGGGAGGGGTTGGGGGAATTGGTCCCTGCCCCCAAGCAGTTTTCCACCCCTGGTTTACAGAGTTCCTTGAAACCAAACCAAATCAAACAAAGAAATTCCGTTCCTAAAATATGACTGAGAGTGATTCAACATTTATTTTCACTGTCAGCAGTGGCATCTGTGACTATGTATTGCAGCCCTGCAGAGCTCCAGAGAAACCCAAAATTGGGTCCTGAGACCTGCCAGGCTCTGGAGTATGTCCAACCTTGATCAAAATTTTACTGTCACAACATGGAATGCTATCATAGGCAAACAGTCATTTGAAAGTTTTTGCCCTTTAATAGGACTCTGTTAATTACCACTTTATCTTCATACTGGAAGAATGGCAACTAAGACTTTTGCACATAACCTGCAGTTTAGAAAATCAGTGATGGCAAGCGTTACATAGGCACAGCATTAAGAGTGATCTCTGATATATTTATTATAGCTGTCTGGATTCTATAATAATGTCTGATCTCTTTATGGGTGAAATCAATACTTGCATATCTTAGCAAGAAAAAAGAAAAGCCTTACATTTTTACAGAAATGTATAAAACATCTGTATATTAAACCATACTTTAACTGAAGATTTGCTGTCTATTTAAATTGCTTAGTTACAGTTCCAGTACTGACAAATTTGCTATGCTGACTCAGGATTGTATGAGTTTTATGTGTCACAGCCTTGTCAGATTTGACTCAAAATTATGGTTAAATTCAACTGTGCTATTTTTTGGAGAGAACAATTCTTTGAGACTTAATTACAAGCTTCATGTATGTATCCAGGGAAGGAGGTTCAAGGAAAAAGTTCAAAACAAGAAACTTCAAGAGGTGAGCCTTGAATGAGACTTTAATATATTCATAATGGTGTAGGTATGTTCCTTATCTTTTAGAGTTTGGAAGGATGAAAAAAAGGTAATGGATCTTTGACCAGCAGGATTCAAGATTCCCCACCACCACCAATCTACCCCTGTCAAGAGCTGATTGTAGAGTGGGTCTTGTGCATAAGTTTCTTGGAGTCCTCAGATGGGCAAGTATAGCAATAGATGACTTCTTGATCTGGTTCAACAGGGCTTTCTTTCTCTTCTTAATAGAAAAAAAATTAAATTTCAGAAGAAAAATGATGAATCCTAATGCTTTCAACTATGACTCACCTACTGAGAAGAAAAAGATAGGACAGGTCACAGGTGTTGGGTTAACTGGTGGACGCAACTTTATATAATTAGCCAGTATTGTAACTAGTAATCTCTCTTGGCCTGACACACCCCTTCCCCAACTTGATGGAAATGTCATTCACTCGTGCTCTGACTGCTGGCAGAATGGATCTCATCCCCATGCAGTTAATGTCCTGTTAAAAGGGTAGGGGGCAATTTACAACTGTGGCAATAGTGTCACAACCATGACATTGTGAATATGATTGCTAATTAGTCCTAGATTTACTCATCTGTAATTCTTCTATATTCATGATTGCTAGTTGGTCACAACTGTGACACTATTGCCACAATCATAACTCCCCTTTGCCAATCTACTTTTCTGGGCATCAACTGCATGGGGAGATGGAGGCCCATTCTGTCTGGTGATACAGAATACTGGACATTTCCCCCCAATATGATCTTGCACGGCTTACACAAGAGATGCCATGATGCACTGATTATAAGTTTCCATGTTTTTGTTGTTTAAATTGTTCTTCATTGAATATTATAATTGTTCTGTTCAGTTTCTGTAAAATAATGAGCAATATTTACCTTTTAAGAATATTAGAGCCATATTAGAACAGACCAAAGCCCTATCTAGTTCCATATTCTGTTCAATCAGTTGCCTATAGCAAACCCATCAGTAGGACATGAAGGTAACTGAAACTTCATCTTGTACATACTGCTTCTGATACTGAAAATGATAATGATTTCCCTTTCTTTCTTTCTTTCTCTCCCATCTTTGTCCCAAATCAGATCCAAGGCAGATCTGTAGCCATCTTTGTAGCAGCAACACAGGAGAGAAATATAACAAATAAACAGATAAATACAATAAAGCAGTGTTGTGCTTGCAATCCTACTGAGGTATTGTAGGTATGCTAACTCCTACCTCTGGTTCAAGACAAATGTCTTTTGCTTGGCTATGAGTAGCCACTTCCTTGGCTAGAGAAGGGCTCTCTGGGCTTATTATATTCCCAAGCCCTAGGAGTTTGAATATATGCTGATAGTTCCATCCTAGTTTTATTAGTATTTGCCATCCTGCTGTACTGCTGCACCCCGCTGAGCCTTGTGAGGGGAGGATGAACAGCAATTATACTAAGCAACTGCTTTTAACATTTTCATTTGGGCTCATTTTTCACTTGTTCAATATCCTACCTTTCCTCCAACAAGTTCACTGAGGGATGGAGTACATGGCTTTCCTCTCCCTCACTTTATTTTCCTAACACTTCTGTGAGGTAAGGTAATAGTGGGCTCTCCCATTATGTGGGCAAAACAGCTGGAGGGGGATTAGTCTCCCCTCCAGGTAAACAAAGGGATAAGGATGTGTTGGTCTTAGTTACATTTATTGGGGGCCAGGATCATGGAGGAGCAACAGAAATCACAAGAGACAATGGCCTAATGAGAATGATCAGTTGGGAAGATGTGTGAAAGCTTTGAGATGCTTCTAAGTTAGAGGTTATAAAACCTCAGGGTGCCATGAGGCAGAGAGAGACAAAGACACTGATGGAGAGGTGTGGGGGTGCTGGCTGCCTCACCTTCCCTTATTGTAGGATGGACAAAAGGGTTCAGACTGTGAACTTCCCATGACCTAGGACACTATCATATTATGAGCAAAATATGAATGTTCAGCGAGTCACTTTAGAGCTGATGTTTCTTTTTAACCTTGGCTGAATATGATTTTGGCTGTTTTTGTAACTTTGTAATTACCCCTCCTAGGTAATCTTCCTGAAGGAAGATGTCTTCATGTATAACATACCTCTTGTAAGACTGCTTGCTTAGAACAAAATCTTTCCTTTTGAGACCTCTTCTTGCCATGCTCTCTTCATGTGCTCAGTGCCTACACCCATATGTGTATAGGATTCTCATCTCCCACAGGAAGAGGAAGGAAAATCTCTACGGAGGCAGAGGTGGAAAAGTCTAAGTTATTTTTTTAAAAAAATAGTCTTTGTTAATGTAATGTATATTAGAAAACAAATACGAATACAATATAAAACACACAAATGTAACATAAAGCACACCAACACAATTGTAGCATCTAACATTTACAAGTAAAGTCTGTAGTAGCTGAAAGAAAGGGGGGGAGAAAAGATAAGAAAGAAGTAGAGAGAACATTAAGGAAAGAAGAAAAGGATTAAAAGTCCAAGTTAAACCCCTCAGTAACTCCCATAAGTTACTGAGTCACGTGGGGTGAAATAATGGATGTGGTAGCTAGATAGTCTTTGGGAATACCCTCTTCTACTCAAGAGCAGGAGGTAGGTCCAGCACAGTAGGCAAGCCTGAAAGAATGATCGCTCCAGGGTCACCTAGTGAATTTGATGATCAACCATGAAATAACAAGATCAGACACAGAAAACTGCTACTTTATTTGACCTGACCTATTTAAGTTGTGGGAGCAACCTGATGCAGGTCCACCTGAGGCCAAGTATCATCCCGTGACGACCTCCTCAGCCTTCCACTGGGTGAAGCACCTCGGTCCAGATACTATGGGTTGCTCCCCAGCCAGGCACAATTGGAAGGTAACCTGGAGAATTTCCACCCAAGGTGCAGAACCCTATAAGTGAGAGCCCAGATCCAAGGTTAACCTCAAGAGTAGCCTCCTTCCCCACCCTCTGGGATGCAGAACCCTGAAGCAGGAGTTCCAGAGTCCTGCCCTACGCCAAAAGGTAATCACTGAAGTCTTATATTCTCCCCCTGCTACACACCAAAGGAAGGCCTATTTAAAGATATCACCCAAAGCCAATTGTCCAAGTTCCACAGAAACGGTATGGGGTGGGAGTGGGGAAATAAAAGTGGAAAAAATTGCTATCCAGCCCTGAGATGACCAGATGAATCTCATACTGCACTGAGGGCAGGAAGGTCAATTGTACTGTGATGATCAAAGAGGGCACATGAAGGGGCAATCAGGCTTTCATAGCCTCCTGTCCAACCCCTGTCTTATGCTGTGATCTGGCAACACGAACCAGTCACCACTCACTCTGGCCTCTATCATGGAAGACACCAAATAGTTACCCTGTCCTGCTGCTCCATTCAGCACACAGGTCCAGGTAAGCATTAAGTAAGCAGTTGATGTTGAAACTCATTCCTTTTTCTGAATAAAACCCCCTTGTAACTAGGGTTGCCAGGTGTCCCTTCTTTGAGGTCCAGAAAGCTTGTCCTTTATAGAACTGGCAGGTCCTATTGTGAAGGAAGTCCCTTATTTCAGGGCTGGAAAATACTTCTATTTAGATTGAATATGAGGCGGGGGGAAATCTTGTATTTTGGAATGTGGGCCCCTCATAAAAACAGAAATGAGTCACAAATATCATTTATGAATATGGACAATATATTAATTTTACAAAGAAACACATGGCTAAGTTAATTGAAACCAATACATTCATTTTGGCATTTTGGTAGAAGATAAACTTATTCATAGCTACTTCATTATTGTCAACCCTGCATGTCACGAATTTCAACTGTGTCTTATTGCTGTTTTGAAAACTTGGCAATGCTACCTATAACAGTCATTACCCCAATGAATTACTTCCAAGGTCTGAACATAGGAAGACCTAAAATCTTCCACTATTCTTTCTAGCAGAGCCAAAGGTGAGAACAGATGAGAATAATTCGATCTGGAAGGAGATTTGCAAAAATCTCACATACATACCTGGGAGATGCAAATCAAAAGTAAATGTGAGATTACATTACAGTGCTTTGCATCAGGTACCTTTACTTTTAAAAATATACACTAGATGTTTTCTTTGTATTGTCTAGGAAACTTTTACATTGTTACATTCAAATCTGAGCTCCAGAGAACTTGCCATGGAAACTGCCATTGTATTATGCAGCCTTGTGACACCATGCATCAAAAAAGCACAATGAGACTGAGGGAAAAAAAATGTATTGTTACTCTGAAATCCTACCCCAGGGCAGAGCCTGACTTTATGAAAAACCACATTATAAAACAATAGAAAATAATTACTTGTTGGTTAAACATTAACATTTGAACATAGATGCTCAAAATTAGGGATGTGAATTTGTTTTAAATGAAACCCAAAATCTGAGGCAAATGAGACCCTTGTGGATTGGTTCAGGTACATCTGAAGGTACTACAGAGCTGGCTTGCTATGAATACCCCACATGTCATTGTTCTCATCCCTGCTCCTACCACTTTCACAATAGCTTTGACTGCCACTTTGCTCCAAGTAAAGTTGTCATTGTTGCCATTCTTCTAGTAGTTGTAGTAGCAACAACTGTGTGTTGCTTTTCTGAGCCAATGTATACAGCAGTACATAAAATAACAGACTGGAACTTGGGAAAGGTCTAGCCTCTAGTCCCCAGAGAACCATGAAATACTTGCCTGGATCTGCCTTACAAGCATCACTGCTGGGGAGGGTAACCATCTGATGGTCTCCATGAGAAAGACCAAAGGCTGGTAATTGGCACGTTGTGTCAAATCACAGCACGTGATGGGAGTGGGGCTAGAGGTGATTTAAAAAGAATGAGTTTCAACATCAACCATCCATGTGACCTCTTTCATCTTCACAGAAAGATTTACCCGCCCACCCTCAGTGCAGTGTGAGACTTGTCTAGTCAGTGATTACCCTTCGGCACCCTTTTGGTGTAGGCTGTGCAGTCCCCCTTTAGGACTCTCTGTCCCGGGGGGGGCAGGTAGGGAAGGAGGCTTCCTTTGAGGATAACCTGAAGTGCAGGAGCTCACTTGTTCTGAAACTTGGGCGGGAGTTCCTGGGTTACGTTCCAATAAAACTGGACCAGGAAGCAATCCAAAGTATTTGTATTACCCTCAGGACTTATGTCTTTTGCCCAAGGGAAGGCTGAGAAGGTTGTTACAGGGCTAACACCTGGGCCTCAGCTAGACCCACATCCTGGTTAATCATCAAACTTAACTAAACTATTTAACTAAGTAGCATATCTTGGCCTGAACCCCTCCTCTCCAATCCTGCCTTACCAGGCAGCAGCCACTGTACTGTCGATCAGCATGGAGCAAATGGATGTCTTCAATGCTTCCTACCAGAAATCTCCAATGCAACAATCAGAAGCAGGATCTCCATAAAAATTCCTTCTCGCAGTGGAGATTACTTGTAGGAAGGAGTGGGAACATCAGTCTGATGCATCCCAATCAACAGGGGAACTGACCTCTGTCATTCACACCTGGTAAGGCAGGATTGGGGGACTTTTACAATCCCTACATATTCCCTGCACTATTGAATATGTAGGTATCATGATTACAAATCAGTTACAAATGCATAACTCTAGGTTACACATATGTAACTGTGATCATTGAACTCCAGTTAAGGTGTTTTGTTTTGTTTGTTTGTTTTTCAAATTATTGAGGAGAGTGGGTTCCTCACCTAAATTATATGTGAAAAGGCTGGAGGGTTTTCTGTCTATTTCTTTAACTTTTAAACAAGGGTTTTTCCAGTGCAGAACAGTGCATGCTTCTCTTTCTTTCTTCTAATATGAATAATTGAGAGAGATGCATCAGCAAATTATGTCTAGTTGTTAGCATATCCTGGGAATACCTAGAGCATCATGTCCACCTTACATTTGCACGTCTTTTTTTTTATCATTTCTAGTACATTCCAGTTCTTGTGTTTTTGTTTGTTTGTTGCCTTTGTATCTTACAATGAAAAACTATTTAGAATACATTTATTAAATAAATATGTGAATGGTTTAATAAATAATTTTACTTCTGTTGTCAAAATTCATTTGCTAACTGTAATTTAGCTATAGTTTAAATCAGCTACAACTAGAAGATAAATTTCCCACAACAGCTGTAAATTTGCACTTTAATCTCTAATGTATTATCTATGTGTTAATTAATGAATCCCACAAGAGCCTCTGTACTGTAGTGCAGGAGTCAAATATTTTATCGATCTGCATCTAGAGAGACCAATACTTGCCGCCATATTTAGTGCTGGTATCATAGCCTTCTAATAGCAAGTTTTCCACTTAATATAGCAAGTACCTCACCAAAAAATGTTCTTTACTGCATGTGATTGACACAATAAATATCTCTCTGACAACTTAATAACCAACTGTTCTACTCTAGAGGGTTTTTTTGGAGTCACACTAGCATGTCATTAATCACAATTTACAACAGCAAATAGTTTTTGATTGGTTGACTAGTTTTCTTTTGACAGCTTTGCACTGTGTTAACTGTCACTGAAAATCTTGTCAGAAATTGTTTCCTGTCCTGTCTCTACTGAACTGTTTCAGATGTTACTGAAATAAAATAAAATAAATCAGAAGAATTGGTCATTTACAAAAGACAGACCATGGCTACAGAGACAGCTCTGATTTCAGAGCTCAGGTACATCATTCTATTTTTTTTTTAACTTAAATAGTAGCCTTCCTGGCTGGGGGAGGGAGTTGTAGTTTTAAAAAAAACTTTCCCAACTTCTGGAATTAATCATTAGAAGAGCCTTGTGTGTTGCTCTTGTTATGTGCCTTCAAGTTAACTCTTACCTGTGGCTGCTCTATCTTAGGTGGTTTGCCATTGTCTTCCTCTAAGGCTGAGAAAGTGGGATTTGCCCACAGTTACCCCATGAGTTTCCGAAGCTGAGGTGCCTATCTGAACCCTCGATTTGAATATATGAAGGACTATACCATGCTGGCTCCTTCCTCATTACTTAACCACATACTATACCACAATTGATTCTGAAGGTCCTAAGAACTAGAAGAATTTTGGAAGAGAACTAGGATGAGATACGATCATAATGTAAAGCAGGGCATTTCCACACTATCCTGTTACAGTGCTGTTATTCCACTTTCAGCATCCTACAGAATCCTGGAGTTTGCAGTTTAGGGAGAGGCATTTAGAATTCTCAGCCAGAGAGCTCTTTGGCCTCAGTAAAGTACAAGCCCCAGAATTCCACAGGATGTTGAAAGTGGAATAATATCACTGTAACAGTGTAGTGTGGAAAGGCCCGTAGTTTCACTTTATTTTTGGTAAAGGAATTATTTACAGGTCAGTATAGAGTACTAGTCTGAGCACTGGATTACAACTCTGGAGACCAGAGTTCAAATCCCTGCTCAGTCATAGAAACCCACTAGGTGAACTTGGGTGAGTCACACTCTCTCAGTCTCAAGGAAGGCAGTGTCAAACCACTCTGAACAAGTCTTGCTAAGAAAACCCCATGATAGGTTTGCCTTAAGGTTGCTATAAGCTGGAAATGACTTGAAGGCGCACAACAACAACAATTTAGACTACTGGTTGGATTTCTGTAATGAACAGTACTGTGCCTGAAGAGAACCCAAAGTTTATGCTTTTCCATAGTATGATGGTTACTTTGTGAACAGAGAAGTTGGAAAGTCAGAAGGTGACCATAAGGCCTAGATGATGTAAAACTATCTTGAGGAAAACAGTTTATTTAGACATACAAAATGTAGTAGGTTATTTAGTATTTCAAATTAAGTTAAACATGTATAAAACATTTTGAGAAACATTCCAAAACATCTTAACATGTTCTGTTGATAGCAGCTAACACAAGAATAAGATACAAAGAACAAATGTAAGATATATTGTTTGGAAATAGTCTCTGTGTGTCTTGCTTCTTACTAGAGAGTTTGTTTGTATGTCATAGACTTTTGCTGCTTAATTGCTGGTGCAATATGTTTTCATAAGAATTGTATATGTGGTTGCTTTAGGTGCTTCACTAAACTTGTAGAACCTTGGGCTACCAAGCCAGATACCACCCAACACTGCCTTGTTAAATAAACTGCTGAGCTCAGTCTGCTATCAGATTCCGTTCATGAACCTTACAGGGTTAAAAGAAATGCCCCTTCAACAAGATCTAGAAAATGGAGCCACATTACAGTGGACCTGAAGCATCTTCTCTGGTTTGTGCCCCATTTCTGGGCTCAGTTTAAAGCTCTAGCACATCCATTCTCTCACATCAGTTCCCTTGAGACTGAGATCAACATGTGTAGCTTTTTCTCAGGTGTCCTGGTCTCAGAAGTGAGGCAAAAAATGATAAGAGAGCTTTTTCAGGCCCTTTCCGCACGAGAAAGTTAAAACGGGCCAAGGCGTCCTGTCACAGAGGTTGTCCGCACTGTGGATCGGACTAGGTTCAGACTATTTACCTTAGTTCCTCACCTTAGTCCGATCCAAACACCCCCAAGTGGTCCTCCAGCGCGCTAAGTGAAGACCGAAATAATCCGGTCTTTCAATCTTCTGGAGCGCGCCATTTCGTACCTGCTCACTTGTGCAGATGTGCAGGCTCGCACCAATGTGAGCCTGCGATCAGCGGAGGGTGGGCCATGGGCGTGGTCAGCATCAGTGGTTGGTCCAGACCCATGAAGAACAGGAAGCTGCCATTTTCAGTCTCAGCAGTGTGGATCTACGGACCTTACACTGCTCCAATTCGCCCTGCAACAAGAAAGGAGCCCTGCAGAAGAGCGTAAGGGAAAGTCCGCGTTGCTTTGAAGAGAGAAGAACCAGTAAGTAATGGCACAGAGCAATTTACTCGCCTCATGAGGAAAGGCCTCAGTGGTGGCACCTCCAATTATCTCCTTTGGGAGACTGCTCAGTAATTCTCAATTTACTATTATTTTGGTGCAAGACTATGCTGATCTTATGGAGTTATACTACTGTTACTATTTTAACTTATACTGGTCATTTAAATACTTTCACTTTTAGGGATATTTTGTACTGAAGCCACAAGGAACAAGAGCTGTACAAGGAGCAAGTGTTGGAAATAAGATAAATAATAACCTTTCTTGACTGACAGACTCCAGTAAATGTACCCCTAGAGTTCAGATCAAATAGGAGGATGCCAACTACTAGTTGTGATGGTGTCCAGACAGTTATATTTTGTAGGAGTCTATTGCTGCATAGCCAAAGACATGGGCTTTGCTTGCTTGCCCTAATACATTTAATTTGTTAGATTTTTCAGATTTTGAGAAAGTTATTTTTTTGGACTAGACTCAGAATCTCCCAGCCAACATGACTGTTAGGTATTCTGGGAGGTGTAATCCCCAAAAGTAACTTTCTCACTTTCAGGTGGGTTTTCTTTTCAAAGTAGCTTTTAATATACAGATGACTAAAAGAAGTGAATGTACTCTGCTATGAAATCATCCCTCTTTTCTGATGGATGGTAGTTATCACAACAGTTCTGTCCTGAGCTGCTCTTACTGATTTTCTGTTCACTCTTTCATTGCACTGTGTGATAAATGGAATCCTCATTATCTTGAGAGCTCTTTCTCTCTGCGTGCCCCCTACTTGCTTCTTTGATTTCGTCTCATTCATTTTTTTTTCTTACTTCCTGTCATCTATGATCTGCCAACAAAGTTCAGCTTTGTGGCTTTTTGAGGGATAGGGGAAATTGCTGTCCAACTTCCTGCAGCCATTTCTTACCTTCCACAGTGTTATTTCTGAAGAATCTCATGTCTTTTTATGTTTCCTGTCCTGTAACAATCACATAGTATACCTGGATTCCTAGAATTCCTCCACCATACAAGGAAGACAGGAGGTTGCATGGAAAACAGTGCTTTATCCCAAAGTGGCCATCCAGCACTTAATGCCTTATCTAAAAATATGGTGATGTTTCCCAAAGAAAGAATCTGTTTCTTTCTCATGTGGTAACTGCATTGCTTTGTATGCCACTTTTAAAGTTCAGATTAAAACCCAGACTGGACATGACATTCCACTAATGTGGAAGGTGCCACTGCAAAAAAGTAAGGAATAATATCATGAGTATCTGCTTTTTTTCTTGGTTATTTTAATAACGTGGAGATTCTGTAGTCTTTGTGGCACATTACAGGAGCTACTTTATGAAAGGAATGTTCCTAACTCTGACATATGCACACTCACACATCAAAACACCTCCAGAATTATAGTTCAGTTGCAAAGTATGGCACTTGCAAATTTTCATATACATCTTTGAGGTATTTTTAACAAAATTGTAGATGTTCCACATCATTAGCACTTTTCAAGCAGTTAACAAATCTAATAAACAATTAAAAGGAACTTATAATATAAATAAAACAGGATCAATCAGATTAAACTAGAGGTAAGAGCATAATTTATCTCTGACTACTTCTACTTCTTACACTTTTATGAGGCTTAAAACATTTGTGATTTATGACAGTAGATATCCACACCAAAGGTGGGAGAGAAGTAATTAGGACAAGATCAGCCATGGCAGACACTTCTTTAAAGTACAGCTATTGCTGAGCTATTGGGAGTTTGAAGGCACAGTCTTATTGTACACAGAATTATAGAGTTAGAAAGGATCCTAAGGGCCGTGGGTTGTGGTGGTTTTTCAGGCTATGAGGATGTGTTCTAGTGGTATTTGCTCCTGATGTTTTGCCTACATCTGTGACTGGCACCTTCAGAGGATCTGGAGACATGGAGGTGGAATGTGTGAGAGGGATTTGCATTTGTGATGCATTAGTGATGCAGCTGGCCTGTAAGACAGCCTACTGTTGAGTGGACTAGCCTCCAGGGTTGCGTTGTTTGTCAGGGGATATGCATACCAGTTGTGTGTGCATTTATTTAAGTACTCATTAGCAATCCATTGTATTGTTTCCTGTAGAGAGACCTCCTGGGTCTGAGAGTTCATTGGCATATTTTTGAGTCTTGATTCAAGAGTTTTTCAGTACTGGTAGCCAACTTTTGTTTACTTTCTGAGTTTCTTCTTTCCTGTTAAAATTGTCAGGTGTTTATGGATTTCAATGGCCTCGCTGTGTAGTCTGACATAGTAGTTGTCCGAATGGTCCAGAATTTCTCTGCTTTCAACTAGCATTCTGTGTCCAGGTTGGTTTATAACATGTTCTGCTACTGCTGATTTTTCTGGCTGGATCAGTCTGCAGTGTCTTTTGTGTTCTTTGATTTGTGTCTGAATGCTGCATTTTGTAGTCCCTATGTAGACCTGTCCACAGCTGCAAGGTATGCAGTAAACTCCTGAAGAAGTTAGAGGATCCCTCTTGTCTTTTGCTGAACGTAACGTTTGTTGAATTTTCTTGGTCAGACTGTAGATTGTTTAGAGGTTATGTTTTTTCATCAGTTTCCCTATTCAGTCAGTGACTACTTTGATGTATGGTAAAAACACATTTCCTTTGGGTGGCTGTTTATCTTCACCCCTGTGTTTTTTTCTGGACTCTTGAGGCTCTTTTGATGTGCGAAATGGAGTAACCCTAAGAACCGCCTACTTCAACACCCCAGCTTGCAATAATACACAGCTAAATCACCCCTGAGTGATGGGCATCCAGCTTCTGTTTAAAGACTTCCAGTCAAGGAAAATCCATATCTGTCCCCCAGCTCTTTTACCATCAGGAAGTTCTTCTTAAGGTTTAGGTGGACTTTCTTATTTTTGGAATCAATTGGTTCCTGTTCCTTGAGCACCAGAAAACAAGCTTGCTTCAACTTCTGCATAGCTATTAATTGTTTGATGATGACGATGATGATGATGATGATGATGACGATGATGATGATGATGACAATGATGATGATGTCAGGGGTTTCAGAGTATGAGTGTTGTGTGGCCAGGAAAGGTTTTTCTAAGTGGATGCTGAGATGATGTGATGTGGCCTTGAGGAACAGCTGCAAGGAAATGTTTTGGCTAGCCTGCCTTGAAAGGTCTTGCATCATCACAGAGTACCTAGCATGAGGATGCTGTGTGCTGTAAATGCAATTGGGTCACCCCATATGGACTGGGGTGTGGTTAACCCCTTAAAAAGGCTTAGGTGTAACAATGTACTTTACTTTAGGTTCAATTGCCTCTGGTCATGCTGTAGGGCTATTTTTTTGTATTGCATCTAGACATGCAGTCAGTCTGCTTTCCATTCTGCTGATTATTGTGCCTGACTGTTTATGCTTCTTGGCATGCTGCCAGAAGCCCTAACTATTATCTTATGTGCTTTTTTCAATAAACAACACTAAGATTTATTGTTTTGAGTCTGTGAGACTTCTTTTTCCCTATCTGGAGCAACTGGCTGCAGCTGGGCCTCACTTCCTGATTAGCACTCTGCACATGCTCAGAGATGCGTGCCCCACATTACCCTGATAGATGATGTATTAAATCCAGGTATTTAAAGATAGCTATCATGTCACTGCTAAAAAGACAAATGACTGTGTCCTAGAGCAAATCAAGCCTGAAATCTCCCTAGAAGCCAAGATGATTAAACTAAGGCTGTCTCCTTTGATCATAACATGAGAAGATTTGATTGACTAGAAAAGACGGTAATGTTTAGCAAGATGGAAGGCAGTAGGAAAAGAGGTAGACTTAATTACAGATGGATTGATTCAATCAAGTGAGGCATGTCCCTGAATCTGGAAGACCTGAGCAGGGCAGTTGAAGATAGGATGACTTAGAGGTCACTCCTTCATAAGGCCTCCATAAGTCAAAGTCAACTAGATGGAAGTTAACAACAACAACAACAACAACAAAAACAATAACCATATCACTTCTCAATCTTCACTTCTCCAAGCAATCATACACAGTTTCCTAAGCCATTCTTGATAGGGTTTATTTTCCAGACCCTTTCCCATCTTGGTTTATCCTCCAATAGACATGTTCCAGCTTGTCAATATCCTTTTTGAACTGTGGTGCCCAGACAGGGAATTCTTGCCAAAGCAGAATAGAATTTACTGTTTCTTTCCTCCATCTAGACACTATATTCTGGTGATGCTACCTAAAATTGCACTACTGTTTTTGGCTTCAAGTTTTGATTCAAGTTTAGTTTGTGGTCTACTAATACCCCTAAAACTTTTTCACCCATACTGTTGTCAAGCCAGATGTTGCCCATCCTCTATTTGCACATTTCAATTTTTTTCCTACTTAAATTTAGCACTTTACATTTATTTGTGCTGAAATTAATTTTGTTAGCTTTGGCCCAGCTCTCCAATCTGTTCAGGTCATTCTGAATCCTGTTTCTTATCTCTGCAGTATCAGTTGCCCTTCCTATTTTGGTGCCATCTCCAAATTTCTTAAGCATGGCCTCTATTCCATCATCAAAGCTGTTTATAATGATGTTGAACAACTTTGGGCTTAGGACAGAACCTTGTGATACAGCCAGTTTACTGAACATAACCAAAGCTTTAATCCAATTATGAATACCAGCTAGAGTAGAACCACTGAATCATGAGAGAGTTTACAAGGTGATACCAATGTTAGTTCCACTCATTCAGCAAATTAGTGTGGCTGATACTAACATATGAATTTAAGCCACAGATGAGAATCATGAGGTTCTTCAGAAACTGTTAGACTCCAAGCAGTTAATATTCTTAAATATTATAGATGCTGGCTAGGGCTCCTGAGAGTTGCATTCCAACAACATGTGGTGGGCTGTATTATTTCCACCCCTGATTTAAACAATAGTGTCTGTTTGGTCAGTATCTGGATAATAGATCAGCTGAGTATTATATGTATGCCAGTGGTGGCTGTTGGTTTCCATGTTACTGGGGTAGTGAATCCAGGTTTCAGCTGAACGTTAAAGGAGCTATCCAAGGTGACAAACCCTATCTCCATTAGGTTCAGCACCGGGGACAATTCCTTTAATATGCAGACTATAACCCAGAGCAGATTCACCATGTCACTAACATCTGAGCCACCAACTGCAACTAAGGTATGCTGCTGACTAAGCAACTATGCCCTAGCTGATATCTTGCAAACCACCCAGAAAGCTACCATTAAATTCAGATCAATGTTTCCCTACCTCTGCTTTACATCAGGTAAATCTAAATCAACTGGTGGATCTCCAAACTATTCGCTGTAGATTAGCAATGTTTTATGACTCCCAACTTTTTAACAATAGCAGCAACAATATATAGCAACATAAGTTGCTTCACCAAAATGAAGCAGTCCTGGAGTTAACTAGGATTTGTCTGCAACTATGCACAGGACTATCAGTTCTACTAAGTTCTTGTACTAAAAACAAATGAATTTTTAGCATATATCCTTTCCAGAAGGGTTTTTTTAAATGGATTTTGGGATTTTCTGCCTACACTTAGGCAGAAAAAATGGTATGCAGAAATATAGGATGGAGGACACGTGGCTGGCTAACAGTACGTGTGAAAGGGATCTAGGAGTCTTCATAGACCACAAGCTGAACATGAGTCAGCAGTGTGATGCGGCAGCCAAGAAAGCCAACGCAATTCTTGGTTGCATCAATAGGACTATGGTGTCTAGATCGAGGGAGGTATTGGTACCACTTTATTCTGCTTTGGTTAGACCTCATCTGGAATACTGTGTCTAGTTCTGGGCACCCCAATTCAAGAAGGATATGGATAAGCTGGAGCAGGTCCAGAGGAGGGCAACCAAAATGGTGAGGGGCCTGGAAGCCATGCCCTGTGAGAACAGACTTAGAGAGCTGGGTATGTTTAGTCTGCAGAAGAGAAGGTTGAGAGGGGACATGATAGCTATGTTTAAATATTTGAAGGGATGTCATGTTGAGGAGGGAGTGGGCTTGTTTTCTCCTGCTCTTGAGACCAGGACAAGGAGCAATGGATACAAGCTGCAGGAGGGGAGATTCCACCTGAACCTCAGGAAGAATTTCCTGACAGTCAGGGCTGTCCGGAAGTGGAATGTGCTGCCACAGAGTGTGGTGGAGTCTCCTTCTTTGGAGGTTTTTAAGCGGAGGCTGGATGGCCACTTGTCGGGAGGGCTTTGAGAGTTTTCCTGCACGGCAGGAGGTTGGACTGGATGGCCCATGTGGTCTCTTCCAACTCTACATTTCTACGATTCTATGATTCTATGAAAAAGAAGATCCCACAAGCTTGGGATATTCCCATCACCAGTGAAGCTGCTACACAGATACACAGTGGCTCTGCTGTGGTCTTTTCCAGGAGTATCTGGAAATGCTAGGAATGAACCTAGAATCATTTATATGCATACCCTGTCCTATACTATGCTCTTTACCTGTATTACAGACTTTGCAGGAATCGAGTTGCAGTGGAGGCAAAGCCTTAAAGAATTGCATTTTGGTTTGGAACTCCCAAAATCCTTTATCCAGCATGGTAGAATCCAGAAAGTAACTTTTTCAAGCTCTGCCTCGAGGTTACAAGAACATAGCCAGATTATATATGAGAAGGATGTTAAAACTCCACTTACTGCTTGTATACTAAATCCATGCGTATTATAATTGTGAAAAATTTGAGAAAGGTCTCCAACTCTACTTTCTATTCCTATGTTTTCATGGGGCATATGTAGGACTATGCATAGAATATGTTGTAATTTTGAGGGGCAAAGAGATCAGCCTGTGGGTTGAATCTGAGAAATATTTGAACTCTGTCAGGCTTGCTTAATTAGAGTTGTTAATACATCCAAGTTATCATTTGTACCTCATTATAGTGAAAAGTATTTATTTAATATGCTGCTAAACATATGTGAGGGTCACTCCATGTAGGGTGACATTTAAATTGCCAGTTGCCATTTCTCAGCAATAAATTGTGCCATTTCCCATTTTTAGTCAGTCCATATTATATCATAAAAAGAGTTGGAAAATGCCAGCATAGCATTATGCACTTAAGTGGATCATATTCATACCCAACACGCTGCAAGCTAGCGCAGAAAAAGAAATGTTAAGACTCTCCTGCCTTTTACAAAGGTTTTAGGCTGAAATTTGGCATCTATATAACAAATGTTTAGGAACATTAGACCTATTCCATTTCTGCCTCTATGCAGTTTTCCTCTCTTATCCCTTATTCTCTGGCCAGTGCCCAGTCTTAAACTGAAACACAAAACCAAATGTTGGGTAAGTATAATTTGTGAGCATAATATGGAAGACTGTGCTGAGTTTTTTTCCTACTTATACAGTGTGGAAATTAAGGTGTGCGTATTTTGACAAGCAGTTTCTGAGCTTATTGGAGCAAAGGTAAAACTAATAGGTGCTGGAATACTTATCTTGAACCAAAGGGTCTGTTCTCACAGTTTTTATTATGATTTTGGTATTTGTTTGGTTACCATTATAATCAAGGTATTCAGGAAGCCATCTTGCAATTTGGCCCAAGGAGAACTAAATCAGTGAGACATCATGTTGAAATTTGTAATGCAATGCTGGAACATCCAGCCTAGAAAAACTATATAACACTGATGCCTGGACATTTGTAATCATTTCTGAATATTATGGTATTGATTCTCTTAACTGAGAAACATTTTCTCAGCTAGCTACTAAATATTTGACACCAACTCTTTTAAAAAGAAAGGTAGTAATGCGATTTTGTCAAAGGCAGGACTTATCTTACAGTAGCAGTCTTGCCGAGGTGTGCTGCCCATTGTCCTGATATATTCATTTAGATACTTATTTGATATTCCACTTTTTCCCCAGTATGGAACCAAAAGCATCTCACGACACAGATTAAAACAAAATACTACTAAAAAGCAATTGTAATAAAAAATAACTTATTAAATAAACTATCCTATTAACAATGGCACTAGCTGAAAACAATTTAAAAGCATTTAAAACATAATATTGAGAATAAAAGTATGGCACCTCCTGTCATTTAAATGCTCTTTCACAGAAACAAGGAAAAATTTCACACTATACAATTATAGCACTGTGATTCTACTTTTAACTACCATGGCAATATCCTATAGAATAATTGGATCTGAAGAATCCTAGAACAATGATAGGACTGTAGGAAAAAAACTCAAGTAGATGCTATTATGGAGAAACATGGCAATTCTCCTATTCTGTCCCAACAGCTGAAAAATGATATTTAAAAAGGAGGAGGAGGAGGAGGAAGAGGAGGAGGAAGGGAGCAGTGAGCCCCCTGGCTGCACCCTCAATCTTAAGTATTTCCCCTATTTTCTTACCTACCCACTTTCAGGAAAATGGCTGAAGATTTGCAGATTGTGAATTCAGAGGAGAATGCGAGTTCAGCACCACTTTAATGACCATCAGAAAAACCAGTTTCCCAAATGCTCCTAAATGGATTAAAGAGATATATCAAATGTATCAGAGATGTATGTGCAGAGTTGTGTGCCACTGTGAGTAGACCTGTGCTGGCATTAGAATGCACATACCTAGTAGCAAATTAGACCACTGGGCTTGAAGACTAGGCTTTTGGTAATAATGAATGTGAATGACAAAATAAATGTGTAATTTAATGCCTAACTGTAAAACAACCAGATTGTATCTGCAGCATTTGAGTGCCTTGAAACTGATGGAACTGTTTCTTGTGCCGACACACTGTGCCACAACTTGGTAGCTCTCTCCACCAGCTTTTGATAGATTAATTCACTGTGCATATACATTGACAATCATGCAGCCGATAGCTGAAGCAGATGATGGTGAAATGCTGCTGTTGGAAGGGCCCTTTCTGAAGCTGCCAGACGGCCACCTCTGGTATTCATTTTCTCTCTCTGCTTGATCATGCTCTGAAGGAGGGGGACCTATGGGAAGTGTGAAGATCAGCATGTTCTTTCTTGCTGAGCTACTTTCTGCGTGACATAGAGGGACAGAAGAAAATATGTATATCTAGCACCAAGAAAGGAAGAACAAAGAAGAATATCAAAAGGAGGGAAGGATGGAAGAAAGTAGGCTTCTGCATTGAAAACTGGAGAGGGTTTCTGTACTTTAAGGGTAGTGTAGAGGAAGGAATTTTAACAAGCATTGTTTGTTCTCTGACTGTATGATAATTGACACCTGCTGAAATCTCATCTTCTGCACAGCCGTTAAAGGTATACAAGCCATCTTCAGTTTTTAAACTGGTAATCCTTGAAGAAATGGAAGAAGGATATCAAAATGAGGAAAGAAGGGGACAAATCGAAGGAAGATGGCAAAAGGAGAGAAAGAAGAAACAGAAGGAGGATAGGAAAAAGAGGGAAGGAGGAAAGAATGATAACAAAAGGAGCAAAAGAGAAAAGAAATGGAAAATGGAAAATTCTAGGGAGAGAATAAAAGCTACCGTGTGTCTTTGCCTTCAGTTTGCTGGCTGCATGCTCCAGTGTTTGGAGACTCTTGGGTAAGATCAAAAATGGCCCAAGACATTTTGCTGCCCAAAGTAAAGGACAAGATGGCACCCCCTCCATTCCATGTACAGAAGCCAAATGGACTGGCAATAGCATAGCAATATATAACAATCTCCACAACACCTGAAAAGGGAAGATTAGTTTAGAGGTATAATTCAGACTGTGTGGAACACACAACTCTGTCCTTCAAGAGAGGGCAAGGACCAAGGAACTTGAAGGAAAAGCTTGGTGGTGGAGTTCTGCCTCTGCTGATTCTCATAACTTGCCACAAGAGGCAGCTGTCTTACTTTGTCTAATGGCCAATCTGCTTTCAGTAAGCCTCATCTTCAGCTTTGGCTAAACTGCTTTTAGTATGTCCCACCTTCTTGCTATTGTCAGCCCTGGCTGGTGTTATCTTGTGAATTGGGGGTCCCGGGAGGGGTACCCAAACAACCACACAAACTAAACAAGATGGGGAAATTAGCTGGAGCACTCTCTTGGCTAACGAGAGGCAGGGTAACTTAGCGGGGATCTTTTACCCTGTGTATACAGCGTCGGGTCAGTGAGTAGACAAAATAGTTCAAACTAGCAATGAGATTTATTAAGCAATTATTAAGAAAAACACAACCACACTTGCTAACTAGAAATAGGAAGTAGAGTTTTGGCGGAATGGGTGATACATCACCAATCTCGCAGTCCTGAAGGAAGCCAATTGGAGAGAAGGAAACCCGGCGTGGCGGCTGAGGGGAGCTCGCAGGAGAAGCTGCAGCAAGGCGGGGTGGAAGTTCAATGAAGTCCGAGCGTTCCAGCGAGAGATCCAAAGAGGTCTCAGAACTGAGGATTTTTATAGGGGAAGGAATGACCGTGGGCTAGTCTGGTCTTGGGCGAAAACAATGAGTTTTGGACTGGAGACAACGTCTCCAAAAGGTCAGAATTTACATGATTGTGTTATAGACCGAATTGACAATAGTATGGCCAGTATGTAGATGTGGCTAGCTCGGCAGTTAAGCACTTAGCTCGACAGGGTGCCGTCTCAGGGCAGAGGTCTCTTTGTTTTGATATGCATCTGTAATGAAGGTGTTTGTTTTGGGAGGTCCCCTAAAGCAGATCTGGCAGTTTCTGGCTTGCCTTGGTATAAACAAGTGTGAATAGCCATGCCTAGCTTCGTGCTTCTTCGGTGGCCTCACAAACACTTGGCTGGTGGCAGAGCAGGGCTGAATTGTGCTATCAAAATGATATCTAAAGGTTACCAAAGGCCAGACCAGTTCACAGTGATAACACTGGGGTTGACTCTATCATTAGGCAGAGTGGTGCAGTTAATGGGAAGATGGTGAGTTGATTGTTATTGAATTTATTATGGTTGCAGGAAAGTCACTTAAGGGTATTTTTTTCCTCAGATGCCAAAATTACATGACTTAATGTTGATCCTCTGTACCTTGCTGTGGAGGTGGGTTGAGCTGGAGTGCATATATATATATATATATATATAATTTTTTTTGTAGGGTTGCTTGGTGTGACGAACCTGTTGGGAGGAGGTCTTGACAACAGAGCCTCCTTGGCAACTGAAAGTGTTTAAGCTGATTGGCTGGTGAAATGGAACCTTGGATAGCCCAGGGGAAGGGCCGGTGGAAAGAGGAAAAATAACGGATTTTAACTTTCTGGTGTGTGTTTGAAGAGGAGTGTGATTTGTGGTGTGTTTGGGAGAAGTTGGAGATTTGAAGAGCTCTGTGGGAGAGAGAAGTGAGAAATTGGGTGTACGAGAGATAGTGAATGAATTGAAAGAGAGCGAGAGAGAGAAGAATGGTGTGCTGTTTATAAACATTTAGATACAAAACAAATTTAAAGCAACAGTGTTACAATAAATGTTTGAAGTTCTGTGTTCCTTAAAACAGTGTCACAGAGTCTTATTTTGAATCCTGGAATATACACACTACCAACAATATCATCTTGACCTTAGTGCCAACAGTACCACAGTCTTGGAAAATATAAATCGCTGCTGATCCTTACATCTGAGAGAAGGGCAGATTTAGGGAAGGCAGTAAAGGGGGAAAGTCCTGAAAGGAAGAAGCCAAGAGGGGGGACAAGAGTGAGGAAGGGACTGCGTTCTCAGAGAGGGAGAACTGAGGCAGGCTCTGGCTTGATTCAGAGATTTCTCTGGGTGTTCAGACCTGAACACAAAGAGGTGTTAGGCTGGGCAGGCCTTGAGTGCAAGGCTTGGGTGCGCCTTTCGCACTCAGTACTGACGGGCGGTGTTTTTTCCCCACGCATTTAACACTTGGTGAATAACAGGAGAGGGTTCCTGTGCCTTAAATAATTGTGCGAACCTTGCATGAAAAGTGGCACCTATCAAAATTCTCTTTTCAACACAGCTATTAAAGTGACAGGAGCCCTGTCCTGCTTTTCATGTGGGAACCCTAGTAGGGTAAGCCTTAGAGAATTCTCTGTAAGGATTGCTTCTTTTTCCTGTTCACCTATAATTTTATTAAGGTAAGAGGAAAAAATAGCTGCTGTGCATCTAGCAAATATCTAATTTGGTCTTGAAAGTGGTTCAGATCCCTTAAGTAGTTCATGACCAACCTGTCAGCTTCCCAATTCATTAGGGATGTTTAAAACCAGTTCTTCCTGCACTAGAGCTTAGCTATCTGTCAAATACATCACAGTTACACTCTGCCCCACACTCATTTTTTTCCCTTAGTTTTTACTGACACTCACAGAAAAGTTCTGCTGCACTTTGTGTCAGGATTTTTTCAACACTGCGGTTAGCTCCAGTGGGAGCTACCGTAGGTCCCCTCTGAATTCAGCACTCTGGACGTATTGGAGGGATAGCTGCTTTCTCAAGAGAATAAGCAGAGGCACTCACATAGAAATCCTAACAGCTTATTTCCTGGAATCAGAGTTTTAAGTGCTTTTCCTATCATTCACAGGTCATTAAGAAGAGCAGTTTAAAAGATTTAAGAGCAACAGTTTGCCACGGAGGCTAACTGTTCCGACTGGATGTCTGCAATACTTTTCTAAATTCTTCATTGATTTTAGGAGATCAAATATTCATACTCTGGAACTCAGAAATGTCAGAGAAAGCAGCACGGTATGTGGTATGTGACTTCTTGTGACTACTAGAACTCTCCAACTATGTTGTTGGAATAGGATGTACAGAAATGCACAACATTTCAACATCATGCCAACTGGCGCAATACGTTAGAACAGCAAGTCATAAGGTGGTATCCAGATATTTGATTATAACTTCTTTCAGGAAAAGGCAAGAGCTATTTAGCATTAAGTGTACTGTCAGTTCAAGTAGTTGTGGAAAATAATATCAGGCACTCAAAACTTTGAATACCTTCTTTGTTGTTTGCTGTCTTTCTTCCAAGGTTGAGATGCATGGAAGCTTAAAAACATTATTAAAATCCAATAAAAAAAACAGTAAATTACAAATATATTGGGAGAACTCAAATAAGAAATCCTGTGACAGTGAAGCTCCTTTTTACAAAGGCTTTTTATGCCTGCCCAGGCCCTTTTTCCTCCTCATCTACTGTGTGGCTGGGAGTTTATTAACATCAGCATCACCACTGGAGGGATGATGAAGAAGGGCTGGAGAAGCACAGACTTTCAGCGTTGAATTTAAGTAGCATTTCTGAAGTAAACAGCACAATAAAGTGTGACCTGGAAAAAGGTGGATTCTGCTCTATTATATCCTACTGATCCTACTATAGTTGTGTGTGCCTGCCTACAACAAGCAAGACAAGTAACAGTTGACTCCGAAATCTCTTATTGAGAAAGTGACACAGAGACACATCAACACAGAGAGAAAGGGAGGAGCATATAAGCCTGCCTCACCAACTCCCTCACAACATATTTTAAGAAAGCATAGATCTAGAGGTTTTAATGCATTTTGGAAGAAACCTTCAGGCAGTCCCTAGAAAGTTGGTTGTTTCATTTCACATATTGATGTTAGTTTTGAATTAAAAGTTGTTGAAATATGTTGAACTGCTCTTCTTTTGTGGTGTAGGAACTTGTCCCTATTCTGCTCATTTCTGCCTCTACCACCAAATATTCTGTTAAAGAAATAATGTCCAGGAACACTTCTACCTTGTTAACTGAAGTACATCTGTAGAAAACTGTGTTAATTTAAAAACAACAATTAAAACACTTCTAAACACTACCTCAAAAAATACATAAAACAAGATAGCAGTTTGAGTGTTGGCCTAGTTCTCCAGAAGATCAGGATTCAAATATTTGCTTGGCCACAGAAATTCATTGGATGACCTTAGGTAAGTTGCACTCTTTCAGTAAGTTGCACTCTTTCTTGTCTCTGAACAAATCTTGCCAAGAAAACCCCATGATAGGTTTGCCTTAGAGTCCCCATAAGTCAGAAACAACATGAAGGAGCACAACAACAATAGGGTCCTTGAGGATCCAGTTAGTTATTAAAGGCTTTGTTGTTGTGTGCCTTCAAGTCATTTCCAATTTATGGTGACCTTGAGGTGAATCTATCACATGGTTTTCTTGGCAAGCCTTGTTCAGAGAGGGTTTGCCTTTGCCTTCCTCTGAGGCTGAGAGAGTATGACTTGCCCAAGTTTACCTGGTGGGTTTCCATGGATGATCAGGAATTTGAACTGTGGTCTCCAGACTCATCATCCATCGTTCAAACCAATGCACCAAGCTTGCTCTCATTAAAGGCTTATTTAAGTAGAAAAGTCTTTGCTAAATATTAGAAATGAGATTTCTTTCATGCTCACTTCATGTTCATACCCCCAGAACCAAGAAGTTCCTCTACCAATGAGAAAATAGACCACGATGTTTTGGACTGCAAAGATTTCACTTGCTGCCAGACCTGTTCTCTCTCCTGAGATTGAATTGTTTTTAATTTAAAAATGTCCTAGTCCAGTAAGGCCCCAAGATAGGGATGAGTGACCTTTTTTTCTTCTCAGGGCCATAATCCCTCTGGGATAATTTGTTTAGGTCTTTGAAGTAACCTCATGGTACTTTGAGATGTAACTACAGTAGATACATTAACTTTAATACTAATGTATAACTTTCTGTGTGTGTAAAACAAGTAATAGTTGCCCATTTCTGTTCTCACAACACTTTTTATGTATGTGTGTCACTGGGGCAATTTTGGTCCATTTTGCACTTGAAGGTATTTCTTAAAAAAAGCAGCTTCAGAGGAGGTATTGCTAACACATTCCTAATTAATGATATGACATCTTATTGTTTGCTCAGGGCAGTTGTAATGTTTGGCTAAGCCCAGAAAGAAGATAAGTAAGGGAAGAGATGAGAGAGTTGTATAAAAAATTGCACACCATGTGAAGAATGTACAAAGTACATAGAGATGCTTCTCTCCTGCTCATAATATTAAAGACTGGGAGCACCTGTTAAAACTGAATGGCGGGAGACTGGGGACAAATTAAAAGAAGTACTTCTGCATATACTGCAAGCGGAGAGGAACCGTGGAAGGCAGGTGGCCAGTTTCCACCCACTCCCAACAAACTGCATTGGTGTGCCAAAGCCCCCAGACCTGATGAAAAATTAAAGCATATTTTCCAGGTGATTTTGCCTTCTGCCATCCCTCAAATGACTAAAAACTGTGGCAAAATGCAATGGTTTGCTTCTCTACCTCCACCCCCATATGTTTTAGAAATGTGCCAAAACACACATACACACACCAGCAATTGGCTAAAATCAGCTGAAATTGAAACGAGGAATGAGAAGTGTTAGTTTTGCTTTTGCTTTTGGCTGATTTGGGGTGCCATGACACTTTTCTAAGGTCAGGCTGGTTATATAACATATCCAGTATCAGAGGCAATATATGTATGTATACCAGTTGCAGGTAACACAAGATTGAGGGTGCAGTTGCACTCATCTCCTGCTTGTGGGCTTTCTATATGCAGTTGGTTGGCTACTTTGTGAAAAGAATATTGGATTAGTTAAGTCTTTGGTCTGACTCAACATGGTTTTTCTTATGTGCAAACCATGTTCTTTCCACTTCTCTGGACATCTATCTTCAAATATTTTCTTTGAGTAATATTGTGACGAACCTGACGGGAGGGGGTCTTGACAACAGAGCCTCCTTGGCAACTGAAAGTGTTTAAGCTGATTGGCTGGTGAAATGGAACCCTGGATAGCCCAGGGGAGGGGCTGGTGGAAAGAGGAAAATAATGGATTTTAACTGCCTGGGGAGTGATTGAAGGGAGAGTGTGATTTGTGGTGTGTTTGGGGAAGGTTGGAGATTTGATGAGCTCTGTGGGAGAGAGAAGTGAGAAATTGGGTGTACGAGAGATAGTGAATGAATTGAAAGAGAGAGGGAGAGAAGAATGGTGTGCTATTTATAAACATTTAGATACAAAACAAATTTAAAGCAACAGTGTTACAATAAATGTTTGAAGTTCTGTGTTCCTTAAAACAGTGTCACAGAGTCTTATTTTGAATCCTGGAATATACACGCTACCAACAATATCATCTTGACCTTAGTGCCAACAGTACCACAGTCTTGGAACATATAAATCACTGCTGATCCTTACATCTGGGAGAGGGGCAGATTTAGGGAAGGCAGTAAAGGGGGAAAGTCCTGAAAGGAAGAAGCCAAGAGAGGAGACAAGAGTGAGGAAGGGACTGCGTTCTCAGAGAGGGAGAACTGAGGCAGATCCATTTGTCCTGGCCCTGGCTTGATCCAGAGATCTCCCTGGCTGTTCAGTTCTGATCACAAAGAGGTGTCAGGCTGGGCAGGTCTTGAGTGCAAGGCTTGGGTGCGCCTTTCGCACTCGGCAGCACTGATGGTTTTCCCCCCTCTCGCATAACAAATATGCTGCTACCAGGACCTACTTCAGGGCAAATTCAGTAATTATAATTTGCACTAAAGGTATCTGGGGCTTGGGAGGGTTTGCCATTACACTAGGCTTCCCACTAGGCTGTTGATCTTCCTTACTTGAATATGAAGTTTACCATTTGGCAGGAGAGCATTAAGGCTGTATGCTGCCAGCCCTCTGAGAGTTTGTAATAATCATGACCATATTGTTTTGTACATAAGTACTGATGAGAGCTGTCAAAATGTATTCAGAGTACAGATTCTAATTTTGCGCATTATTTACTTTGTTGTGCTATTTTACTTAAACTGTATTGCTGTGGCATACCTGCAAGTCATTTCCAATTTATGGGGACCCTAAGGCAAATCTCTTATGGGTTTTTTCTTGGCAGGATTAGTTCAGAGGGATTTTCTCATTGCTGTCCTCTGAGGCTGAAAGAGTATAACTTGCCCAAGGTCATCCAGTGGGCTTCCATGACCAGGCAGAAATGTTAAGCTTGGTCTCTCATAGTCCTAGTCTAACATGCAAACCACTACAGCTGTCTCACCATTTTAATTTCTTTTTTTTAGTCTTACATAATGTAATTGTGTCAGTATTTTTCCTTCCCTTATCATTTTTGCATTGTCACACTCAAGACAAGTAATGTCTTTGGTTCTCTCCCCCCACCCCACCTTTAAGAGTCTGTTGAGCAAGGGGACAACATTTGAGATAGATGTAGAGTCTCCCTTGGATCTGTCCATGGTGTTGTACCTGATGAGCTGCCTTCCTACATTGGTACAACAGCTAAGGGTTGATCAGAACACATGCATAATTCTGTCAATTCATTTGAAAGTATCAAACCTTTTTCTTTTCACCCTTAGGGAGAGAAATCTTTTGGACAATGCATAATGGCAGAGGGTAGGAATGAAGCCTGTGATGGGTAAGGCCAGAACCAAAAGACGGAGGGATTTCTAATTACTGCTAATTACTGCTCCATTTTTTTCTGTCTACTGCCCCAGTCAGCTTCCTTTCTGCCTAGTGGACTGCCAAGAGAGATAGAGATCAATGTTGCCACATTTTCTGCAGAAGGTACAGCTTGGAAACGTTATTTTGGGCAACAATTCTCCAAACCCCCAGACCACATGGAGAGTGCTACTGGGGGATTCTGGGAGCTGTAGTCCAAAGCATAACATTTCTGAGTTGTAGATGTGGAGCACAAGAAACTGAGCCATGAGCTTTCTGGAGGCCTGGGTCAAGCTGGCTGCTTGCCCCTTAGTCTAACCTTATAAAATCAGTTTTAAAAGCAGACTCCTGGGATTTTATTCTTCTTTTTTCAAAAAAAGATATAAAAGTCTTTTCTACTACAATTTCACAAGCTAGCTTTGGGCAAGACCTGTACCTACATTTAAGGTACTGAATGAGGCTGTTAAAATAAAATTTCGCTTCTTGTGGAGTAAAGGGAACACGATAGAAATGTTAAGAAAGAGAAACATCAATTGCCTGCAGCTCTCACAATTTCCCTTTGAGAACCCTAAAACATTTGCAGCAGCAGATTGCTCCTCAGGCAGGTTGACTGACTGATTATGGAGGTGGCTGAAATTGATACAAATAAATGCATTAAAGGTCAGAGTGGGCAACATAGGAATGTGACTGGTAGAGGATCTCCATCATCAGGTGAACTCTTCCACTGTTAACATGAGAAAAAGCACAATTTGAACTTGAGCACACCATATAAATATTGACTGAGCTGCATCCAAAAGTGATTGAGAGTTTCATTTCAGGTTTTGATACGAAGGTACCAAAATTTGAAAACTGCTTTGTAAGAGATTCTCTAAAAGTTGGAATGTGGGACAAAAGTGATGCTGACAGATTCATCTGTCAAAGCCTGAAGATTTGAGTGCTGGACTTGAAGTTCTGTGTATGTCATAGCGTTGAATTATGGTTTAAACCTCTTTTTCTGAAAAGTTCTTCATCTTTTACATTTATATGCCTGGCAAGTACAGCATGGTCCTCTCTGTGTTGGGAATGGCTATAGCCTTTCCAATTTACCTGATGCAAATTATGAAAGTTTGCATATTTCTTCATATTTGGGGACATATTGAATGTGAGTTAAAAAAAATAAATACTGAAGAAATTAAAACTGTTTGATTTTTCCATCCGTAGTCTCATTTTGACTGAAACACAGTCAACAATAGAGTGACTGGGACTGGATGTCTCATAGAAGTAATTTATACTGTAACATTTTGTTGCAGGCCCTCCTCCTCCTGTTGCTGCTGCTGCTGTAGTATTCATGAGATTTGCCACAGTCAGATGGTTTTGAAGTACCTGACTAGTGTCACAGACAAATATGTTGCTACCCAATAGTATAGAAAGGCTATTTTGTTCTCATTACAGTTATGCAGTGGTATTAACCTCAGCAGAGCACCCCAGAACATATAGCATAAGCTAATTGCATTTTTTCTTATGAGAATCCTTTGGATTAGCTAGAAGAGATGTAGAGGAAGGGTTTTCTTCCTGTTAACTACCTGCTATTTGCTCTTCCTATAGACACTGGATGAGAACCTAGATCAGCTATTTAGTTAAGTATTATAAGAGTTTGGGTCTGTGACTAAGTCCTTTCAGGATTCTGCCTGCAAGGATCCAGGCCTTGACACTGGTCTCTGCAGGATCCTGCCCAATACTTCAGACCCAGCTGGCTGCTCTGCTGTAGGGCAGCTGGAGCAGCCAGCAGCCAGCTACATAAGGGCTGGGGTTACTCTGTCACCTTTGCTACAGCAACATGGTCTCCAGTACTGCATATAATCTCTCCTGGTTTTTCAGGGGTCCTGACCCTGCTGACAGCTGACCCCTGGATGTGGACTGTTTCTGGACCTGCAGACCCTTGTTACCTGGTAGGGTGCTACTGCCTTGAACCCTTGCTGTGCCCTGATCCTCTGCCTGTCTTTTGGACCTGCCTCTGGCCCTGTGTATGTCTGTTACCTGGACAGATCCTGTTGCCTTGGGTTTTTGTGTGCTCTGACCTCCTGTCTGTCTTCTGGCCCCTGCTTCTTGCCTCTGCCCCCCTGGACTTTCTTGCTATCCAGGGGACTGCTGTGCTTGGACTCTTGTTGTGCCCTGGCATTTGGCTTCCCGACCTACTGCCCATCCTTTGGTCCAGCCCCAGTGCCTATACCGGCTGGCCCTTGCTATCCATGGCCTGGACTCTGACAAATATATCTAACTAACCCTTCCCATCCTGATTTATCGGTAGCAGCCATTACAAACAACAGAGGTCTATTCTCCTATTGATCAGGATACAGCAGATTGACATTTCTACCTCTTCCCACCAGTGATCTTGGATAAGACAGTCAGCAGCAGGATCCCTTTCATAGTTCCTCATCATACCAGAGACTGCTGGCAGGACAGAAATGGAAATGTCAGTATGCCGCACCTCAACTGATAGGGGAATAGAGCTCCATTGCACAGTAAAACAGGACTAGAGGACTTAATGCTAACAGTGCTGCATTCATGAATATATATAGACCATGAAGATGAACTGGTTAGGAATGTATAACTCTGGGTTATGCATCCATAACTGCAATAGTGTATTCCAGCCAATGTCTCTTCCTGTGCAAGAAGATATTCTTTGTTCAGAACTCCACTACCTAAAGCTTTACACTTTAGAACACACCTTGGCTTCACTCTGAAAGAAAGTATGTCTCAGCATGAAGACACTGTTATTTAGGCACCTTGGCTACTGCTTGCTGAGAGGAACTGTTGGATCCCTATCAGCTAAAGGGCAGAGATGCTTTGCTCTGTCACAAAACCTATTCTGCACCCATTATTCATCAATAAAATGCATGTTGCACCAGTGACACATACCAGACTCAGTACTAGAACTAATTTTTTAAAGAAGCTTCGGAACGGGTCCAGTTGCGAATGGGTCCAGAAATAATGATTTTCCTAATGATATCCACTTATGTCTGCAGGTGCATGCTTTCCTTTCATGCTCAATGGCATTTGTGGTAGCAGTAGGCTAATGCGAACACCCAGCAGCAGACACACTTGCTGTGTAGAAATTGGTTCTCAGTGGTGATGGGATGTTTCTTCTTCAGTGTGATTAGTTGCTATTTTGAATTATCATCTGAATGCCTGGTGATTTCCAAAAGCTCTTGCTCATGGCAAGACCAGCTTGTCAGCCACCAAGCTGGGCACTTAATAATACACAGCTGAATAGATTAACAACTGTTCATCTCTATTCTCGATAACAATGCTCTTCAATTAACGCAAATTAAATAGAAGTAAACGGACACAAAAGAAAGCTGGCAGCAGCTCTCACAAGATTAGCCTTTTGTAGCAGCAATGGCTGTCAGTCAATGGTATTTTTCTTTATTATTATAACTGTGTGGAACATTCAGTGAAGCAACACATTGAAATAATGCCCTTGGAAAATTTGCAGTCTTGTACTTCACTGCATTAGCAACAGCCACTAAGTTATTGGAGGTTATAGGGGTTATTAGAGTTTCATTCTGGATCTGTGCCAGAGGAAGGGGTACAGCTGGGTGATAGAGCGTGTACTTTTCTTTAAAAGGGTTTCAAGGTAAATCCCCAGCATTTTAAGGGAAGATCATGAACGCCTCTATTTGAAAGCCTGAATAATTGCTTCCGATCACTGCAGACATTAGGGGTGAAAAGAATATTTACTTTTATTCATTTCTTGGCCAGGAAAACAAAATAGGTTCCCTAGCACTAAAACACAATTGTGCACTTTTTTTTTTTTGCCCCTATTCACACATCCTGAATTGTTTTGTAAAATTATTCTGCTTGGAAATACACATTTTTTTTCATGAGAATTGTGGAGGCTTGTGCAAAAATCCCCAACAATGACTGGATAAGATCCTGCATCATCAGACATAGCTATGACAACAGAGTTCTCTCATTGTAGCTAATTCTGTAGGTATTCCCCAAAAGCCTATCTTGTAAGCCAGGCAGTACCCCAGTCAGAGGGTGTCTAAGGCACAGCAGATAAGGAGTGCTGGGAAATGGTGACTACAGCACCCTTCCAGTTGTGATGTGCCCTGAGACAGGCAGCTGGAGGACAGCTGCAACTGTTTCCTTCTATGAACCCCATGAGTGGGAGAGTGCTTTAGTCATCATTTCCCTGTGCCCCAGTCTGCAGCACTTCAGAAAACCTTTGGTTGAGATACTGCCTGGCTTATGAGGTAGGTTATTGTTGTCACATTCAGTCACTAATGACTGTACACATGATTTCCAGATGTTATGAGATTGTATGTCCAGCAAGATGCCAGCCATTGTTTTTAGGCAGCCATGTATACTTTTTTTGGGCAAGATGGCTGTTTTCTAAACAAAACCCAGCAATCTTGCACAACCAAAATCTGATACAAGAAAAAAAACCAAATCTTGTGTGAAACCCCAACAATCTATCACAAAAAACTAGTACAACAAAAATGTTACACACACACACACTCAAAAAAAAAATCTTGTACAAAACGTAGCAATCTTGCATGCATGCATGCACACAATGGGCACATGAGTTTGTTGCTAAAGACTTCTGTTTTCCTGTGACAGTGGGAATAGGAATGCTGCCTTCTTTCTCACATGTTTTCAAGAATATTTATTATGCTTGGATCCAGACTTCAGAAAGTAGGAGAAAGACAGTTGGACAAGTAAAGCATGGTGGGGAAGTTGGACTGTAAGAACTTCTTTACTTGCTGAGGTCAGCAGCAGTAGTCTTGCTCCAAGTATACCCATCATTGGAGATTCTTTGCATGTCTATACTAGAGACAATGGCTGCAACTGCTTCTTTCCATGTGCTAGTACTTACACTGTGTACCTAGTGTTTACACTGTGTCTAGTGTGCCTAGTGCTTATACTGTTCACCTTTATTCACTGTACATCAGGTAAAATTCTTCATTATTTTCCCTTGTCTTGCCAGCTTGCATTTTGCTGCTGGCTTCTAACACTGTAGTTTTAGTTTTATTGCATTGTGAATAATGGCTCATTGATTTATGTCTTGGTTTTATGGATCTCATCTTTTGATGTTAGCCTCCTTAAAATGGCAGGGTAAAAAAAAATTGATTGATATAAACTAATTAAATTAGAATGAATGAGAATATAGGGGAATGGGCCTTGAGCCACAGGAGAGGATTACTGGGATCAATATATAGATTTAGTGGGCTATACAGCTATACAGTCCTTCATTTCTGTCCTATGAAATACAACCTCTTTTCCCTTTCCCAAGCTTCTCACTCCTGACTATGAAATTTAACTTCTTGCCCTAAATGTGTAGAGCATAGTGTTATACTTTACAGAAGATAGTCCTTCATTTTAAAGGTCTTCCATCTCCAGGGTCAGATGCATTTTCAGTGACATTCTTGGACAGGACCAAATCCCAATAATGAGCAAGAGTGAAGGAAAAGTGCTTTAGGTTGTTTTATGTCTCTCTCTCTCTCTCTCTCTCTCTCTCTCTCTCTCTCTCTCTCTCATATATATATATATATATATATCAGTGATGTAGACTCGAGTCAATAGACTCGGACTCAAGTCAGACTTAAGTTTTTTCAGTGTCTTGACTTGGCACTAAATGATGCACTGACTTGACTCTACTCAAGACTTGAATATTTTTAATGACTGACTTGCTGCCCTCAGTTCAGTAACATAACACATTCATCCAGAAACCTTATGACTTTGAACAACACCTCCATCTCTTTTTGCCTACTGGTCACATGGCAATTTGCCTCAAGCCCAAAGTTTGAGCTCATTTCTCAGAAGGGAACAGCAAATGGGCCAGGCAATGAGCTTGAGATCTGCTCAGCAGTCTGTCCTTGCTGCATATTCGAGGAGCCTTCTAAAACTTTTCCTAAGAGCAGAAGACAAGAATGCAGGGTGTATTTCTCAGAAGAGAACAGCAAATGTGTTAGACCACAGGCTTGAGGAAGGATCCTTCCTTCTAAAGCTTTTGAAGCTTCAGTAATAGGGAGTAAGCAGGATTCTATTCTCTACTTCTGAAAAGTCATCCAGCTTCAAAAATGGAAAGTAAGAAGGATCCTGTTCCTCACATCCAAAGCTGCAGATGGCAAAAATCACAAATATGGAGGGCTGACTGCTTAAATTGTTAAAACTGACTTTATTTGGCTCTGTCCAATAATTCTGGAATTTTGGTTGGAGTATAAAGTTGACTTCCAGACTTGAGACTTGACCTGAAAGTATCTTCAAGGACTTGAGACTTTACTTGAGACTTGGAGTAAAAGACTTAAATACATCACTGATATATATGGAGTAAATGTTCAGTGGAGCTGGTATGGTGTAGTGGTTTGAGTGTTGAACTAGGGCCCTTTCCACACAGGGAAAAAAAAACGGCTTAGGGCGACTCATCCGGAGGTCGTCCACACCGTGGAGCGCGCTAGAGCGGTTTGAATAGTGAAGGTTCCACACCTCAAACCACGCTAGCGCGGCCGCAAGGGGTGGCGCGGCGCGTTTTTTAAAAACCACATTTTATGAGGTTTTTACGAAACGCGAGCGCGCTAACCCATTGCAACGCCCTGTGTGAAACTGCAGGGACGCGCTAGCGCGTCCCTGCAGAGCTGCCCAGGGGCGGGCTTCCGGTTGGCGTGCTGCCCTGATTGGCAGAGCGCCGCCGGAAGTCGCCGGCTGCCATTTTGGGCGCCGCCGAACACCGCCGAAACTCGCCAGCGTGTGGAGCGGCGAACGCGCGCTCCCCGCAGGGACGGAGCAACCTGTTTTCAGGTAAGATCCATCCCTGCGTGCGCTGCCCCGTTCCCCCATCCCCCGTGTGGAAAGGGCCTAGGACTCTGGGAATCCAGGGTTCAGTAAAGTCCAAGGTTCAGAAAACTTTCAGTGACTATGTTTTGTTTTTTCAGTAATACAAGAATTTATCTACTATATAAATGTCAAAGTTTGTGAATTTGTCTGCATCAGGCAGGCCAAGATCTCATACGATTGGCTGTGTGTGGCAAGAAGACCTCATCTGATTGGCTGGCTGTTAAGATTCTATCTATGAAATCCTGGGGTTGGCAGTTCAAGGAAGAGCCTTTAAAATTCTCTGCCACAGAGCTCTTGGGCCTCAGGCCAGTTGCTATGGAGATGAGGCCCAGCAGCAAGAAGAAAAGCAGTGTATTCCCTCAGAAACAAAACCTCTGTTATGTTAACAACTCTGAATACAGATTGCATTAGGAAATATGGGGAAAAGTTACAGATACTGGACAAGGCAGTTTGGGGAATTACAGACACAGGATCTCAAATCTGTGTATTTCAATTGCATCTAATTCCTAAGGTAAGATAAGGTAATTCCTAAGGTATTTCTAATCAGTGTTACCTATGAGAAAATAAAATCCGAGGCAACACTGGGTAAATATGCTAATAAAGAACAGAAAACAAAATTATGATAGATAAATGAGGCATAAGAGTTAATTAGTTGGTACTGGAGCTGGAAGAAATCTGGAAGTAGAAGCTGAGCTGAAGCAGAGCTGGAATTAAAACTAAAAGTGAAGCAAAAGTAGAAAATCATAGAATAATACAGCTGGAAAGGGGAGGATGGGCCATCAGGACCAATCCTGCCCCCAGTTCAGAGCAGGATCTCCAGCTAAAGTATCCTCAGCAGGTAGCTGTCCAGACTCTTGTTGAAGGCATCTAGAGAAGAAGACTCTACTACTTCTCTAGGCAATCAGTTCCGTTGCCAAGCCACTCTAACTGTCAAAAGTTCCTTCTAATGTTCAATAGAAATGTATCCTTGTGTAATTTTAAACCATTAGACATAGTTCTACCCCCTGGGGCAGCAGAGAACAAGCCAGTACCCTCTTCTTTGTGGCAGCCCTTGAGGTACTTAAATAGTGCAATCAATCAACTTCTTTGAACTTTTTCCAATTTGCCTACCTCCTGCTTAAAATGAGGCACCCAGAACTGAGGGCGGTACTCTCCATGAGGCCTGACCAACAACAAAGCAGAGTAGAGAGACAAGCAGGCCAACAAGCGGGAACCAAAGGAAGGAGTCAGAAGCAGAAAAATAGCCAAAATGTGAGGCTTGACCTGTGAGAGAACAGGGGTTTTTGTGGGGAAGGGAAGCTTGTTGCAAGTAATCCTCTGCATAGAACTGCTTCTGGGCCTACATACAAAGGAGCTGTGCCTGGCTGCTGTTGAAGCCACAGTTGTGGCAGTTGGAATGGAGAGGAAGGCCTTTCATCTGCTTCTGGGACTCAGTATGATGAAGCTGTGGCTGCCGACTGGTGGTTGAGATGGAGGAAGGGACTTTCATCTGCTTCTAGGTCTAGGCATGATGGAGTTGTGCCAACCTCTTCTTTCCTTCAGATGCCAGGGCATTAACAATTGAGGTGGAAGAAAAGTCATTCCTCTGCTTCTGGGCCTAGGAATGATGGAGATATAACTGTGAACTCTTACAAAAGAAAAAAGGTGGGTTTTTTATTCTTTTTATATTAGACCAGTAAACTCTTCCTTTAAAAGGTTATTATCACTATGGTTTGCAGTTATTGGTTTCCCACCCCATGTGTAAAACCTTACCAAGTCTTATCAAAAAGGGGAAATATGTGTGAAATGCAATGGTTAGTGGAAATACCCTAACAAAAACATCTACCTGATAGTAGTGAAAGAGTTCCTGGTGGGAGAGAGGAAGGACACTGTTGCAAAGGAGAGTAGACACTATTTTTGGCCAGTTTCACTCTCTTTCACAAGATGGTTCAAGGCCAAAGACAAAAGAGTGGGACCAAAAATATCAGCATATTTCAGTGTAAATCTCTTAAGTCTAGTAACTAAGATAGGAAAGAACGATTTCAACCTTCTAGGGTGAGGAAAACCCTGTCCAAAACTAGGAAACTTGCCAATGATGTTGTCATGAGAAACAGGATGTAGCATCTGGAAATCCTTGAAAGCCAGAATAGAGATCCAGGAGGGCTAGATTAGGTTCCGGGACCTAATCCCGATTTCTGTTCTGTTCGAAGATACCTGCTTCGTTTAGAAAGGTTGTTCTGTCCAAGTCTGCCTGAAAGATAAAGCTGCATAATAAAGCATGGGAGGAACCATGAAGTTGTCCGTCAGCGCTTGGAACAGACTAAGCACCCAAGGGGCACCTAGTAACAATCTTCCCCATTTTGGTGGAGAGGTGGACTTTGATGCACTTTCAATTGAAATTATAGTGGTTTCCTCTAAATTTCCATTTTTCCAAATACAGAGACATGTTAATTTTATGCAAGGGGGAAGATTCATAAGCACCACTCTCCCTACTCCCAGATTTCAAAGTCTGCACCAAAGAGGAAACTGAGTTGTGTAGTAGGTCACAGTTTGGAACATTCTGTTTTCAGCATTCTTAGTGGATGATGGTATTATTCTCTGAGTTGAGGCCACATGGTGTTAGAGTTTTTAGTCCTATCAATGCAAAACTTCTCCCTTTTGTCCAAATTTCTGAAGGAGCTGGCACCTCAGTGCCAAAAAAGGACAAATTGCAGAGGCTGTGATTTTCCAAGCTGAAATGTCTGGCCACTGTTTGCTCTAGCTTTTTTTCATTTGAATAGCAGATTTAAGGTTCCTAAAGTGTGGACACAGGTGTGTGGTAGTTTTTCCCACGCATTGCAGATGACATCCTGTATGCCTGTGTTCAATCACATAAATAAGATTGCAGAACTGGCAGGTGATGTGTTGTTTAATATAGTAGGTGCTGCTAGTCACTGTTCTCCTAAAAATAACAATCTGCTTAAGGTATTTATAGGTGATACAATGCTTTGATCCAGGACCAACTTGGGAGAGGTGCTGTTGGTTTGCTTTTTAATCAGACATATGCACACACGCACACTCATTGCTAAAATAAGTTTTATACCTTGAATAGCTCCATTAAAATTTGGGCTAAAACCCAGAACCAATTCATCATTCCCCTGACACTGGAACAACAAGCATAAGGGTGCATAAGATAGATGCATAAGGACCAATGCTAGCTCAGAGCTAATGACAATACTCGCTTGAGGCTTATGTTAATTCCAAAGTATGTTGAGAGTACCTTTAGTTGCGAGTGTCAGTTTTGATGCAGAGGTTCATCTCTTTGATTCTGTTCTTTTCCTGAGAGCCCTTCCATAGATTATATAAAGTTTACCTGGAAGGAAAGAAGTATCTCTGGGTACATCTGGAATAAAGAGAACACTTACGCACACTTGAATGTGCTGCTTCTAGTCCTCTTCTCTTTCCCAGTCATCCCTCTTCTTCCTTCAGATTTTTAGAAGAAGAGAAAAGAAGCTTTTTTTTTTCCTAGAGAGTTTTGACATTTTCCTTTCCTCATCTCATCATCTGGGATCTTTTGTTTGCTGCTTTAAAAAGAAGAAAAGGATATCAGAGTATTGTCTGGTGGCTTAAACCATGAATTGCATCTTGACTTATCTTTTGTTTGTGGGGTGGAGGGGAGGAAAAGAGAAGTGGAAAATAACTTTCAAGCTCTGCTGATTGTATTTCTATCCTTATTTCATGTATCTTCTCAGACTCTGAAGTATTATACCATTTCAGTAAATCTCCTTTTTTCAAAAAACAAAAGTTCATTTTCCATTTGACTTCAAATGCCTATGTGAAAAAGTGTAACTTACAATTAGTTTTCAAAGGTCATGGTTGCATAACTTATTTGTTCATTTTGTAGTATCTGATGGGCTTCCAAGCCTTATTGGTCTCTTGTGGAGTATTGGTTTGAAATATCTATGTTAATGAGAAAAAAAAGTTAAGATTAGTAACTAGAATCTAACCCAATTTGGTTCCTTTTCAGCTCCCTGGCACTAAAATTGTAACTATGATGGTAGTAAAAGGGTGATTGCCAAATATAGTTGTTTCTGCAGAAAATCCACTGCTTATTTCACAGCAAGTAATCTGAAAATATTTCATTGCATTTAGGCTGGCAATTCTGATGTCAATTGAACACTGAACTCTTCTGGCTTTGGTCTGGACTTTGTGCCTGTCTTGAGCGTGTTTTGTAGCTATGGTTCAGCACCATAAATAGGTCATGTAAGGCCTGAGTAAGTAAGGTCTAGAGTGGATTTACACTCACCCACTGATAATGGAAGCACTTTCTAATGTAGAAGTGACTCATAATACTCCGGCACATCAAAACAGGCAGTTTTTGGAATACTGTAATTTAGTTCATAACTTCAAATGTGCACACAGATGTGCAAATATTATGTGAAAATGTGCATAAAGGAAACTGCAAAATGTATTGTATTGAAGGGGAAATGTACTTTTTTGAACAAAATAAGCTAAACAGGAAAAGTGCACTGGGAAAATGCACCTTTCATGGGAAAGTGCCCAAAAATGTGTATGAATGGGCATGCAGACAACTTTTTTCCCATTTACAAACTAATGTGAATATATATAGGCCAAAACAAAATCATGTTCAGAGAAATGAGAGTTCAATGAAAGAGAAATTCACAAATGTAACCTTCCCAGCTTCAATTCTAGTATTATTATCACTTACAATCTCCTGTCTCTAAGGCATGCTCCACATTCTCCGTAAAAACAGACCAGACGTTGGTGCTGGTGAATGACTGATGATCTAGGTGACTTATGCCAGATCAGATAGTGTTGGACTATTTGTTCATCAAGCCAAGCAATGTCTATTTTTGTCAACTATGGCCTTTCAGGTTTTTAGGCTGGGGGTTTTCATAATAGTTGCTGACCTGACCCTTTTAAGAGGAGATTAACAACAGTTGGACCAGGAACCAGAGTGTGCATTCCGCCAATGAACTTACCAGTGATTCACCCTCTACACACATATATATCTCCATCACAACTTTGAATATTTACTTGTTGAGATTACAAGTCTTATCTCAATCTGAAGCATGATGCAAGTAGAGCTCATCAAGCAGATTTGAAGAAAGTCAAGATTAGCTCTAGATACTCATGTGAAAGAAGATCTAATGACAATTGATGGACACAGGTGATGTATTATAGGAGAGAGGAAATTTGTCACTATATTCTATTTAGATCTATTCTGCTCTCTTCTCTTCTATGTAGGCTTCTTGTTCATGTTAAATGACCCAGAAGCTTCAAATATTTTCCAGGTACAGGGGAAAACTGGGCTGGGTTGGCACAACTGGTACTTTTATATGTTGCTGAGACCCTTCAAGAAAGAACCAGAATGTTGAAACACAGCAGTCACAGTAAAATACTTTCCCTTTCTCTGACACCTTGGAAATAGGGAGAAGGAGCAGAAAGTTAACATTTACAGCTAAAAGGAGTTCAACTCTGGAATGTGATACACAGGATGAAACATCCCATGGTCAATATGCAGTCATGTAATGCTCTCAAGACCATGGCAAAATGTCATGATACCTTACAACAGTTTACACATTTATGACAATTTTTCTCATAGTGTAAACACCACAGCTCCTAGAATTCACCAGCCAGCCTGACCAGTGGCCTGACTGACTGGAAATTCTGGGATTTGTAGCCCAGAAAACTAACTCTTCTAAACTCTGTTCTACATTACTCAAGTAAATATGCTTTCAGCATTAATTGTGCAATGTGATAACATTATAATTGAAAAACAACGATCTGTTGTAGAGATAGGGAGCTGTGCCCCAAGAATTTTTTTAACTGAACACTCCCTACTGTTCCTGAACACTATGATGACTGGAGATGATGACAGTTAGAGGCCAACAACGTCTGGAATGTCACACTCCCTCTGCTAAAGTATAAAAACACGTGATGCATTTGAATGTTTGCTGCTAGCACTGATGCAGTGGTTTCAACTGAAGTTCACTGGGGAACCTTGTAGTAGAACAGAAAGGTTTTGCTTTTCATTCAAAATATAATGCATAGTATTCTGATGCAAAACTGTTCGCTCACACACAGAACATATGGCAACTTCTCTTTGAAAGTTACTCAAACAGCACAGCTTTTGCTGATTTCCTCACCTCTTCATTCTCCACACTACAGTCCTCCCTCCACATTTGTGGCTCTGACCTTCATGAATTTGATTATTTGTGAGGTGCGTATGTCGCTTCCCCCACTCCATTCTCCTCCTGCTATTCTCTTGCATTTTGCCAGATGTGGAGAAGAAAGGCAAGCATGCCCAGGCAAAAGGGAAAGGAATGGGGAGGGGGCACAGGTACACCTTTCTTCTCCCCTCCAGAGCTCCCCCCTCCTGTTCCCATTCATTTTGCCCTAGTGCGTAGAGCACACACTAAGGCAAAATGCAAGGGAATTGGGGGAGAAGGTATGTACGAGCCTTCCTTCTCCCCTCTGGAGCTCCCTCTTGCACTCCCTTGCGTTTTGTTCTGGCAAAAAGAACACGTGTCATGCTAAAAGGTAAGAGAATTGTGGGGGGAATACCAGAAGGGGGGGAGTGCAGGGGGGAGTTATTTGGTTTTTTCCCACTTTTGCAAAGGTTCTGCACCTTGAACCCTTGTGAAAGTGGAGGTGCCATTGTATTCCCAGACACTGCTACAACCTAATTGATGATCAACCATGAAATAATAAGACCAGACACAGAAAACTGAGTTAACTAAGGACTACTTTGTTTGACCTAACATATTTAAATTATGTTGGCCTTGAAACATAGCAAGGGGAAGGAACACCCTGATAGCCATGTTTAAATATTCGAAGGGATATCATGTTGAGGATGGAGAGGGCTTGTTTTCTGCTGCTCCAGAGACCAGGACAAGGAGCAATGGATTCAAGCTGCAGGAAAGGAGATTCCACTTGAACCTCAGGAAGAACTTCCTGACGGTCAGAGCTGTCCGGCAGTGGAATATGCTGCCTTGGAGTATAGTAGAATTTCCTTCTTTGGAGGTTTTTAAGAAGAGGCTGGATGGCCATCTGTTGGAAATGCTTTGATGGGTGTTCCTACATAGCAGGGGGTTAGACTCAATGGCCCCTGGGGTCTCTTCCAACTCTATGATTCTATGTGGGCCCGGGTGAGGCCCAGTTTTCAATTCCTGTGACAAACTCCTCAACCCTCCCTTGGGTGAAATGCCCAAGGTCAATCCAAATATTAGAAGGTAACCCAGGGACTCCCACCCAAGTTTCAAAACTTGTTGAGAGTCTGAATCCCAGGTATCCTTAAGGATAGCCTTCTTCCCCACACCCTGGGATGCAGGACCCTAAGAGGGGTTCTTAAACCAAAGGGGTACCCAAAGGTGATCACAAAAATCTGACATTCTTCCTCCCCGCCACCTGCCACAAACAAGGGACAAGTGTCTACTTAGTCCCTTTCCCCCACAAGGCTGGCCATGACAGCCTTCACCCTCTGTTGTAGCTCCCTGGGGAACAGCACAAATAGAATGCCATCAACCCTATAGAGGTCTGACCATAGGAAAATTATACCAGGGTAAGGAAGAAAGTGACCCAACCTCTTGCGCAGAACATTGCTAAGTTCATTGTTAGCCCTCTTGAGGATCACCTGCCCCCTCCACACTTGTCAGGGCAAAACGGCAATAAAACCAATGGAAACTCCAAGCCAACAACTTTCTATAGTGGGAAAACCCTTTAAAGCTCTCAAAACTAAGGCCTTGCCCTTCAATAAGCCCAAGTCATTCCCACCAAAGTGAATAACTAAAACATCAGGAGGAGGCCCAGTGCACTCCTCAAACAAAGAGGCAGCAAACCACTCCACTTGAGGCCACTTCTGCTCAGCAACTCCATAGTGGGAACATCACTAAACCCCAGTTGAGCTCCAAAATGGCAATTATGGACCTGGCATGCTGCCCAGAATACCATTCTGTGGTCACATGTCAGGACCTGCCATCTTGCCACACAGCACTTAGAATCTAACAACAAACAGAGGAAACAAGAACAAAGTTAGGTGACATTATCACAGTATTTAAGACAGTGCAGGTACCTCTTTGCAGCTGCAGATTTTGCATGCCCAATGTGCTGGATGTCCTGTGGTCAAAGCCCATTGCTGAAGCAGTTGAGGCAACCCCAATTCAAAATGAAGGGGTGCCAAACTTTACCCCGTAAGGGCCCAAACACTGCAAGGTCTTCAAGGTAACTGCCCAAAACTATCCCTACCTGGTGAGGGATGAAAACTCAACATGGCAAGACAGCATACCCAGTCTGTGTCCCTTGAGCTGCACATAATGCTGCAAAGCATGCACAGGACAGACCAAAAATCCAACTGCAATGTTCCCCTGACTCCTCTCTGGCCACCTAGTACTCAGAACCGCATGCGTATCCACAAAATTAAATTATCAAAGGCCAAAGCCCTACCTGAAATGTCACTTTTAGCTTCTACTACTAACTTGCTAATATACAAAGCCCCAAAAAATGCAGTCAAAGCATGAAATAACAGCTGCCTCAAAAACAGAGCTTCAAGTCCCAGGTCAAATATTGCCTAAACCCTAAATCATCTCAGGAGACAATGGCTCCAGCTTGTGAGCCACTTGATCACACATCCTAGGCCACACATCCAAAACCTTACAGATTCTAAAATCAGATGGAGAATCTTCATGTAGCACTTGCCACAGTGGCAAATGCTAACACAGATAACTTGGATCTAATAGACTGAGGTACTAATTCTTTATCTCTGAAAAACAATACATGTTCCACAGCCACAAGTCAAGAAGCATCCAAACCCACAGCTATCCTAAGATGCTCAAAATCTTTCCTGACTTTTTGATAACATGGCCTAGTGCTATGGGTTAATGAGAAACCAGTGACTTGCACGACTCACCCCTTCAAGGCTTCACATGTCTACCAGCATGGGCACAGGTTTGGAGTCTGCTTCTGGAGCCAGCTATCTGAAGCACTGTATCTGTTGTTGGGAAGGAGCATCAGCAATCCCATTATCCACACCAGCCACACAATGTGCAGTAAACAAAACATTAAACCTCAAACACTGAAGAACAGGAGTCTGGACTAAACGCATAATCTCCAGTTAACATTGTTTGTAGCCCCTGTCCCAGTACTGTTTAACATTTAAAAAGCAATTGTTTTTCAAAACCAGAAGGATATTTCTGGCCCTTTTGGCTTTTTTGTTTTTGATGCTTTGGGCAGTCCATGTGGTTTCATACTTGTCATAGTTGCCCACTTCTGCCCTACAATATTGCTATTACAAATTGCCAGAAAGCCACAGGAAAGATTTCATGGTGATTCGTTGTTGGAATAAGGAACGTATTTGATGGACTAATCTTATGGAGGCAAGGCCAGAGAGAATTCACAGTAGAGGACCCACCAGTTCCAAAACCCTATACATCTCATAGGTTCAGATTTCACATGTTTTCCTCCATTTCTGCTGGGGAAAATGCATATTCCTCTACCTGTTTTCAGGATCGAAGCTAAACTCACAGTGGACAGGTAACATGAACGAGGTTAATTATGATCATACTGCTAAATCAGAAAGTTCCCGCATTTCAGCCCTGGAGTTCCTGGCTCGACTGCACCACTTCTCTTATTTCCATACAACAGGAATTCCTGATCTGAGCAACCATAACCACAAATCTTCTTTCAAGAGACAGCATTGCACAAATATTGCAAATGCCTGTTTGACAGTGGCTTTGACGGTAGCTCTGTCAAATCACACAGTGTGTCACTAATCTTTATGCAATGCCATTTTTTAAAAAAAGTTTTTAATTTACAGGCCATGCTGGAATTCTTGTCAATATTCAAAAGCACAGCGTCTTTCTTTTCAAAGGAAAAATAATAATATTTCCAGTTATGGAAAGACTACACTTCAGCTCATTGGCTAGCCATGCCTCCTTTTATAATGAGGTGATACGGCTTTGCAGATGGCTGTTACTAGGAAACCTGAGGCCAGGTTAAGTGATTGGGTATCCTAGAGCAGTGTCTCAAACACCCCTTTCCTGTAGCAAACCAAAACAGAGGCCTTTTATGCTACATATGGAGATTTGTCTAGGCATGGTAGTAGAAATATATTGTTGAATAAATAAATTGCAAAGTTCAATAGACAGCAGTACAAAATATCATAAGGAAAACCCATTTTCAACCCAGCAACTTCAGTGAGGCCAACATCCTGTAAATGTTTTTTCTCAGTTACACAGATAACATACAAAATATTGATGGTAACAAAGATTGGGAGATTAAGAAGGTGACTGGGGAAGGAGCAGCAAGCACCCTTTGCCTTCAGCACTAGGGCCATAGCAAGGGAAGGGCCCAGATCAATTGCACCAGCTATACCACTGATAGTCTGGTCCTGAGGAAGCCAATGAGTAAACAACACAGAAGACTATTTCAACAATTGGTATCTGCATCCAGAGGTAAGTCCTATTATGCTCAGTGTAAGTTACTTCCATATAAGTGTCCATATTAGGGATGGGCCAACCAAATCCTCAGCAAGGATATGAGATTCATGGATCCGAATCCCCGGGGCAAAATAGATAAACTGTATCTTTTGAATCCTGAAGTGCCTGCTGCCTCCCCATTCTCCCCCTCACCTTCCAGCCCTCCGCGCAGCAGCAGTGTACAGGGGATACCAGAGCCCGTGCTCACTCGGGCACCCGGGATCAGGCCTGCAGGGGCGAGTAGGACCAGTGATGGCTGTGTTCCTGCATGCCCTGGAACCTTAGCTCGCATGGGCAGCCAGGATCAGGCCTGCAGGGGTGAGTAGGGCTGGCGATGACTGTGGTCCTGCAAGCCCCGGGGCCTGCGCTTGCTTGGGCACCTGAAATCAGGCCCGCAGGGGCAAGTAGGGCTGGTGATTGCCATGTCCTTGCATGCCACAGGGCCTGCGCTTGCATGCGTGCCCAGGATCAGACCTGCAGGGGCAAGTAGGGCTGGCGATCTCCGCATTCCTGCATGATCCAGGGCCTCCACTTTGCAGCAGGAGTGTGAAAGGAGAGTGATTGCCCCTGCTCCGCACCCCTACCACTGCCACCCATGTGGGCACTTCAGAGGTGGCCTGCAGGGACATGCAGAGTAGGCAATTGCTTTTAAACCCTTTTAAAAAAAAAGATTCAAAAGATTCGAGATTCATGAGATTTATGGATTCCCAGAATCTTCCAGTGAATTGAATCCAGATTCAGATTCGGAAAATTCTGGATTCGTCCCATCCCTAGTCCATATCATTGCAGTCTCACTCTGGAAGTTATCTATCTTTAAATATCTGAATGGATATCACATGGAAGATAGAATGAGATTGCTTTCTGCCTTCTCCAGAGGGTAGGACTCAATCAAATGGATTCCAATTACAAAAAAAGATGATTCCAGCTAAACTTTAGGAAACATTAAATATTAGGAGGAACTTTGTTCTGATATTATACTGTTCAACAGTGTAATAGTACACCTGAGAAGAAGATGGACACTCCTTTGTTGGAACAAGGGTGGGTTTTTTGTCACTCTTTTTTTATTAAGAGTTTTAAAAATACAATCAGAATTATAGAGGTTACAGAGATTAAAGAAAAAAAAGGATAATACGGGGGGGGAGAAAAAAAAGACCTATGGTCTTTGCCTCTACATCTGCACATACATATTTATAACTCTCTGTCCAAAAACTATAACAACCCCTTTTCTCTAATAATCAAAACCACTATCAGCTTATTTTCTTCTTTTTCCCCCACAAAAAGTCAATAAGGGATTTCAAATCTTTAAGAAATCTTACAAACAAGCTTTCAGTAGCTGAACAGAATAATTTATGCATCTTTCCTAAGTCCATCAGCTTCAATGGCCATTCCCCCATCATGGGTAGCACTGAACTCTTCAATTTTGTTGTCATATTCATACAGTATAGCAGTCCTCCATGACTCTTCTCCAGCTGCACATCCATTATTCCAAAGGAAACCAGTTCTGATTTCAACTAAACATTAATCCTTAGAGACTTCATGTTATCCATATTTCCCACAAACATTAAACATCTATTAAAAATCCATTTAGACATTCTAAGCAGTTATTCCAACATCTTATAGACATAATACATTTTTGGTTTAAATCCAATTCATATACATTCTCTTTAAAATCATAACGTAATCCAAATCACAGTGTCTTTGACCATACATTTTCCCAATAATCTATCCATAAATTATCACCAGAATTTTTAATTCATCTTAATCTAGATTCTTTCATCTGCTCTTCACTTAACTCTTGGCTTTCCCTCCATCCTATACACTTGGACACCTCCTCTTGCCATTTTTTAAGTTGTACATTGCTTGTCAAGACAGCTATTGTCTGAGATAAAAACATCTTTCTGGGAAAGATATTTTTTTCATCACATAAATTCTCCCCAACACTGTCGGATTAGTCTCCCCCTTCCCAACATGACTTCAGTTCCACTCCAGATCTTGACATAAACCATTTCCACCCTACACCATTAAAGTGCCATTATTCCATTTTCAACATCTTATGGAATCCCGGGATTTGCAGTTTAGGGAGGGGCATTTAGAATTCTCAACCAGAGAGCTCTTTGGTCTCAGTAAACTATGAAACCCAGAATTTCACAGGATGTTGAAAGTGGAATAATAGCACTATAACAGTGTAGTGTGGAAATGGCCATAGTTATTTTGAGCCCCCAAACAATCCACATTCATCTTAACAACACCAAATACTTAGTTTTCTCCTTAGTTTTGAAAGCCATTTCATCCTTCAACTCAGCTTGAGCTATATTCATATTTTTCATTAACATGAAACCTGTCAGCTCACTAGAACCTTTTAAGCAAGTCATATCATGCAACTCTTTTGCTGTCCCTTTGTCTATCATTTCAAATTCACTTTCCAAAACTTCCCCTTTACCATTATGTTGCTTTACAGTCCCTTGTTGGAACTTTTTAAGCACAGGTTGGATGGCCACCTGTTTGGGAATGCGTTTGCTGTGAACTCCTGCAGTGGTAGAGTTAGACCAGATAGCTCTTATGTACCCTTCCAATTTGATCCGTGAGTCTATGTGGGATCATGGGCTATGCTACAGTTAGTTTAGTTGTTAGAATGCTGAACATAGACCATAGATACCTTAGTCTGGGGTGAGCCCCATCTCTTGCCATGGTACCAACAAATCTAAAGAAGCTTTCAGGACTGTTGCAAGACAGAAAGAGGTGTGGCTATGTATAGTAACCTAGACCTCTTAAAAGACAGGCATTATAGAAATGCAGTTAATAATAAAACAAACCTCTTTCTAGTCACTCAAGTAAATCATTCTTTGATTAAGTCTCAAGCATTGTCTTTGTGCTCTTTTGATTTTCCTTCACAGCTATAAGGGCTAGAGATCTGCACTTTTTACCAAAAAAAAAAAAAAGCTGTATCTCTCCCTCTCCCAGATTCTAATCTAGCAGAAGTACTTGTGGCCATGATAATATCTGGACCCAGCCACCTGCAACAATGCCTAAGATCCTTGGGAACATCATATGCACAATAGCTCCGCATGAAAAATCTCTTCCAATACGTTTGATCTCTCTTCTTGCTTTGGAACCTATCCCAGACATAGTAAGACCAATCAAGCTGCTTCTAACCATCTTTCTCCCTTTGTCAGAAGCACGCTGTTCATTTTTGTGTGATACACATAAAGCCAGGAAGTTGGAAGGGGGGTGGAAAGGGGGGGCATCTGCCAAGAAAATGTGAATAAAGGTAAGTACAAAATCTCCTGCTGACAGAAATTGTGGGCAGCATAGTAGCTGATCTATGAGGAACATTAAAAAGGAAAGAAAGCAAGGAAACAAGATAATGATCCATTTCCTTTTGGTGATGTCAGTTTTATGTCTCTGCCATCGTCAACATGTCTATAAGGCAGTGTGGCGTTGCATCTCTTGGTCATACAGTGTGTGATTTTTGTCTGCCTTCGGTAGTGGCTTTGAACAGAATATGTGGGGGAGCTTGATTTCTTGCTCCCATTTTACACTGGTTGCATAAAACCTAGCAAATATAACAGCTGTGCTGTCAGCATGATGAGAAAGTTGATGCTGATAAATATACAGCATCATAGATAAATCCATGGTAAATAAATTACCTACTCTACTGTTTGTTCTGAGGTATATTCTTATCCAGTATTCAGATCAACAAATCTGTACAGAACTTGTGTTTAACCAGCATCTCCTCAGACCTTGGAAAAGTGACTTTTTTGGATTCCAGTGTTAGGAGCCATACACCTTCATGCTTTGATTTGGTCTAGTTGGCAAAATATGTTAATTGGCAGATATGTTTAATTGGCATAAAATATAAATTTTACACACTTATGGCTGAAAGGCTTTGTGGGAAAGGGAAACTGGCTGGATAGCAGGCCAAAAGGTAACCTCAGCATGACTAGGTTGTAGGTTACTGAAAATTAGCCAAGAAAGCCTGGCTTAATGGCTCTAAGCCAGTCTTCTCAATGAAAAAAATAGTCAAACTACCCAGGTGCAGCAGGCAAGCAACACTGCTGTGTGCATTTCCTACCCAAGACTGGCCCAGTCACATTAGACAAACAAGACATTGAAATAATCAGTCCATTACAGGCCCTTTTTGTTTACTCTACCAGAAAGCAATTAACTCACATCCCTTCAGGGAGGGAAATAGAATATCAAAATATAGTTCTGAGCAACTACTTTGCAGATCAGCAATTGGTGAATGTCTCCCTGCCAGTTTGATTCTCAGCTGTGTACTGCCCTTAGACACACAAGTCTAAGCACATTGCTACTTCTTCGCTACTCTTCTTGACTGGCAATTATAACCCAGAAACCTCAGTCTCACTATCCATAGTTTTCCCTCCCATTATCCTTTGGCTCTTGTGTGAATGTGCTACTGCTTGTATCTTGTGTGGATGCATGAGTGAATTCCCTTCAATAAAACACATTTTTAGTTTACTTTTGAATCTCTGGATTGTTCTTTCTTGTGTGATCCCATAAACATTGGTGGGAAGATCTCATTAAGTTACCCCTCTCTTGCAGGCCTCCTAATTTTGAGCTGATTAATTCCCCTCTGTCACATGGAGGTACTGGCATTGCAGGTGGATCCTTGAGTCACCCATGTTCTGATGTAACACCAGCTCCCAGAGTCTCCTCGCCAGCATGGCAGGGGGATTTTGGAAGCTGTAGCCCAAAAAAAGGAACAGACTGTTACTCACCTTATTTCTGTTGTTGCTGTTTTGCACATAGAACTCTCGCTGCATGAACTTTACTTCAGTCATAAAAACAATCCAGCAAATGAAAGCGAGGAAGACTTTTGAGTGCAAGCCTGGATGATCAGGTGCGCAACATGATGAGGGTGACCAGTTGTATGAAGTGGGCATGGTAAGAGCAGGCGATGTCTTTATGAATAGATTTCCCAGATCTCAGAGCATCACCTGACTGTGAGAGGCTGGTATGTCTTCTCTGGTTTTCAGGACGAAGAGGAGGAATCTCAGGGCAATCGTGGTATCTTCAAAAGTGTTTCATCTGCATGCATATGCCTTGTTTTTGTTAGACTTGGTATTTTTAAAAATTTGAATGCCTTGCTCTGTGGAACTGTAGTTGATCCATAATGTATCAGGATTCATGACAATATCAGCAGCTGCTCCTTTTAACATCTACCCTGTAACATTAACAAGACCCACCACTGTGACATCACAAAGGGTTGTCCCTAGTTTTCTGGGCCCTGAAATCTCAGGGCCTGGATAGTCCTCACCTGGCAATGCTATGATAGTAGTAGAAGCAGCTGCAGCAGCCACAGCAATAGTGATAATAATAAAATATGTATTGTACTATAACCTGCAGAAGTTACTGTGGTTAGAACCAGGGGCCTTTGGTGAATAACTACCACTAAATTTTGAGTATCTCTCTAGGCAGTAAGAAATGAGTAGGACTAGTTCTACCTGTTGAGGGAGGACATTGGTTCTCTTTTAAAAGTTATAAAATAATTATAAAAATCTGGGATAATACCAGGCCTGTCTTTCTGCCCCTGACATGTTCTGATTCCTGACTTGACATCATGGGCCTGCTTTGAGAGTTTTCCATATCTAAATGCCTTCGAGGAAGGCAAAATTGAAACAAATATTTGTGTAGGTATTTGGCATTTAGCATTTCAATAAAGACATTTTGAATCAAAATACATGTTCTAAGTAAGGCTTTTTTTAAAAAAAAACCAACCTCATAATTTTAAGCTGAATATTTTAGATTTCTTTGCCTCCCTTTGTTTTCAATTTGGAAAGATTCAAAGATGTAGTCTCATCAACTTGTCAAGTATTACTTACCATTTCATGTTAGCTATCAAATGCTACAGACAAAAGCTGTGATTATACATCAGCTGTCAAATAGCATCTCATTTATCACTGCATTTATTAATGCATTGGGGATAAATGTTCCAGACTCCAGGGTGCACCTTCCCAAGGTTAGCTACTCTCTCCCAGACCCACACTACAGGATCATACACTGTGAAATAATGATGCATGATCATTCAGCCAAAGAAACTGATCCTGAAATCCTATTTGAAAGTGACTGATTATTAAGGTCCACCAGTGCACTGCCTCACTAGGCACCACTGCATTTGCTGAGCGTGGTCATACAGCAACTGACACCAGCCACGGTAGACAGGGAGCAGGACCTAGACCACCTTTTCCAGATGGCCCAAGGCAAAGTGGAATCAGTAAAAATTACATCACCAAGATTTTTCATAATGACGCACAACACAGCAGGCAGGAGAAATCCCAACTGGGCACCGGGATCTATGCTGGTGACAGTGGACCCAGGGGTGATGGAAATGAATGGCACAGTCATTGAGCCTGAATTGGGTGGTATAATGGCATGCAAAATGATAGTACATGCATGTACATTGTCCACTGGTGGGCTAACACCAACAGCCTTGGCCAATCAGCCTACTTGGCAACCCAGCCTGGCTATCCACACACATACTGAACACATAGAAGGCCAGCAACAGGTAGGATGGGCTCCAACAGAGCTTTGAAACAGGTGGTCACACCTTGCTAGCAAGTGGGGAAGGGATAAGAGGCACATATACCCAGCATCAGCAGCAGTGTCCGTGGAGTAAGGTGGCCAGCAGGCACAAAACTCTTCTCCTTGTTGCAAGGAGTAAGGATAGTTGCTTCCAGTTCTCCAATTCATCCAAGTGCATCCCCTACAACAGCATTTCTCATAAAGGATGGGGTCCTGGTAACTCTGCTTGGGAGCTGGTGTACTTTAAATGTCCCAAGATAGAGCACAATTTCATTAATTGGTTAGGGGGCTGGACCATATACCAGGATGTCATACACAAAACAGTCATATGCAGTGGCGGGTTGAGGCCTAAGAACCTTCTGGAAAGACCAATAGTGTACTGAACCATGGCCACAGGAATGGGCCCAGGTGGAGCTCAAAATGAACTGAATTCCTTGAGTTCTTCCCTATAATTGTGGCAGTAATTGTGGTGGAAGAATTCATCAACAAAACAGTTCTATTTTGGTGTGACTGCCAGACAGTAGTACAGATAGTGACTATGCAAATGTCTAAATCCCCAGGGTAATGAAACTTGTGTATCAATTCATCTTGACATGTTTAAGAAATAACATCCTCTTCACCACAAAGTACATTCCAGGAATGCAGAAGTGCAAAATAAATGCCATCCCCTGATTCCAGTTCCACAGGATTCAATAGTTACCCCAAAAGGTGGGTGACTCAAAGTTCTACCCATGGTGCTAATGCCTCCATGGAATGGTGTGGAATTATTAGCTCAAAAAGGATGTCTGTGGCGGGGGGGGGGTAATGTTACAGGATCTTTTCCACCTGTGTATACCAGTACGATAGCAGGGACACCAGTCGGAGTTTAAAAGAATGTTTTACTGGGAAAATCACAAACACATGCAAGATGCAAGCTGTCTCACAAGACACAAGGCTAACTGAAAGAAAGAAAATTGGATACTGAGAAATTGAGATGAAGTGACTGATATTTACTTATCTTGAAGAGAAGAGATGAAGCACTAGGGCTCAGACTATGGGTCTGAGGGTAGTACAAGAACGAGACTCTGAGCAGCAGAGTGATGGCCTATGTCCAGAATACTATGAGTTGTTTGGCTCAGAGCCCTGTTTCTGCCCTGAGGGGAAAGGTGCTAATGGCTCTCTGACAGAGAAAACAATGGGGTCCAGAATGGGCTAATGGCCTTAGCATTAGGTGACAAAGCATTGATGGGAATTGTGATAGCTTCTTAAGGGCTGAGCAGGTAAGGAAACAAAGGAGAGTTTCAAGACGAAGAGGACACAGGCTGATGATAATCAGTTGCTCTATTGATACAACTTCTTGTGCTATTGTGTTGGAAGGTTGAGTCGTTGAGGGGATTTTTACAAGCTCATCAGCATCAGAGCTTCCTGACCAATCCTTTGAACTATGACCTGATCATGCCCTGAGGTCCTATTTGACCTACTTTTGCATGTGTTCAGCCAGTCCTCCTTGCCAGCATAGCTTCTCAGCTGTAACAGTGTATGATTTATATGTTCTATGCCAATTAAATAATTTCCATTGCCAATCATCATGGAATGGTGGGTGTACAGCATGGTAACATGACAATTTGCTCCTTACAGAAGCTTCCCAACTAGTTTCTGTCCCAAAGGACTTATGCAGCCTTGGGAATCAGAGGCCTATTGGGCCATCTTTCCATCCCTGATTTCTTCCACAAGCCTGGCATATAGTAACAGCATGACTAACTTTCTTAAAGTTCCAAAGGAAATGGCGGGGGGGTCTGTAAGCTGGCCAATACATCCCAAACAATATACAAACAGTATACAATATAGCTCTGAATCACATTCATCATTCCAGCCACTATATGAAAGGAGTTGGTTGCAATAGCTTTCTGCTCCAAGACAGTGAGACATGGGGACCTAACAGCTGACTTCCAGATCTGGAAGGCACTCAAAGGATGGCTTGGGGGGGGGGGTCTGCCTGCATTCTGGACTGCAGGCCTGCTATTTCTTCATTCCTCTTACCAGGAGTAATGTATGCACTATCAGCTCTCTGCAGCAGCTAGTATCAAGCCACACTAGTTTGCACAGCCTTCATTTTGATCTCCATGGTCACAAAGATAAGTAAATTGGTCCCAAAATCAAGATGGTGACTCCTTCTGGCACTGGAGGATGTTCACTGGAAGGAGGAATGTGTCCTAGAAATTCACATTAGGACATCAAAAATGGACCAGAAAGAAGTGAGTCAATCATTCTGGCTGCACAAGACACCCAGGACTCCAGTCTGTCCTATGTACACCTTTTAGGGAGTTGTTTATCTATCGGTGTTAGTTCCTATGTCTAGTTTCCCACTATTTATTCTGCTGTCTAAAACTGATGGAGTTACTGATGTGGAGAGGAAAGCCCTCTTGATTTTGTTTGACTTCATGAGTAGGACTGTGATTTCTTTCAAAGGCATTTCTCCACAGTATGTCTTTGCTGACACAACCTCTCCATGCCTACTTGCCTGGAGGTGAGCAACCTTCCTTGAAATCAGTGGGACTTAGTTCTGAGTAGACATGTATAGGATTGCGCTGCTACTTGCTTAACATTGATTTCATAATGGGAAGAACTGCAGAAATACAGTTTATCCACCACTATTGATCTTCCTCTGCAACACACAGCAGCAGGGATATATTATTATTCTTACATTTTCTATGAAGCTGAGAAATCTAGTTCTCATTTTCAAAATGGCTGTTCTCCCTTACAACCAGTTATTGGATGTGTAGGTGTATGTGTATCTGAACTATTATTGACTAACAACTATCAAATAAATATAACAGTTGTTTTAAAAATTATTTTTCTGTTACATAAAAATAAGTCCTTTGAGTTACATTCCCATGTTTACCTATAGGAGGCAGTAAGCTTCCTTGAACACAGTTGGGCTTGCTTCTGAGTAGGTTTGTATAGGATTGTGTGATTAGTTGTTTATCATTGATTCTGTAATGGGGCATTTATTCATCATTATTGATCTAACCCTGCAATACATAGCCTCAGGGATGTGTTGTTATTCTCATATTTTTCAGATGGAAATCCGGTTCTTCCTTAATATTTTCTTGAATAGATGTCCATGTCCTTGCCTGTTGCCAAATGGATTCAGGAAACAGCTCCAGGCATGACCTCTGTTTATTCTGTGACTTTGCAGTAAAGATACTGCAACCCACTGTGCATCACCCTGAGCCAACAAAATGTTCATTCAAAATACTGCAATGAGTGGGGGAAAGGCATTCTCAGGCCATTGTTGACAGTGATCCAGGAAAAAAAACTTTAGTAGATATTTTGATTGGGAGCTATTTAATTCTTTCCTAGTCATTTGTGTAATGAAAAGCCAGTGTAGTATAGTGGTTTGACTGTTAAGACTACAACTCTGGATACCTGGGTTTGAATCTCTATTTAGCCATGGAAACTCACTGGCTGACTAGGGCAAGTCACAATCTCTCAGCCTCAGAGGAAGGCAAAGGTAAACCCTCTCTGAACAATTCTTGCCAGGAAAACGCTCTGATAGGGTCAGAAAGAACTTGAAGGTACAGAACAACAAAGTCATTTGTCATTCTTAGTGGCACAATTTAATATTGATAGATACTCTTATGAAAGCCCACTATAGTTTACTTAGTATATTCATAACCAGAGAAATGCATAAGAATTAGTAGCAGCATAAAAAGGCCAAGGGATGGACTTATGCTATCTTAATGTACCCACCAAAAACATCATCCACATACTCTCATGGAAACAAGTGCATGTGCATAAGCTGTGGTTGTTGTTTGCCTTCAAGTCATTTCCAATTTATGATAATCCTAAAATGAGCCCATCATAGGATTTTCATGGCAAGATTTGTTCAGAGGGGCTTTACCATTGCTTTCCTCTGAGGCTGGGAGAGTGTGACTTGCCCAAGAGGGCTCCATGGCCCAATGGAGATTGAAACCCTCATTTCCTGGAGTCTTGACACTCAAACCACTATACCTCCCTGAGTCCCATGTACATACAACCACATGTCCGCAAAGGCTGGTGAAGATTATGAACAAGGGGAGGGGGAAGGGGGAGGAGAGAGTCACTGGGACATTTTAAAAGCAGCTGAAAAAAGAGGATGACAGAGAATTAATCAGGACTGTCCCAGCCAAATCATGATAGTTGGAGGGTATACTGCAAAGCTTTCAAAACTTTTCATGTTGGAGACACACTTTTTAGACATGCATCATTTCATGACACAGTATTTTCAGTTTTACTAGCACACTGGAGGTTAAACTAACCTCTTATAAAAGATACAGACACATACATAAATAGTAATAACAAAATGTATGGGGACACAACATATATCATGAAAACCTTTCATATATTTTTAAAAATATATGATTTATAAATAGTAACATACATTTCCAAGATTGTAGGCGACACACCTATACACTTCAAGTGACACACTAATGTGTCACAGCACACTGTTTAGAAAGCCCTAGTATACTGTATCTTCCAGTGTCTCAAAGGGCAGCATGCTATCTTAGGAGGCACAGGGTCAGTTTTGTGATGCACACACCTCCATCCTCTTACAGTTCTTTGGTGCTTTCTCATTACATCATCAGCCATCTGGGATGGCTGCCTCATTCTTTTTAAAAGTAAGGCTGACCCTGCTTAAAGTAAAAATGTTGGCTTTTTAAAGTACAGACCAAAGTGGTTATAATTCCATTTTTTAAAAAATGATAACTGAAGACTCCAGTTAATCGTCACTTTATAAGACTTTTGTCTAACATGAGGATATTTTTTGCTAGGCATCTGCCTGATAAATTGTTAACTGGAGGAAGCAAAAAGAATCACAAATTCAAATAAACTCTCTGCATTTTGGATACATTAACTGGACCACTGTGGTTTGTTGGCCATTTAACAGAGAACCATATTAATTCAAGCAGAGAATTAGTTACACATTTAACAGAAAAATATTTAGGAGAGAAACATATTAATTCAAATTTTGTTTCAGATGGTTAGACAGATAGCTAGAGACTCCATGTTTATGTCCTTCCAAGAAGTATTAGGCATGGTAGTATGAGATACAGTATCTGCTGTATCTCATACAGCAGATACTGGCATAAGATCCAGATTCTGTTTGAATAATTGCACATTCTTCCACACAGATAGATATTCCATTTTTACGTTCTTCCAAGGAATACTAGGCATGGTAATTGATCGCCTCAGGCACCAAAGTTTTGGGGAGATTGAAGGTAATGATAGCAGTTCTCTCATTGTTTCTTTCACGTTTCATTAGCTGCCCATGTTGAGGGGAAAAGCACATTGTACACAGCACTTTCCCCTCAAATAGGAATGTATGTACCATACAGCTTGGCTTCCATCCCCCTAAGCTACCCCTATGGATTGTGGGGCAAAGGAAAACATCATCTCCTTATCAGTGTAGAAATACAATTCAACTGTACATATGGTCAAGTCCTAGAATGGAACTGGATGAGGAGGAACCACTTCACACAACTGGATAATTTGACTCACAGCGTACATGATTTTTCTCTTGTTTATTATCACAACAATTCTGTAAAGTAGGTTAGGTCATAAGAGAAAGTCGTCAAGACAAGATCACCACCAGATTTGGATGCACTGAGCCCCTGAGGAATATCAAGCTTGAGAGATGCTATAGTGCTATCTCAAAAGACATATTATTCTAACAGTTATGGGAAATATGAAAAAAGTGTACTTTTCTGTCTTTGTTTTTGTATTTAGAAGTCCTGCAGAGTAAGTTTACTTAGCTTGTGTCCAAATCTGGCATGGGGCCAAGACGGTTGAATGGGCCTTTGAACTTGGTTAATGCCAAAGCCATTGTTTACCATACACACCCACCGAAAAAAAATCCAGCCAATTATTCCTTCAGTGATGGTATAAAAGCAGGCTTTTCTGTGATGTTGTGTTGATGCAAAGGTGGCAGTACATCCATTGGGGTTCTACCAGTGTGATGGAGCTCCTGAAATTCCCTGACCAAAAGCTACCATACTCACACATTACCAAACAAGCTGCTACTAATACTTGAGAGAGTTCTTGGAGCGGCTCAATAGAGATACATTGTACTGTAAGGCCCCACTTTGGAGGTCCCTGATATCAGCATGGTTTGGATGGGGACCATACTGAATTGGCACCATATTGGATTGGCAACACATGTTCAATTGGCTCTAATATCAAATTCAAGCCTGAGAGGTGACTGAGAGGTCAAACCAAGTCAGGGAAGAGATCTGACTATAAATGTGAGAAAGAAAGACTGGTCAGCCTAAGACACCCTCCAGGTACGACTGGGCCATTTGTCAGGCAAATAGATGCTGTTCCTGTGGATGACAGACTTAAACAGAAGCTGGAATTTCCCAGGGAATGCAATTGTGAGAAGCTCACCAGGACACTGATTGACAGAGATCCATCCCCTGTGCACCTGGACTCCTTCCTCTTGCCTTGTAGCACCCACAATAGACAGCTGTTATAACACACATTATGTCTGTCATCCAAACACTGCGAACGTTAGTCGGTTGATTGTCCGTTGTCTGTGCTGCAACTCCCATTATTCCACACTTGGAACTGCACATACCTTCCACTGCCACAGGCTATTTTTGGGGTACAAATACACCTGATTCCAGGATGCCCAGTGTAGTCTTTCGAAGGTTTACCCATCACTCTGTCCATCTGGCTTCTGAATGAGAACTGTCCTTGCGTCCTACCTAAACCAACCCACATTTCAGCTTCTTCAAACTCTTCTGGATTGGTCGTTATAAACCCCCAAAAAACTCTCATCCTCTCTATCCATAATTTTTCCTGCCTTTATCCTTCAGTTAGCTCTTGTATGAATGCTTGGCTGTTTGTATCTTGTGTTCACGCATGAGTGAATTCCCCCTCAGTAGAACACATTTTTAGCTTACTTTTGAATCTCTGGCTCGTTCTTTTCCTGCATGAGCCAATAAACATTGGTAGAAAAGGTCTTGTTAAGTTACCCTCCCCTCTCACAAGCCTTTTAGAATTATAGAGTTGGTAGAGACCCCAGGGGCCATCCAATCCAACCCCCTGCTATGCAGGAACACACATAAAAGCATTCCCAGCAGATGGCCATCCAGCTTCTGCTTAAAAACCTTTAAAGAAGGAGACTCCATTACACTCCAAGACAGCATATTCTATGGCTGGACTCCTCTGACCGTCAGAAAGTTCTTCCTGAGGTTCAGATGGAATCTTCTTTCCTGCAGCTTGAATCCATTGCTCCTTGTCCTAGTCTCTGGAGCAGCAGAAAACAAGCCCACTCCCTCCTCGACATGACATCCCTTCAAATATTTAAACATGGCTATCATGTCCCCTCTTAAACTTCCCTTCTGCAGACTAAACATACCCAGCTCCCTAAGCCATTCCTTCATATGGCATGGCTTCCAGACCCTACACCATTTTGGTTGCCTTTCTCTGGACACGTTCCAGCTTGTCGATATCCTTCTTGAATTGAGGTGCCAAGAACTGGACACAGTATTCCAAATGAGGCATAACCAATGCAGAATAGAGTGGTATCATTACCTCCCTTGATCTAGACACCATAGTCCTATTGATGCAACCAAGAATTGCGTTGGCTTTCTCGGCTGCTGCATCACACTGCTGACTCATGTTCAGTTTGTGATCTACCAAGACTCCTAGATCCCTTTCACATGTACTGCTATCCAGCCACGCCTCTTTGAGCTAATTCATTCCCCACTTCTGCAAGGAATTATTTGGCATCGTGGGGTAGCCTTTGTGTCATCTACATTTTGGGGTAAGAGTGCCTGCTTAGCATAGGAGTGAAACCTATGCCCCTCCAAAAATATTGTTGGACAACAAATCCCAGCAGCCCTAGCCAGTAGAGCCAATGATAAGAGGTGCTAGTAGTTGTTGCCAACATCATCTGGAGGACCTACAGAGTTCCCACACTTGGTCTTCAACATCCTTTGAATATCAGTCAGCGGCTGACTGGAGAAGTATTTTAATTGGACCATAAATTCTCATTTTTCAAAAAATCTAGATTATTTCTTTAGAACAGCAGGACAGGCTTCTAAGTATAGTGATTGGACAGGTGCTGATCTTTATGCAAAAAATAAAAATCGCCTTAAATCTGGATAACATTTTATGTGGGGTTGTTTTCAAACTGATTTATTTATGGCAGTCATGCAAGCCTGGCCCAGAATGAATTCCCTTCAGGAATAAAATATATTTTTGATTAAACACTGTGCAGTTTTCATTAGCATAGTGACCTTTTCTGTCTTATTAATTCACACCTAACCGCAACTGAAGCATTTACCAGCTGTTTTTTAAAAACACACACACACACACACACATACACACCCAAACCAAAGACTCCAAGAGGGCATTAATACTCTCTGTTCAAGAGAAACTCATTTTCGTTTTTATTGATATGTTCTGATCAGTAGGAAACATTGCATGTATTTCCATAATTCTTCTAAGGATTTGGCAGTGTCCTTGTTACTCACAGTACAAATCTGCTTGACATTTTTTCTTGTGTAACGTCACTGTAGAAGCAGCTATTTCAAAGTAATTGTCTTGAAAAGGACATGTAATGAGATGCTGTCCTGCTCTAAATTACATGTCTGAAATTAATTGGGCATTTATTCTGAATAATTTTAATTTTAAAAAACCATTTTTTTAAAAAATCTGCAGATTGCATATTTTATCTCTTTATACTTAAGATAAAGCAACCTCTGCTTGATCTCACTGAATTTTTTTCATCGTGCGATAAATCACATGGGGGAAGGACCTCAGACTTCAGTAACTTTCCAGCCACTATGTTGATAAACCTAATCTGCATTTATATTATTTATAACCCTGGTTGTTCAACCAGCACAAGGCCTCTTTCATGAAACTTCCATCAATTTTTCCATCTTTTACCTGTAAGGCAACCTGAGGGAAAAAGCAACACTGAATGGAAAGCATACTAGGTTTTAAGTAAGACCGATTCCCAACTTATGAAGCCAATCAGTCATATGAATTGGAGTCAGTAAGTCAGTTTACTAATTTCTCAAGTCTGCATATATTATATTTTTCACATGAATCAAACAATAATTGTGAAGAAAAGGCATTTAAAAAAAAAGATATGATGCATGACTATATTGTGGTAGACATCATCCAGATTTAGTTCTGTCACTAGGCAGAGTGAGGCAGGCATATCAGGCAGCAGATATCACAGCAAACTGCAGCAAATTTCTGGTTATTTTATTTGTTACCAATATATTTTTACTGCTAGAGAGGGAGAGAAGGGCTCAAGAGACTGGTTCTCTCCTGTGCTGGTTTTAGGTGCCGTATATCAAAAGCCGGAGAAGAAAAGAATTGGTTACTTTACCTCAGGCAGCAAAATATATTGATGTACCTGTAGCACCGTCTTAGAAATCATCCTTCCTGTATGAGACAAGAGTCCTCCTTTCCAGGCATTCCCAGATCCTCATGGTATTTGCGTCATCTTGTGGTAAAATTGTTTAACCTAAATATGATACCACATTAATTAGCATCACAATTTAATTTACTGTTAATTTACTACATTGAATAAAATGGATTTATTTTAATGCATAGATTTGAATTTAATCCATTGCATTCATATAATTTAATGATTACTTTATTGCACTAACTTTTATTCTGTACATTAGCTATTATATAGGTAGAGCTTACAAAATGTATGCATATAAATTTGCACAAATATATCAAAATTATAAAAACATTTACCAGATTAAAATAACATTTACAAGTAAATCTAATAAAATAGTTTAATTTAATATGAAATATATTACAATGTTTAAAATTAATTAGTTATAACATTAAGATGAAATCCTTTGAAATCCTTTGTTACCTTTGAACACAGTGAAGCATAGGATTTCACTGTTGGTGATTAGTTGGTTTTTTAAATTGACTAAATCACTAAACCCCAACATATATCTAGCATTCTCAGAGTGAGGAATAGAGAATAAAATATATAGTAATGGAGATGTGCTGGAGAAGCCCTCATCTGTGTATGCCTAGTGAGGTCAATACACTGCGGCATCATGAATGTACGGGATATAAATTCCCTAGCAGCGCCAGATCCCTTCTGATTTTGGAAGCTAAGCCAAGTCAGCCCTGGTTATTACTTGGATTGGAGACCCACAACAAATACCAAGTGCTGTAGGCTATATGTTAGAAGAAGGAACTGGCAAACCCACCACTGATATTCCTTGCTTGTGAAACCTCAACTTGAAGGCGCACATACACATACACACACACATTGCAACTGTGGAATTCTTTCTCTTTGGATCCCTGATTAATGCCCACGTGGGCTCTATTTAAATGTCAAATGAAAGCATGGCTGTTCATAATTAGCCTTGGGGACTGAGTTACTCCAAACTGTTTATGTACATGGTTTTAAATAGTTCTAACCCACATGTGTCAAACACAAGGCCCGCAAGCCGAATCTGGCCCACCAGGCCATTTTGTGTGGCCCTTGCACCTCTCCTGCAGCTGTAGCGCTCCCTCTGCCTGGTGAGCCTGATCGCGACATTGCGGGGCCCCAGCTGCTAGTATTCTGAAGAGGGGCCCAGGAGCCAGCATTTGCAATCTGCTTCTACTCCTGACTGTCCCTCTGTCCAAGTCTTGCTGTCAGAGCATTACCATGTGTTACTATGGCAATGGTTCATGCGGCTTGCAAGAGTTGGACAGAGGAGAAGTCAAAAGTAGAAGTAGAAGCTATCGCAATCGCGCTGGTGGGGAGAGGACACAGGAGAGAGCCAGAGGGGAAAGAGCTTCCCTGCTTGGCTTTCTCCTTGCCCCCACCCGTACAATGGATTTTTTAAAATATGGATTTTATCTGTGTACTTCCCTGAAATCATGAGATATGGGACAGGACTTATATACCTAAATAAATAAATAAATATTTTAGAAATTACTTTAAGTAATTTGAAACAATTCATCTAGACTCTACATTGCAATGTAGATTTTAAAATGGCTATATTTGGCTTTCTTTTCCATATCATATGAAATGCATCAAAAACAAATTGTTTTAATTTTGAATTATTTTAATTTAACTCGGGTTTTCAACCAATTATGATTGTAATGACCTTTGAATAATCATATTCCCTTCTTCACTGTTCATTTTTTCCCTCAAATGGCAATCATCTACTTGTCTCATTACTTGAGGGTGATATATGATATGATGTCTGTTCTGCTACATTGCTGGCATTCACCAGTACAGAAAAGATACACCTATTATACACCCTAGGTAACCCAGCATAGGTCCCTGATCTCTGATGTTTCTAAGGATAGTGGAGGATGTAGGTCATTTTATAATTATTTTCTGTGTGGTCCACTTTCCTTTCCTGAGATAAATGATTACATGGAAGCTATTCTAGGGAGGACTTGTACTTGGAAGGGTAGCTATGAAGGAACTAGACAAGATCCTGAAGTGTAAAGATATATAATGGGATACTAAAGTTAGGATTATCCATGCCATCATATTGCCAATTTCTATGTATGGTTGTGAAAGTTGGACAATGAAGAAAGCTGATAGGAAGAAAATCACCTTATTTGAAATGCAGTGCTGCAAAAGAGCTTTGCAGATATCCTGGACTGCTTAAAAAAAAAAGGCAGGGGGAAGGGGCTAGAACAAATCAAAGCTGAACTTTCCCTAGAAGCCAAGATGACTAAACTGAGGGTGTCATACTTGAGCCATATCATGAGAAGTCATGACTCACTAGGAAAGACAATAATGTGCGGTAAGGTAGAAGGCAGTAGGAAAACATGAAGACTGCATTACAGATGGATAGACTTAATCAAAAAAGACACATCTCCGAATCTGCCAGAATTGAGCAGGGTGGTTGAGGATAGGGTGTCTCAGAGATCTCTTATTCATAGGATCGCCATAAGTTGAAGTAGACTTGACAGCAGTTAACCACCACCACCACCACCATTCTTAGGATATAGTATCAGTAAATCATCTCCCCTCTCCTCTACCACCAGCATAATTGGTGTATAAGAGTGTGTGACACTGTTATCTAGGCTTATCAAAGGGAGATACTTCTCTCTTCAGGTAAACCAAGGGTTAATGAGATGTTAGGATTACATCAAGGGTCACAGGGTGAGAGTTGACCAACCAAAAGGAAAGGGTCAGCATCACAGGTCACAAGGTGAGAATTGACCAACCAAAAGGAAAGAGGCGGGCATCTTGGAGATGCTTCCAGATCCTTCCAAGGAGGAAAATATAAAACTTCTGAGAGGCCATGTGGCCAGAGAGAAAGAGAGAGAGAGAGAAAGAGAGAAAGAGAGAGGGAGAGCTGGCCCAGTTGAGCTGGCAGGCATGCTGTGTCTCCTGGACCCCCCCTCCTCCTTTAGACCATCTACGCCTATAACCTAATTGTGAGTAACTAGAAATAAGTAGTTAGTCGCGTTAGGGATGTTGTTATTTTGTGAATTGGCTGATCTTAAGAATATATCTGTGCTGTTATATCTGTTTTGTAAATTCTTGTAACTAAGTGCACCTGGGAGAGGGGAGTCTCCCAAGTATATATTGTTTATTTGCATGTCTTGATTAAAACACTTCTATAAACCTCCGTTTCTCTCCATTTCCACGCCAGGGTTGGCACACGCTATGTAGGACCTCTCTCACTCAGGGGAAAGAGAAGGGGAAGATCCTTACGCTTAGAGATTAGGCAGAATCCCTCCTGTTCTGTCTAAGTAAGACTGCTAGGGGAAAGCGATATGTGCTCACCTTTGTGGACTTCTGCACTCATTGGCCAGAAGCCATACCACTGGGTGGGATCTCAGCTAAGGCAGTTGCCCAAGCTTTGACAGACATCTTTGCTAGATTAGGTTGGCCTGCAGAGATTTTAACAGATGCAGCTTCCAATTTCAACTCCAAAGTCATGCAGCGCCTTTTAGAGGCACATGGAGTACACCATCTGACATCAGTGCCTTACCATCACCAAACTAATGGGTTGTTGGAACGTTTTAATGCAACTTTGGGGGCCATGATCTGTAAGTTTGTGAATGAACATTCCAGTGACTGGGACTTGGCGCTACAGCAGTTCTTGTTTGCTTACAGATCTGTTCCACACCCAAGCCTGGGTTATTCACCCTTTGAGCTGGTCTATGGCCATGATGTGAAAGGGCCATTACAGCTGGTTCAAAGTCAGTGGGAGGGAGCTATCCCTTCTTCAGAGACTAATGTGGTTGATTTTGTGACTAACTTGCAGAATACTCTCAGGGAAGCATGGGCAGATGCTCATGAGAATCTGCAACAGGCACAAGAGAAGCAGAAGACCTAGTATGATCAGTATGCCAGAGAACGTTGCTTTGAGAAAGGAGAACAAGTGATGGTTCTGAAGGCTCTCCAGTCTAACAAGATGGAAACTTCTTGGGAAGGTCCTGCCACAGTGCAAGAACGCATTGGGACAGTGAACTATCTCATACAGTTTCCAGACTCTAGGGTTAAGCCAAAAGTGTATCATGTGAACTCACTGAAACCCTTCTACGAGAGGCCCAGTCACCTTCTCACACTTTCAGTCCAGGAAGATGAGGAGGAGGAAGAGTGGCCTGAAGGTGCTTTCTATGATTGGGAGGGTGGTAGCTTGGAAGATGTGAAACTCTCCCCGAGACTCAATGCGAATCAACGCAAGCAGTTCTTTCACTTGATGGGTAAGTTCACCACCCTGTTTTCACCTATCCCGGGTCGCACCACAAATCCTCAACATGTGGTAGCTGCAGATGACAGCAGGCCATCAGCAGAACAGCCATGACGGGTGTCACGAAAAGGGAAAGAGGCGATAGAGAGGGAGGTGAAAGAGATGTTGGATATGGGGATCATTCGCCCATCACGCAGTCCATGGGCATCCCCAGTTGTCCTAGTGCCCAAAAAGGGGGGACGGACATTTGTTTTTGTGTGGATTATAGAAAACTGAACTCAGTGACACGCCCTGAACATTATCCAATGCCCAGAGTAGATGAACTGTTGGAGAAATTAGGGCATGCTAAGTACCTATCCAGCCTCGATTTGACTAAGGGCTGTTGGCAAATCGCCCTAGCAGAAGAATATAAGCATCAAACAACATTCATCACTCACATGGGCCTGTTTGAGTTCAATGTCCTTCCCTTTGGGCTACGGAACGCACCTGCAACTTTCCAGAGGCTGGTGGACTGTTTGCTAAGAGGGTGCGGGGACTTTGCTGTTGCTTATTTAGATGACATTGCAATCTTCTCAGACTCCTGGGAAGACCACTTGAAACACTTGGAGATTGTCTTCCAATGCATTAGTGATGCTGGACTGACAGTCAAAGCAAAGAAGTGCCAGTTTGCACTGGACAGAGTGACCTACCTTGGCCATGAAGTGGGACAGGGGACTATCACTCCACTGCAAGTCAAAGTGGAAGCTATTAATAGTTGGCCAATTCCTCGTTCCAGGAAGCAGGTGCAGTCCTTCCTTGGCCTGGCTGGGTACTACCGGAGATTCGTGCCCAACTATAGCCAAATGGCAGCACCTCTAACAGACCTGACAGGTTCCAAGAAGCCTAAAGTAGTGAAATGGACAGCAGAGTGTCAAGAAGCCTTTGCAGCCTTGAAACAGGCCTTGATGGCAGATCCTGTGCTCAGGGCACCAGACTTTGACAAGCCGTTTGTAGTGGCTACAGATGCTTCTGACAGAGGCATTGGAGCAGTCTTACTACAAGAGGATCCGGATGGCACCTTGCATCCCATCTTGTTCCTCAGCAAGAAGCTTTCTACAAGGGAGTCCAATTGGTCCATACCAGAGAAGGAATGCTATGCTATTGTATATGCGTTAGAGAAGCTGAGACCATACGTCTGGGGATGTCGCTTCACCCTCCAGACTGATCATGCTGCCCTCCGATGGCTACATACAGTCCGGGGAACTAACAAGAAGTTACTACGATGGAGCCTGTCCCTACAAGACTTTGACTTCGACATTCAGCACGTGGCTGGAAGTTCTAATGTGGTTGCAGATTCCTTGTCACGCAGAGGACTGGAGGGAGGTTAAGAGGGCTGAGTTTTACATGTCCGCATTGATAATATGGCTAACCTGTACTGTTGTGTGTGTTTCCAGTGTTGCAAAGGTGGAAGTCCACTTAAGAGACTGGAAATTCCCTCCCAGTGTTTTATTAGGGTTCTTGCCAGTCTCCCAAAGCTGATTCCCACGCTTGGAATGACTGGCAATCTCCCCAACTCTATCGGTATGCTGCCACCCCCCCCCCCGAATTATGAATTACTTAGACAGAACAGGAGGGATTCTGCCTAATCTCTAAGCGTAAGGATCTTCCCCCTCCTCTTTCCCCTGAGTGAGAGAGGTCCTATGTAGCGTGTGCCAACCCTGGCGTGGAAATGGAGAGAAACGGAGGTTTATAGAAGTGTTTTAATCAAGACATGCAAATAAACAATATATACTTGGGAGACTCCCCTCTCCCAGGTGCACTTAGTTACAAGAATTTACAAAACAGATATAACAGCACAGATATATTCTTAAGATCAGCCAATTCACAAAATAACAACATCCCTAACGCGACTAACTACTTATTTCTAGTTACTCACAATTAGGTTATAGGCGTAGATGGTCTAAAGGAGGAGAGAGGGGGGGTCCAGGAGACACAGCATGCCTGCCAGCTCAACTGGGTCAGCTCTCCCCTCTCTCTTTCTCTCTTTCTCTCTCTCTCTCTTTCTCTCTGGCCACATGGCCTCTCAGAAGTTTTATATTTTCCTCCTTGGAAGGATCTGGAAGCATCTCCAAGATGCCCGCCTCTTTCCTTTTGGTTGGTCAATTCTCACCTTGTGACCTGTGATGCTGACCCTTTCCTTTTGGTTGGTCAACTCTCACCCTGTGACCCTTGATGTAATCCTAACATCTCATTAACCCTTGGTTTACCTGAAGAGAGAAGTATCTCCCTTTGATAAGTCTAGATAATGGGAAGCCCCATTATCACAGAGTGGCATGTCAATTCCCACTTTGAATTATCTCTCCTGTGCTTTGTGTACAGCAGTCCCCAGAACCATACCACCTCTGTTTTCATGACATGAGTTTAACTACAGGACCCCACCTCCTTCTGAGTGGGTCTCTGGACTGTTGCCCTAAAGATAACACCATTAAGTAGGTGATCACGTAGTATGGTCCCAGGTGTCATTATAGGAGGATAAATGTGATGTAGTGGTTTGAGCATTGGACTACGATTCTGGAGATTTAGGGTTCAAATCCCAGCTCAGTCATGAAAACCCATTGGGTGGCTTTGGACAAATCACACTCTTTCAAGCTCAGATGATGGCAAAGACAAACCCCCTCTGAACAAATCATTCCAAGAAAACCACATGATAGGTTTGTCTTAGGTCACTGTAAGTTGAAAATGACTTGAAGGCACACAACAACAAATATGCTTTCCTTATATTTTTCCAGACAATGGTGATGGGAATTACCTTAACGCACAGTGACTTCTAGCACAGTTCTTATTGCTGATAAGTGCTGCAATTTGCCTTTGATTAATGCATAAAATGAACAAGTAGGGAAGAAATAGAAAGACCACTAAGTAACCTCATAAAATTGTAAGTATTCCATTCATACAAAAATTCTCCCTCTCTTTGAAACATTATTGACTCTCCCAACTTTCTGAAAAATATTCATTAACCCAATTCATCTCTTGAACTTTAAGAGCTTTCCATTTCCTCAGTGCTCAACTTACCCTAGTCTACTTTTGTCAATAGCTTTATATCCAGGGTGTTTTTAATTAACATCTGGAGTATGCCTGGTGATTTCACAGAGACTGGAAAAATTACCTGTTCCTGGACTACAGCTTCTAGAATCTCCAGCCAACATGCTCAATAATCATACTGGATGCAGGGTTCTGGGAACTGTAATCTAAAACAGTAACTTTTCCATACAGTCAGTATGCTTGGTGTTACTTCAATAAATTAACATACTTGTGAGCCCTTTTGAATGAATAAATGCTCAGTTTTGCATTCCAAAGGGTAAACAGGGTTCAGTATTACTGGCTGCTAATTACTCCCCTTGGCATTTCTGAACATAACTAAGAACATGAAAAGGGCCTCGAGGAAGTAAGGTTCCCTTGCATCCAAACGCAAGTTGGCTTAGACCAACTGTGATGTTCACTCTTCAACAAAATAAACCATTCTTTGATCATGGAGTGGTTTCTATAACCCAAGATACCCAGTGCTCATTAGCAAGGCTGTTTTTAAAGTAATATAGATTGTCTACTGCAGCCACAAACAAAATTAAGTCTGTCACCTTGACTTCCCATCAGCATATCAATCCAATCAAAGCAGAGTGTTGATCTGAGGCTTCTGCTAGTCAGGGATATGCAATACAGCAAAGACTCCTTGCCATTTCCCTTGCTATGGGCAAACACTGATCAGTTCTCACTCTTTCAGGAATACACTTTAACGCTGGTTGATAGTGGGACATTTAAAAGTATCCAAAGTCTCTTGTGTATCTGTGTTCTCAGACTTTCCATATCAAGTCAGTCTTTTGACTGCATTCCAAAGGGAAACTGCATTGTTGATTAGGTTCCTCCATCTGTTACCACTGGAAACCTCTGCCCTTTTGGGAAAATGTGCATTGCTCCAGTATCTCTACCATGTTGTTGTATCTGAAGCAATGTGAATACTATGGAGTCATACTTCTTCTCCAGCAGCCTGCCTGGAGGCGTATGGATTCAAGCTTAAGTAGGAAGTTTAGATAAACAAAAAGGACTTGCAATAAAGTGTTTCAGGTAGACATCCTCTCTTCAGATACTCCATTCTTATCCCTATCCCACCAGGTTTTCTATTCTGTCACCCAACAGTCAAGCAGCACTGGGCTACTGAGCCTGCTCAGTGTTCATGAGGCTGTTTCTCTCCCCTCCTTAATTTTTTCCCCATACGGGATATTTCAACAGCTTTTGGGTCTTCCATGAATCTGTTCATGCCTCCCTTTTGTGTAGAACTACCATCCGGAGAACTCAGATTGCTGTACACATGCAGGCATGAACTCATAAAGACACATGCATGTGTGCACAAAGAAATAATATATATAATTCTTTTTTGTAAAAAGTACCACAGCTGTTTGTGCATACATTAGTAAAGAGATATTGATCCTTAGCTATTTTATCCTCACAGGCAAGGATGAATAATTCTGGTCATTTTCTCTTGTTTTCTCCTTGATGCAGGAAAAAAAAATCGGTCACAGTATTCTTCATGTATTCAGTCATAAGCTGTTGCATAACAATTAGTCTGTAGAGAAAAACATGTGGGATTTTTGTACAAAAATCCTGTCTTCTGTCATAGAAAAACTTATGACCCCAAATTCTCACTGATCTGTTATTTTTTTCTGATAGGGCTTATTGGGTGTTAGGAAACCTGTTTTTGTTATGCTTTTGTTTCTTTTGACCTGGGAATGAATAATTCTTTTCATCCCTACATTAGAATATTAATCTATGCATACAGATGAAAAAAATAGGTTATGCCCAATATCTGTTAGTATCTGTGTGTCAGCTTTCATATGTACTATGCTGCTAATGCAGTGGTTCTCAACCTGTGGGTCCCCAGAAGTTCATGGACTTCAGCTCCCAGAAGCCCCAGCCACTATGGTCAATGCTCAGGGCTTCTGGGAGCTGAAGTCCATGAACATCTGGGGACCCACAGGTTGAGAACCACTGTGCTAATGGTAACTTCCAAAAACTCCCTAGAGAGTTATTCCAAAATAGACAACAATAAAATTGACAAGCTTTCAGGCACTAGCTCACAGCCAGGTGTCTCAAGATGGAATTCATCATCATGGAAGGGAAAGCTGTAAATTCTTACTAGTTATGATGGTTCTGTATAACCTTCTGTATCAGAGGCAATGTGCCTCTCAATACCAATTGCAAGGAACATGAGAAGAATTGTACTCATGTTCTGATTATGGGTTTCCCATTGTCACCTGGTTGGCCACTGTAAGGTCACAATGCTGTGCTCTCACCTGGCACGAGTGACAATCCATAGGAAGTTATTGCCAGGGTATGGAACCACAACCTCTTGGAGCACTGAAAATGGGTGACAGTGCTAAGTAAGTTCTGGAGTGGTGGATTTCTGACAAAGTACCCCTTTCAGAGTATGTTGTCTCTCTCTCTGACAGATCCCCTTCATCCTACTGTCACTGTTGTCAACTACTGTTCTTTACTGTTCATCACAGTTGTGACCACTTGCTCCATTGTCAGCCAGACACGCAGGTGGGAAAGACAGGGAGAAAACAAGCAAGGAAAGGCAGCTGCTGTTGCTCTTTTTCATGTCATCCATTGATGCATCCATTGATGTAATAGTACAGATAATGCCTCTCTGAGGGATATGATGCGGTTGTGCCCTGTGGTGGCTTCCTTTCAACTAGACATTATGACTCAAATTTTGTCTTAGAAAGCCCTTTGATTTTTCACAGCTGCTCATCTGCTGTTAAGTTATATTCCTGTGATGTAGAGCTTAACAGATGGGCAGTGTAAATGGATTCTTTACACCCTTATAATTGCCAAAGAGACATCAAGTTTGAAAAAGATAAATGCTGCTCACCATCTATCATCCAATGTCCCATCAAAGGCACTACCTTTCTGTGGTGGTGGGATTGCCTGTGAAGCAAGAGGATATGCCAACAGTAAGCAGCAGTGCTGCTCCCATGTCAGACAGGCTTTTGATGAAGAGCAAAGCTAAATGTGCCAAACAGCTATTGGGCAGTAGCAGTATTGTGGGGTGACACTAGTAAAGGATCTCTCAGAACCAACAGCAGTGGCACCATAGCAAACATTTAGTTACAACTGTGTAGAAGGAAGCATGGTAAACCTTTTTTTGAGTGTCTTGTACGGTGAAAACCCTATGATAAGACAATCCAAAATGAAACAAGAGATAATGCCAGATGATGAAACTCCCAGGTTAGATAGTACTCAATGAGCTATTGGGGAAGAGCAGAAGACAACTAAGGGCAGCACTGTGGCTAATGACTCAGCTGGACTCAAGCCAAAAGGATGGTCAGGTGTTAACACTTAGAGCAGTGGTTCTCAACCTGTGGGTCCCCAGATGTTTGTGGACTTCAGCTCCCAGAAGCCCCAGCCACTATGGTCAATGCTCAGGGCTTCTGGGAGCTGAAGTCTAGAAACATCTGGGGACCCACAGGTTGAGAACCACTGACTTAGAGCAAGGCAGGGAGTGGAAAGGCAGTGTTACTGCTCATGAGCATCTCCATTGTACAAGACATGGTGGAAGCACAAGGCTTGAGACTCCCTATGTTAGATAGGAGGAATGGTGGCAACTTGTGTAGCTATTACTGCTGCAGCAAATGAGAAATCATTTGTTTTTCTTATGTCTGGTTCTGGGTTGGCATATTATCAGGCTAGTTGGATTTTACCCAAATTCAGGGCCCATTTAACTAGCATTCCCCATGCTTGTTTCCATAGTTAGCTGACCTAGAAAAAAGTTCTAGTTCTCCCAGCAACCTTTACCTGTGCTGTTTCTGTGGCACCACAAGGACCCATCCACTATAACATGGCAGAAATCCATCCCTGAGACATTACAAATGCTCCAGTGTTATATTTTGTCCTTGAAATCTCAGGGAATGGGAGCTCTAGACCTTACATGATCTCTGTCTATTTCCTGCTAGCATTCAAGATTCTACAAACTGGTTTGCAGTCAAGGATGTTTTAAGAATCCTTAAAGCTAGAAAACACTGAGGTCGTAGAAGTAGAGAATATTGAAAACAGAGAATTCTGATAAAGTCTTTTTATCATAAGATTGGACATGTTGTAACATGAAAAAGAAAAACTCAAAAATTGATCCACAGGGTACTAGGAGATGGAAATGAAACACATATCTTTCCTCTGACACCTTTTGTGTATCTCACCAAAGCTACAATCCATCTTGGTCTAAATAGAAAACAATCAGATGTCATAGGAACAAGTATAGAATATTATGTGTGATTATTGTTACTCCTAGCATGAATTATAAGCAAATGAATTTTTAAAAAAATGTTCATCAGACTATATATTTTTCATTCACTCAAATGTGATGAAGTATGAACTGACAGTCTGAGAAAAATGGCGGATATTTCAAACACAGGCAACAAAATTCTGTCAATACCACCCATCTTTTTAATCATCAACATAATCTTGAGCAGAAAACCTTAGCAGGTCAGCCAAGGAAAGCTTTCTGTGGCCAGGATATTGCTGATACCTCTACCAACATACTTCAGGGCTTCTCATTTGTCTGATTTTGCAACAGCAGGCTAACAGCGGGGGGGGGGGAGAATCCCCATGGTCAATGAATGGTGGTGGTGGTAGTGGGCTTCACTACCCTGGACTTTAATGTACCCAATATTTCAGTTCATTTTCTGTTGTTGTTTTTTTTAAAGATCCTCTCCTGGAACTAAAATGGTCTACCTAAAGTGATTTTTCAAAGACTCATCCAACACACTGCTGTTGCTATTGCTGTTACCTTACTTTAAATGTTGATGGTGTTTTATACATTAACATAATTAGGTTACCACTGTATAATGTATAGTGTTCTTATTCTTGGTTCCAGCAGACGTCTCATTGCATCCCATCCCCAGTTTTCTGTCTCCAACATTCCACTTCTCCATCTCCATGATCAGTTACTATTCTATGCCAAACGAACACATTGTCTTCACTGGGCTGTTTTGGGTTCCCTTCACCTTTTCCTTCTTCAGATTTTCTTCTCGTGAAGAGTTTTTGCTCCCACAGTATATGATATGCAAGTATCACTTAGCCAATCCCACATTCAGTTTATGTGTCTAAAGTTCGTCAGCTCTGCTGGTTACAGGTTAACTGAACTGCAAACATCTACACAGTGCTGCAACTGAGATGCTTAAATTGAGTTGAAAACAATGGGGTTTAAAATGCTTGAAGAATAGGATTGCTGCCAATATCAGCTCTTCCTAAAACAAAGAGGTTATCTTAAAGGGACAAGGCATTAGGATGCACAGCCACACCCAAGCATATTTATAGGCTGAACCGTTTTGCTCCATGTTGATATTGTCTCAGTTTAAATGCTGTTTGCATAATTTCTTTAAAGAGAAAAGTGCTGCATTTATGACTGATGAATTTTCCATTTCCTATACTGATGTGATATATAAACCAATGCACCACAAATTATTAGGAAACAATTTCTTTTAACTGTCTAATGAGTTATACTATGTCACGTCATGAAAATGAGAGATGGCAGGTTGCATCCAGCTGGGAATGTGTGTTCTCATATATTTATATTTCTTGCAACTATAAATTAAATTTTCATTGTGCTGTGAAGTAGAACGAGATTAGTTCCTAAATTTGCCTGGGTGTCATATTTAAGGATTAACTTGGTATAGATTTCTTAAACTCATAAGATGAAGCCACAATATTGCCTTAATATTCCTTACAGCAAATTTGTGGGGAGGAGAGGGGGTTAGAAAGGAAAGAAAAATTAGTATCAAGAATCATGAGATATGACATGAAATATTTATTAGATATTATACCAAAAGGCAGAGGAGAAGCAGAGTAGATTAATGAGTAGTCTAAGAGAAGAAAGGGAGAGAAAAGACTTGTGTTTGAAATTAAACTTTATGACCTTAAGATGATCAAACTATGAAGGCAAGGGTGAGAGTCACCTTGGAATCTGCAGAGTCACCAGTTGGAAGTGATTTCAAGCAGAGTTGGCCAAATTATGCTGAATCCCTTTCTGTATGTCAACACATATGCAAGGAAGCCAAATGGGGGGGGGTGGGAACATTTTATAAGAGCAAATTAGCCAAGATGATACAGTGGTTTAAGCATTGGACTACAACTTTGAAGACCAGGGTTCAATTCCCTGCTCAGCCATGGAAACCTATTGGGGGACCTTGGGTGTATCACATGCTCTCAGCACCAGAAAACCCCATGATAGGTTTACCTTGGGGCTGCCATGAGTCAGATACAACTTGAAGGCACACAACAGCAACAATCAAAGGACATATCTGTTAGAGTCACCTCAAAGTTCCAGCCTAGTGCTACTCCTAATGACTTTGACATATGCTCACCCTACAGTTTTCTTGGCAAGTTTTTCCATTTCCCTCCCCTGCATCTAAGAGAGAGTGACTTACCCAAGATTACCCAATTGATTTCCATTTCTGAGTGGGGATTTGAACCCTGGTTTCCCAGAGTTTTAGTCCAAGGTTCACATCACTATACTATTCTGGATCTTTTCTTGTATCATTAGCAATAAATAAATAACATCAGTGGAAAGTATTTGATAGCATCCCCTTGCCATTCTCCCTTCCAGCTCAAAGAGGATGGTTTGTGAAACAAACTGGGATGGGAATGAAAGACAATAATATCTGGCTGAGACAGTGGTTGCTTCTATGAACAGATCTATGGGCTAACAAAGCAAGAGGAATGAATATTATGTTAATGATCCAAATAAACCCAGGGTGTGAGATGTCAGCACACCATATCTAATGTGTATCTAAAGTAGGTGGTATCCTATCTGCTTCCAACAGAAAATCAAAAGAGCAAAACAGTAATTTAAATAGAAACAAACTTCATTACTCAATAATCACAGTGACACACACACTGATGATGCCTTTCTCATTAGTCATGGATGGATGGCACCAACCAATACAGGGAAACTTTATTACCGACAAATCATAGTGATGTGTGCTGATGGCATGATGACATTTTTCACAGTTCTGCATGGACTCCATCAAGACATTTGTGTCAAATTGTTGCAGTCTATCAATGTTTTCTCTGACTTGATTTGTTTTCCTTTCCTGTAACACATAGACAATTATAAAACTAACCCGGTCACTATGGGAGCTTCTCAGTGTTTCTATATTTTTCATTACAAGTATCATGTTTGCAGTTCTCATCCATTTTATTTGCTTCTATGTGCTCAGGGCCAGAGGATTAGAGCTCAATGTCCTTTCAATTGCCCTTTGAGCACAATGGCTCTACAGCACAATGTGACATACATCTGCTCAGAAATATTCCCCCTAAGTGAATATGGAACCATAATCATAGTTGTTCAAATGTCAATTGCTATACCTCCCAAGGGGGAATCTTTAGTTAAGGAGTTCTTAGAATTATTTTCATAGAATCATAGAAATGTAGAGTTGGAAGAGACAACAAGGACCATCCAGTCCAACCCCCTGCCATGCAGGAAAACCCTCAAAGCACTCCCGACAAGTGGCCATCCAGCCTCCCTTAAAAACCTCCAACGAAGGAGACTCCAACACACTCCGTGGCAGCACATTCCACTTCTGGACAGCCCTGACTGTCAGGAAATTCTTCCTGAGGTTCAGGTGGAATCTCCCCTCCTGCAGCTTGTATCCATTGCTCCTTGTCCTGGTCTCAAGAGCAGGAGAAAGCAAGCCCACTCCCTCCTCGACATGACATCCCTTCAAATATTTAAACATGGCTATCATGTCCCCTCTCAACCTTCTCTTCTGCAGACTAAACATACCCAGCTCTCTAAGTCTGTTCTCATAGAGCATGGCTTCCAGGCCCCTCACCATTTTGGTTGCCCTCCTCTGGACCTGCTCCAGCTTATCCATATCCTTCTTGAATTGGGGTGCCCAGAATTGGACACAGTATTCAAGATGAGGTCTAACCAAAGCAGAATAAAGTGGTACCAATACCTCCCTCGATCTAGACACCATAGTCCTATTGATGCAACCAAGAATTGCATTGGCTTTCTTGGCTGCCGCATCACACTGCTGACTCACGTTCAGTTTGTAGTCTATTAAGACTCCTAGATCCCTTTCACACGTACTGCTATCCAGCCATGTGTCCCCCATCCTATATTTCTGCATACCAATTTTTCTGCCTAAGCGTAGGACCTTACATTTCTCTCTGTTGAAATTCATTTTATTAGCCTTGGCCCAGCTCTCCAATCTGTCCATGTCCTTTTGAATTTTGATCCTGTCATCAGGCGTATTAGCAACCCCTCCCAATTTGGTGTCATCTGCAAATTTGATCAGCGTGCCCTCTATTCCTTCATCCAGGTCATTAATGAAGATATTGAACAGCACCGGGCCCAGGACAGAACCCTGTGGCACCCCGCTAGTCACTTCTCTCCAGGATGAGAATCTGCCATTGGAGACCACCCTTTGGGTACGGTCAGTCAACCAGTTACAAATCCACCTGACAGTAGCCCTGTCCAGTCCACATCTTACTAGCTTCTTTGCAAGAATGTCATGGGGAACTTTGTCAAAGGCCTTACTGAAATCAAGATACACTATGTCCACAGCATTCCCTTCATCTATCAAGCAAGTAACTCTATCATAAAAAGAGATAAGATTAGTCTGGCATGACCTATTTTTGAGAAATCCATGTTGACTTTTCGTAATTACGGCATTGTTTTCTAAGTAATTAGAAACTGACTGTTTGATGATCCGCTCCAGGATCTTTCCAGGTACTGATGTCAGGCTGACTGGGTGATAATTATTTGGGTCCTTTTTTCCCCTTCTTGAAGATGGGGACAACATTTGCCCTCCTCCAGTCTGCCAGAACTTCTCCTGTCCGCCAAGAGTTTTCAAAGATTATAGCAAGAGGTTCCGCAATGACCTCTGCTAGTTCTTTTAAAATCCTAGGATGCAATTCATCTGGCCCTGGAGACTTGAATTCATCCAGTGTGGCCAGGTATTCCTGTACTACCTCTCTACCTATTCTGTGCTGCATTTCCCCCATTTCCTCACCTGCTCCCCAACCACCAGGTTGAGTGTTTTTATCCTTTTGGGAAAAAACTGAGGTGAAGAAGGTGTTGAGGAGTTTTCAAGTAACAAAATATTAATACTCAGCAGTGCCTCATGGTGTGAACAAGGTGGGATGCCTCACCACACAAATTGAGGGTAAGGTGCCCCCTGGTAGTATTTTGGCACAGGGAAATGACAAAAATGAAAGTAAATGGTAATTAAAGACTTGCTTCACACATACCACCCCCAGAAAGCGAACATAAAGGCAATTAAGAGAGATTAGGCAAAAGGCAATGTGAAAGCTGTGCATCACTAATTTGGGGGGGGGGCAGTTAAATGCTCTTCATTAGTAATCCCAGAACTAGGAGGAAGAGGTACTATTGCAAACATGAAACATGTAATTAAGGCTGGAAAGGACTCAGTTCTCAGTACAGAAGTTTTTCTTTTCTTTTCTTGTTTGGCCATGGGGAAGGTTAAACACTACTACATAATGTAGAACCTTCATTTTAATTCTGCCTCTGGGTAATTATGGGAAAGCAATGGTTCAGCTGCATTAAAGCATGATAGCAATTTATGTACTCCCAAAAATTGAACTGAAAGTTCTCATACATAAAACATTCAGCTTAAACTGTGTGGAACTGAAGAGGGAAAAGTTCTTTGCCGGATAACCCTCACCCTTACTGTATTGAAATCTGCAAAGCAGCACTTTTCAATATCTTGGTGGCTAATGGAGACCTTCCCTGCATGGCACTACCTATCTGTGGTAGTGGCATTGTGTGCTCCTGTGAGGCAGCAGGCTATGCTGATGGCAGCCAGGCTGCTGATAAGTAAAGTTTCTTGTGTTAGACAGGTTATTGCTGAAGAGCCAGATATATTGTGCCAAACAGCTAATAGGCAGCGCCAATAGTGGGGGTGGGGGCTTGGGGGATGACACATGGGGAAGGGATCTCTTAGATAATGACAATGGCATCATAGCTAATGCTTGTTAGTACAGCACCAAAGAAGACAATGGTAAACCACTCCTGAAAGGACATTCAGCTGTTGACATGCTCAGAGGCGAAAGGAAAATCTAAAACTGCACAACACATTTTTTTAGGAACATGGAAGCATGAGAAGCATGAATCAGGAGAAGCTAAACATTGTAAAACAAGAAACAGGACGTATAAATATTACAATACTTGGGGTGAATGAGCAAAAATGTGCAGAAACTGAACATTTTGAGTCAGAGAGCTATACAGCGTTTTACCCAGGAAATGAACATTTAAGAAGTGGGGTGGCATTAATAATAAGGAGAGATGTATCAAAAGCAGTCAAGGGATATAATGCAAAGTCTGACCCAACAATATTTCAGGAGATGATTTACAGCACCAACACAAAATTATTTCCAAAGTTGATGCTCTCTGGACACAGTGCCTCAGAGGCAATCGTAGATAGCAGAGTTCATAACAGCAAAAAGTGTGTGCAGCAGAGTACAATTACAACAAAAAGACATTAGTGCTCTGACCACTCTACCCACTGGTTAGTTACTCACAGACACAGAGTTTGTCATCCAAAATACCTGGAGGCTTTAATCTTCTCAGTGGCAATATGTACAACTATGTACAGGATACGCAGATCAATAGCAGATACACAGGCAGAGATACATCCAGGCAGAGATTCAAGTAAGCAGAGGATGGTTCAAGCAGAGAGAGAGCAAGTATTCATGCTTCCCTTTTATGCATACCTGCTTGCAGGTCATCAGTCAGGGCCGTTAGTATGATGCAATCTTTTGCCATGATTGCAGTATCATGACTCAGCCCTTACTGCATGTCCCCTAGGAAATCTGTCATCACTTGCTTAGTCATTCCCCAGGTGTTTCACATGTTCATCAATTGTATTTTCACTGGAGCAAATGTCATTGCATTTCTTATCCAACAAAATATCAATAAGACTTCATGGAAGACCCATGAACCAAAATAATCAAAATAGAAACTATAGTCAAAAAATGAGAAGAATATTGCAATTTTAGAAAGGAGGCTATGAAGAAACTAAGCAAGATCTTCAGGACTGTTTATTTCCAATTTTTATGTATGGCTGTAAAAGCTGACAGTGAAGAAAGCTGATAGGAAGTGAATGTACCATTTGAAATGTGGCACTGATCAAGAGTTCTGGAAATACCCTGTACTGCCCAAAAGACAAATAAATGTGTCCTACAGCAAATCAAGCCTGAATTCTCCCTAGAAGCCAAGAACAGCAAACTGGAACTGTTGTATTTTGGATATATCATGAGAAATGGTGACAACAGAAAAGACAATAATGCTTGGTAAGATAGAAGTAGGAAAAGAGGAAGACTGCATTAAAGATGTATAGATTCAATCAGGGAAGTCACAGCTCTGAGTTTGGAAGACCTAATCAGAGCTGATTGTCATAAGGTTGTCATAAATTGAAGTCAGTTTGATGGCAGTTATCAACAACAACAATGGCCACCTTGGACTCCAAGAGGCCAAGGTACAAATCCCTGCTTAATTACAAAAGTCCAGAGGGTGACCTTGGGCAAGTTACAATCCCTTACTTTTCGAAAAAGACAAATGCAAACCTCCTCTGAATAAATCTTGCCAAATAAACCCTAGAAAAAAGGTTGCCACAAGCCAGAGTCAATTTGAAAGCACATAAAAGATAACAATGGCTGCTTTAATAAATGTTTCATATTCCCAGTGTGATGCCAAGGGGTACTGTCCTTATTCAGATGCTCAGAAATGCTTGTTTTTCCCTTTTAAAATAATCAAAACCACACATACAAATGCTAGTTGTACATACTGTGAATTGTAGGAAAAAATCAAATTCTGGAACTTAAGCTTAACTCTAGTTTGTTGAAGAACCTTTTATCTCTACGACCCATCAACTTCACTTAGTCATACCATCCCAAGAATCAAAGGATTAAGTGATAGAAGAATGCCAATTCCCTCCTTGGCATTCATAATATTCTATATTCTGCATCAGGTTATCATCTTCTCCAAAATATCCAGGAACCTCAGAATGCTGAGACATCCTCATAAAGATGCTGGTTCAACTGCATGATAATTTTGGTTGTCCTTTTCTGTACCTTTTCCAATAGTAGGATATTTTTTTAGAAAGGAATAACTAGAAATATTAATTCTATTTGTAGGTAAATCTATATGTAGCCAAATCCTGTAGTTTATAGTACTCTGCACTTAAGTGTTCACAGTTGATAGCCACAGGAGTTGCAAATGTTTTAAGGGTAAAGTGACAGTACCAGACAAATTAGTAGTTTTATATTGCTTTAAATCCAGTTTTAAAAAAAGATAGGTGGTCACAGCAGTGAGTGATGAGGAAAATATATGACAGAGGAAACGAACACAAGTAAGAAGTCCTCAACGTTATTGTTCATAACTGTAGAGTATTAACATGCCATAAAATGTGGATCAAGGCAAGAGACAATCTGCCTGCTGTCCAATAACCAACACTCACCAGTTTGCAACATGACAGGAAGTAAAATCTCACTGGGCACAAACCACTAGGTGCTTCAACCTGGCAACAGGGATAAACAAGGTCAAACAGCCCCCAATCTGGATATGTCCTGATCCTCATAAGGAGATCCTGAAAGTGAGAAAAATGAGCATGCAGGCACGATCTTTTCCCCAAACTTTGATGCAGGTCTATGCAATAAATGTCCAAAGTTGTTATAAAGAAAAAAGAAAAGAAGAACAATCCAAAAAGACCCAATGTGGGCTTGAATATATAGCCAAACAAGATTTTGCATGCAAGCATAAAACCCAAAGGAATGGAAGATGGGAACAATTCCATGAGCAGAATGTCCAGTTCTGCAGCAGGAGGCGCAGTTGTAATACCCTCAGGTATGGTAGTTGGGATGACCATTGATATACTCAGTCAACCAAATCTTTCTTTATATTTTTCCCATATCCTAAATAACACTTTTCTTATAATATTGTAGCGGGACACAGAGGCAGGAGACCAGGAAGTTGAAGGAAAAAGAGTTTTATTAAAGAAACGGCTGGGCTGCTTGGCTGGCCAAAAGTGCCAAGAGCAATGAGCACAATTAACAGAGTGATTTTATAGCATTTCTGACACACAAAGACATTTCCTCTTGCCCCTCTTTCGCAGAGGTTTTGCTGTAGCTTTCACTTCCCAGTTGTTTACATTCCAGAAAAAGCAACGATGCACACTATGACCTAACCTTGTAATGGAGACAGGAACTCTGCTGAGCCTTCACCGTTATCTTACTAGCAGAGCATAGCATCTTGCAAGAGAAACATACTCTGACTTGCCACATACTTTTAGAGGATTTCTTTTAGCACTTTTATAGAGTCTTAAGGCTACCTAGACTGACCCTCCTTCAAAGTCCACTTCATTCCCCCCTTAAATGCATAATTTTCCACAATTATAGCATTTCATAACAAATTACACCTTACTTAACATCATGTTGAGCCATGAGAGCGTATAGTGCTGCTGTTCTACTAGCTGAGATCTGAAACAGACTACTTATCCATCGAGCAAAGCAAGGAATACAGAAAATTAATAGCAACTACATAAGCACTACAGGTATCATTAATACAACCATCCCAGGTTTGGCAGCCAATCCAGCCAGTGGTGCTGACCTATAGTAATATCTGATACTATATTATGCAACTTGTTAATTTGCACCTCTACAGCATAACTATTGTCTGTTAGATTAAAACAGCAAAGATTTTGATGAACTTCACAAGATTACAACATACAGCATACAACATACAATTATCAGTATAATCCACATGTCAGTATTATTTATTCTTCGGGATCTGGCTGTACGCTGGGCTACTTTTCCGGTCAGTAGCAATAAAGCCTAGTCCCTTCTTCGTTCCTCTCCAGTTGCAGGTCTGACCGTACGTGAGAATTATCGGCTTCCGGGGGCGGTAATAGTAGGGTCTTAGCCTGTATCTTGTTGCTGCCTCTTCAGGATGATCTTGAATGGGTTAATAGGGTTCCCAGCCACAGTCCACCCCCCTTTTCTACTGAACTCTTAGCAATTGCCATTAAAGTATACACAACAGCTTTTTCCCTCCATTGACTTGATCATTACAGATTGAAAACACTTTAACATGCAGAGTACAGACAGGCAGATTTAGGAAGGCCATTACTTAACTACAAAGCAATTCTATAAACAGTGCTTTTACCCATGCTTACTTAGGAAACCAGATAACCATGTCCACATCTGCAGACTACAAAAATGATTTTTCTAACATTGAATACTTCAGAATGCATTTCCCTTTTCATATTAAAACTCATTTACATTATAAAAGATAGTCCAACCAATTTCATGCTGGGGTGACAGCCAACAATGCATCTGCCTCACATGAAAAGACTCCCAGCCTTTTAGATATGTGTTGTCAGGATCATACCTATAGCTTTTCACCTTTAGCTCTTTTCATTCTCACCCAGCCAAACTGTTTATCCTATACTGATTGGTGTACTGAGTGAAAGGTGATACCCTTAACAGCCAAACCAATTCATCTCAGAAGACAAACCATGTATCCATTTTCCACTGTAAAAGCTAGTTTCTTTCTAAAACTTATTTAAGGAGGACCAGCCTCCCTCATTCTTATATGACACAATGAACCCATTTCTATAACCACAGGAGAGATCAATATTGGGATACCTTCCTGGGCATTCCTATGGAAATACAAGGATTTCAAACTTTACATTACAGTTGGGGCAGTCTCCCAAGCTTAGTCCATAGCATAACATACTCAGCCATTACTGACATTCTCATCTCCCAGCATCATCCTCATCATCACCTATAATTGCCACATACACATACATATCTGTAATGATAAAACAGGCAGGGCAGGCCTCCTGCCCCTCCTATGCCTGCCACAACCCATACACTGCCTCCAACCTTCACCCATATCTCCTGGTTGGAAGGGGAAGAGGTGTGCCTGCAGAAAGGGGAGTCCCTGTTCTAACATTTACTCCTTTGTTTTCCTCATAGCTCTCCCTAATGCACTAACTCCTACCTGTAGAGTTATGTTTCCTTAATCCACCAAAGAATGGTTTCATGCTTGGGCTAAAAAGGGGACAACCTTATGATTCCGTGAGGTGTGCTATGCCTATCATGTGGGGTTCTGGGAAGAACAAAAACACTCCTGGTTTTTCTGTTGTGGGCTGCACATGAAGTAAAAGTGAAAAGCCTCTGTATACTGGGCTGGATAGGTGGTATCATACCACTTGCCCTGTGGTGGCATCCAGTCCAAAAACATAGCCAGGGCTATTGTCTGGGCCATACATCTTGAACTACTGTATCTTCAGGATTTTGTTTCATCCCCTCCACTCCTCTTGAGTTCTGAGCTCTCCAGGTACAATGTGACTCTCCCAGGTGATTCCTTCAACAGTGGTTTAATCCTAGATGATCTTGTGGACAAATGCAAGTCTGTTGTTTGAGCCTATATGATGTGTGCCTTTCAGGGCTGTCACTGGTCACTTAGCTGTTTCCCTTTTCTCTGTCCTGTCAGTCAGAGTCCTTCAGCTATAGTTTCACTTCCAGCCTGGAAGGATGCACTGTCATCTCTTCCCCAGCTTCCCCAGCTTCCCTTGTAGGGGTGCTCCGTTCACCTCCCTTAGCCCGCTGGGGGTACACCCCGGAGCCTTTCCAGTTGCTGCTCTGGCAGGGGCGCTCTTTCGCAGTTTTGGACTGCCTTGCCTCTGGGACTCCTTTTTCTTCATGCTCTCGCCCTTGTCAGCTGGCCTTGGTTCGTCGAGCCTTTACAGTCAGATAGTCAGATTCCTATCTCTCAGCCCTGCTTCTCTCTCCTTCAGTGCCTTTATAGAAGCTAGCAAGGAATCCTGCTGCTTTGCAAATTTCTCAGCTCTTTGCTGCTAGAGCTGTTCTCCAAGCACAATTCCTCCAACTCCCTCTTTCCTTTACCACATGGTGCTCATTGGGACTTTGCAGCCAGATCTCTAGCACTGCCTTGTTAGCCTTTTCCATGGCCAAGGAAGGGGGGGATCCCCCCTTTCGGGTCTGACAAGCTGGAATTAAGAGCAGTGATTGCATGAGGGGGAGTAGCCTCCTCTGTGCTCTCTGCTTCCGCTGCCCCCCTGCTGCTTCTCGCACCTTCACTCTCCAGGCTTCTGAACAGCTGCCATCATTTCCATCCTGCCCTGGAGGCAAGGGGGCTGGCTGTTTTTCCCGAAGGGTCACCGCTGGAAGCATATTCAGACAAGGTGTGCCTTTTAAAAATCTATCTCCTCCTCCTCCAAAGGAAGGAAGGAAGGAAGGAAGGAAGGAAGGAAGGAAGGAAGGAAGGAAGGAAGGAAAAAAAGAAAGAAAGAAAGAAAGAAAGAAAGAAAGAAAGAAAGAAAAAAAATCCAAAAATCATCCATTTCTAAAGTTCCCCCCTCTTCTGTTTAGTAACTTTCCAAAAGCAGGCTTTTCCCAGCATAGGAGAAGAGAGGGGTGAATGAATGGAAGTTGAAAATTGCCAGCCCATGAAATCTTCACTGAGACAGAATTTCCTTTCTTCCCTTTTTCTAAGACATGAGAGAGTCTTACTAAGAAATCAGACTGGGGTGGAATGATTTCTAATCTTGTATTATGTTGTGCCCTTTCAGTGTCTTGCACTCCCTTCAACCTGGTCTAAAAATTCGTTTTCTCGTTTCCACACTATCAGGATTCTTATTCTTATTTTGCTAAGCCTCCTGTCTTAATGAGTTTGCCAGTTCCTTGGGAACAGGAATCTTCCTCATTACTCTCTTTCCCTAGTTCCTCAAGGGTTAACCTGAACCTCAGGGCTTTTAGGAAGGGGAGGGGCCACGGGGATAAGAGACAAGAACAGGAGTTGCATCAGTGTCTTACAAGGGAAGAAAGCTAAACAACCCATTTTCAATTACCAAAAGGTTTTGCAGGGTTCATCAGTCATTTAGCCATACCGCTTCCCTTTTAAATTTTCCTTTTTCCTGGAAATGTTGAGCACACTTATTATTGTTGTTGCTGCTGCTGTTCAGGCAAGGCTCTTTATCATCCCGAAAAAAGCCTAAACATCCTCACTCCTCATGCTGCGTGAACTCACCCTGAAGCAGCCCTCCCTCGCCTTTTTAACACTTCTCTTTCCCACTTCTTCACTTACACAGACTTTCTGCAACATGCCTTAAACCACCTTTACTTTTCCCATTACATTAATCTCAGTAATCAACATTCTTTACTTTTCTTGACTCTCCTTGTCCTTTCTTTACATAATATCTCCTCATTCTATTAACCTTTCACTTATCACATCTCTTCAAAAACTCAACATGCATACACACCACCAGCAAAGGTTTCTCTCCTGGGGCTGTGGCGAAATGAAGCAACTTAAGGGATGACTGAAGTTTCTTGGATTCAAACTCCCACTGCCAGCTTCTCACTCCCAGCTTCTCACTCCTTCCATCTCAAGAGGATGAGGCAGTATTGTCTTTCAAGGTTTTTTTTCTATTTCTCCTTTCAGCAGGGAGGGACAAGGGGATTTCTGGCATTTCCAAAGTTCTATGTGCATTTACTTGGAGCTCAAAAGGAAGAGTCTAATTTTGCATTGTCTTTTCACTATTTCTCATTAACATCTAAGGTCTGTTTCCTCATTAACATACTAACTTAATTTCTGCCAGTCTCTTAGCTAAATGAACTTCTGGCTCAAGAATAGCAACTATAGAGTTAGATCTGCAAATTTGCAAAGCCTGAGTGGTTTTGAGAACAAGAGAAAGGAAAGGAAAAACAGCAAAGAGGAGCCAGATACCAGGCGAAGTGTCGCTTTGCTTACACATAAACCTTAGGATTTTCCTATATACATACATTCCTACATACATTACATTACATTACATTACATTACATACATTAAAGCAGTGTTTCTTTATTACCTCAAACCAGTACATCTCCACTTAACCCTTCCTTGGAAGTTTTTTTTCCAACATAAATTGAAGCACAAACCAAGTTTGCAACTGCTGGGGATTCATGGGGGGGGCACCTTAAAATCCACTGAAGCAAAGGGGTGCAAGTCTTGTTCCCCACCACCCATGTCTTCCCCAACTAAGATCAAGACAGACACAGAAGGAAAAAAGGGGGGGCTAGTGGGTGAAGGGGGTCTCACTAGCCGACACAAAAGGAATTTCACGCCACTCACAACGCCTCTGGCCTGTACTCCCAGTACACTCAACAGTCAGTAGCAGGAAACGCAAGTCATGTCTTGACTGGCAACTGCCATTTTCCTCCATAATGTTCAGAACAATAGAAAATGGCAGCTGCCAGCAGAGGCTGTCACCATTCAGTCCTATGGGGCATTGTGGGTAAACAACACAGCCGCCGCCAGTAGTACCAACTAAAAACAAGAATGGCAGATTCTGGGGGAAAACCTCACCCTCACTACCTTTAACAGCATAACTGGGAATCACTAATAAGAATCCCATTTGTATGAATTAGACACTATGTGTTGGAACAGTTAAAACTGAACTGAATGGTTTCCACTGGTGCAAAGCTTCATTTTTTCCAAAATGACTATTTCCTCATAGTGTTTCTAGAGTGATGAATTGTAGTCCAAAGTCAGATAGTACCTCACTCTCAAATTTGGTTATGCAGTGTCACCTGCTAATATCTCAAGGGATCTAGAAGTCCCTCTGTACTTAAAAATAGCAATACAAAGAAAACTAAATGTTAAGGAGAAGGTAAAACCTTTACGTTCTTTATGAGAACTGGGCCATAGTGGAATGGCAAAAACTGCAAATCAAGGCAGAAAACATATTTCTGTGTTTTGGAATACAAATGACAAGGTCAGAATACATCTTCTAAAAGGCCCACTTTACAGAGGAAAATCCTCTGTTAGAAGGGCTGTTGGAGAATTGTCTAATGGTTTCTCCATTCACACAGGCTGTCCACTCAGAGTCTGGTTCAACGACAAAAAAACACAAGAACTGAGAGAAGAGCCTTCTCCTTGCACATCAGGCCCACTGATTTACGGAGACATCTGGGCAACCAACTAAGCAACAGGCATGCAGCTTTAATGATCACCATCTCCCTTAATGTGGCGAGGTTCATATAAATCCTATTTAAATTATAGTAGTGATCAGTTTTCATCTATGCATATAAATTACCATGTACACAGATATGCAAAGTTATGTCCTTTTTTTGATTCTCTTCTTTTGTGATGCATTACATTTTTTCTCTTGATGATACACAAGTGCCCCCATAGCTTCACCCACTCTCTTGAATTTCACAGATCAGTGACATTTTTCCCTTTCCAAGAGTCACAGAAGAAATATCCAAAAGCCTTCCAGTTTGTTGTTTGTTTTTTAATTTCAGAGAAGTTTAAAGAGTGCTCTAGGGAATTGTCCGGGAACATCTTCTTAATAAGCTCTCTGCTGAGAGGAAAAAAATCAAAAAGTCTGATTTGCCTAACATGGATGTAGATGGGGATGTCCATGCAAAATAGCCCCTGAGTTGCATACAATGGAGGTACTTGTGTGTGTACATAAAAAGAAAAAATGCTTTGTGTTACAAACATACTTCACACATGCAGTTGCCCCCAAGAAATACATGGTGCTGACCAGAGGTTTCTCACCTGGATCACCCTGGATTAAAGATCTCAGAGGGACTACCCTGGATTAAAGAGGAGCAAAAATGTTGCCCACAAGGGTCTGGAATTCTTGTAAATCACATTTACTCATGTGTAAACATTAAATGGACAAGGAGGGGCTCAGGGAGTCACATCTTCACCCATGCCATGAAATGCAGCTGTTCAGATCCGAGAGATATGGTGGACTCTAAGTCAGCACCTGCTTCTTTCAAAGTTTCCAAATAAAACTATTGGAGCACATAAGTGAATTTTTTTTCCAATTAAGACAGCCATACAGAGTCTTGCCATGCTGCCTTCTTTTTACAACTATGAACTGAGCAAGATCGGGACTTAAATGAAAGAACCGGAGGTTTATGGGTTTAGAGGGAATTAACAAAGGATTAAAAGCATGTATTTTTGTGGCTGATTGGATTTTTAGATTTTCTTTACTTACAAGACTGAGCTGAATTTTAGTAAAGACAAAGCACAATGTGGGAAAGTGGAAGGACTATCTTTTTAAAGCAGATAAGACTGTCTGGCTTTAACAAAGTGGCCTCAAGACCAGCCTGACTGTTAATTGTTTGAATGCTAGTTTGAAGAAAGATGGAATCCCAAGATATTTTGCAACTCTTTCTGAGATCCACCTTTTGAGAGACCAGAAACTATGAAAAAAAAATGGAGAGACTGTGACCAGATTTGACAGAAGGATTAGAACTGGAGATTGCTTGATTTAAGAAGGAACTATTCGGGTATGTTGTGCAGGGGCAGAGGGAATGTGGGGCTGATTTTGAAATGACAGATGGTGAAAATTGTATGGATAAACAAATTCAAGTTGACCCAATGAGGAATTAGCCTATAAAATGGAGGTGGGATGGGGGAAATTGCCCAAGCAGTACTGGATTGTAAGTAGTAGGGCTGTGTAGCTCCTGTCAAAAATGATTGATGACTCATGATTGATTGATTGATGACCTGTCAATCTCCCTCCCCCGGAAGTGCTAGGGCGGGACATCCGGAATGGGCCGCGTCCCCGCCCCTCCCACGTGGTCCCAGCCGCCCAATGGGGCGGTTTCTAAATCGGGTTCTAATTGGGCCCCGGCGGAGCCACGTGACCCCCTCGGATCCACGCGGGCCAATCAGGGGAGATTCCCTAGGCACGTTGCCGTTGGCCCAGCGGGGTCGTGTGAGCCCGCCCACCACCCTCGACCAATAGGGGCGGATTTGGACCCCTCGGAATCACGTGCGTCAAACCGGCTAATAGGAAGACGCCGTTTGAGAGAGATAGCGTGGGGAGAGAAGCGGCCATTTTCGCATGCCCGGACAAGTCCTGCGGAGAGAACATGGAGGCACCAAGCACCCCTCAGAAATGCAGTACGGATACAGATAAAGAGAATTGTCCACCAGAGGCAGAGTCCCAAATGTGGCACACTATGTTAGACTCTCTCTCGGCAGAGAATGCTGTAGCGCAGGTAAAAAGGGAAACATATCTGGAGAGTTCGGGGCTACCTTGGGGAGACCAGAAACTAATAATCCTTGTTCTCAATTTTCAGGAACCTGGAACAAGCGGTGGTGAGGTACAAGTTGCTGAAAGGAATGCCCAGGAGCCATGCACAGCAGCATTGCTGAAGCTGGCAGCCATAGGAGAAATACAGGTTTGTGAACATACATGGGGATCAGTTGGTGAGACACATTGTATAGGACATATTTTAAAACTATTCTCATTGAATTTTAGGACTCTGTAGAGCTGGTGACCACAGAAC